>SDGA01000108.1:0-451165 GCA_006232345.1 Galdieria phlegrea
AACCCTAATAAACCCTAATAAACCCTAATAAACCCTAATAAATAAAACCCTAATAAACCCTAATAAACCCTAAATAAACCCTAATAAACCCTAATAAACCCTAATAAACCCTAATAAACCCTAATAAACCCTAATAAACCCTAATAAACCCTAAATAAACCCTAATAAACCCTAATAAACCCTAATAACCCTAATAAACCCTAATAAACCCTAAATAAACCCTAATAAACCCTAAATAAACCCTAATAAACCCTAATAAACCCTAAATAAACCCTAATAAACCCTAATAAACCCTAATAAACCCTAATAAACCCTAATAAACCCTAATAAACCCTAATAAACCCTAAATAAACCTAAATAAACCCTAATAAAACTAATAAACTTAATAAAACTTAATAAAACCTAATAAATTTTATTAACTAACATGATTTTCTTTTACATTAATTAAACAATGAACTTTTACTTATCTTTCAAGAATAAGCTCACTTTTAAACATTCATTACTTTTTTTTTTATTGTAATTAAATTTTTTTCAAGTGGATCTTTGTATTTATTTTTTCCCATAAAAAATTATTTTTTTTAATTATTTTTTTTTGTTTTTTTTTTTAATGTTGGTTGTTTTTTTTTATTTTGTTTATTATTTTTTTATTTTATGTTTATTGTTTGTAATTCTGCGAATTTTAATTTTATTTTATCTTTATTTTTTTTGTAATATCAACAGTGTTGTTATTGCATTTTAATCTGTGGCTTGTTATTTTTATCTAAAACTCGTCATTCTTTATGCTCATTTTTATTTTGTTTATTTGAGTCACTTTCGTTGAGCCTTTTGAATAAATGAACATTAACTTTTTTGTTCTTATATCTTACGTTTGTCTTTATTTTCGCGTATGTTTTCTACTGATTTTTTATGAAACCAATTATTTTCGAAACAGTATCTTTGTGCTCTAATATCAGTTTTTCATGTGACGACTTTTCATTTTTCAGTACGATTTTTTTTACACTTGTACATTTACGTCGAAACTGTATTGTTATTTAGGATGGGCAGATCAAGATGTCGGTCACTGAAACCAATGACAGCAATGTGTCTTCATCGATTAATGTTGGTGTTTGATGTAACATAGTAAATGTTTGGATAGAATGCAAAAAAATTACCACTACAGAGAAGCTGCATTTCTGGTAGTACCCAGGCAAGTTAACTAAACCCCACACAGTACTGATGTTAGATATCGTTGGTACCTACGTATTTTTGTCAATTTTTTTTCAAGGTCATTTGCAAAATTGTTATTAGAATAACGTAATATTAATATATACAAATTTTGCGTCTATTGGTTAACCATGGTGATTAATTGATGTAATCTTCTTAACACTCAAGGTTGATTATTGTGTTGAAGATAGTTCAATTTCGTATCATATAGAAACTGTCAACAAAATGACACGTTCTGAATCCTTAGCACAATTAGATATATGTGTGTTGCAACAGAAATCAATCGAGTTATGAGTAACATGTTTGCAAGGCTACTTTGCTACAGTCGCATTTCATTCTTTTAACCAACCACTAAGTTTTCTTTGCTGATAATTACTTTAAAACAATCAATGCATGCGTTGTCAGACCAAATAAAATATTTATCCTATGGCTTAATAACCTGTCTTCTTTGAAGTTCAGGAACAGTGTCTACTTTTATGCACTTATCAGGTGTTGTTATAATACATACCATTTTAAAGCTTGGTTCTGAAGACTAATGTACAAGTCGCTCACTACCAGTTAAATGTTGGCTAATGTAAATTGTTTGATTTTAGCAAAAAGAACAAGCAAGTTTCCAACGACGAAATAAAAGCTTCTACCCTTGGAAAGTTATTTCTTTACTGAGCAACATTGCAACACAATACACTACCTAATGTTTTTGAGGCAACTTGTGTCAAAAAGAGAAATAATTTTCCTAATATCCGTCTCTGCTCAACAAAGATGACAAAAAGTAATTCAACAATGAAAAGTAAGTGTGCTTGGCCCTTTTGGTATCGTTTGTCAGCATGCGATATGATTACACAAATAATAAACTGGAAAACCTATAGTTAGGTGATAAACCACCAATACCATCGAAGTGCTCTTATATGGTTGTATCTTCTAGTGCAATATCATTTGAGACGTTCGTTTCTCTCTCTATGCCTAATTGAGCTTGAATACCTTTAAAAGTGTCCTTGTAGTGTAGTTTCTACATGCTTTCTATACTGTCTCTTATGTGAACTAGTCTCGATTCTGCAATTGAGGTTCAGAACACAATGTTTTTCATATTTGAGCGTGCGGTACATCTGTTAATACCAATCACAACTAAAAGTATGGTAAGAAAAATGTTGTTGATATCTACACAAATAGTAGTAGCATATAGCTTGAGTATTGAAGAAAAAAGTTACAATAGGCTAAAGGCATAATTGTTGCCATGTTCACAATGAGTGCAGTTTCACCATACCCAGTCTACAGTTAGCTATTCTACTTGTCTAAAGCCTCTCCATTAAATATATGGTTTCTATGCTTTCCAAAGATATTTGATTACAATAAGGTAATATTAATATATACTAGTATTACGTGTATTTGAAAAGATGGTTACAGATGTAACTATTTTTAGTAACATTGAAGTTAGAATTCTCGTAATATAGAGGTTCCTTTCTGATTCATATAAACACTGGTAGCAAAATGAAACATTTAGAATTCTAAGCGTACAACAGATATATACACTTTGCAACAGAACTCAATGTGTTCTGACTTGTATGTTCAAAGGCAACTTTGCTATAATCGCAGTTCATCCTTTCAAGCCGCTTTTGGAGTCTCTATGCTATAAATTACTCCAAACAGTCAAACTATTTGTCGTAAGAAGAAATGAACAATATACTTTATGGTCTGATAACGTCTCTTCTGTACGTCGGGAAAATGTAACTTTAATAGTTCAGTTAATGTTAGAATATATCCAATTTAAGGCTTGTTTCTGAAAGCAAATATCATCTATTAACTCGCTTCTTCGTTTGCATATTAACAGTTTAATCATCTTTTGATGATAGAAGCGCTGTGTAAATTGTTTAAAGAACAAGTTACACAAAGGTCAGTAGAAAGAAAGTTAATTATAGATATTAAGTAGGACCAATGAATCTTCAATTGTTTCTGATAAACAGAACAATGAGGCCGTTCAAAACCGATACAAAAAAAGTTGTGTAACAAGTAGACTCAAGCATCCTCTGTCAACTTTGTTGTGGTCTGTCCAGGTTGGATTTGAATCTATCAATAATAATTACGCAAAAGATATGGTTCAGAGTCTAAATTACAACTTACAGTATCCTAATGCTCATAAAAGATGTTTCAAAGCGGTCATAAAAAACAATATCTATATTCATGTTCCATGTGAACTCCAATGATTCTAGCTTCTGTACTACTGAAACTCTTTCATGAATCAACAACATCAGTGTTTCAGATCATAGTCAACTTCCAAATCAATCCTAAAGACATTCAAAATAGTTTACAATAATATGAAAGCGCTCCTTTTTTCTTATACTACAAATTTTATGCCATTCTCTTGTTGTTGAAAAAATTATTTTGTTTTTTTATACTATTCTTATTGAACAAGAATCTATAGTCCAAAGGTAATGGCACTCATTAGTAATATTCTTTGAATGTCGTACATCAATACGTCAACTAACAGCAAGGAAGCTCTCACTATATTGTTTCACATTCCAATAATACACAATAGAGTCATCAGAACGTAAAAACAAAATTATGATACACAAGTATAATTAGTTTAACTGATTACACATGTCTCTTTGTGTTATCTTTCCAATGTCTTTTGTTCTTATTTTAGACGTCACGTCTGTCTTATCAAAGCCAAACTGAAAAGTTTCACTTGCAAACTACAAATACCTGCTCACAAAAGTAATGAAATTATGATCAGGTAATTTAACAAAAATCTCAAGAATGATTCAACCATCAGTAGATTTCTTAGTACATAATGACTGAGGCCACGTCACTACTGTCTCAAGATGTCTTCAATTTACTGTCAATTAAAGTAAAGCTGCATTGTCAACAGTAGAATTTAATGGAAACACCACCAAATATCATGAGTAGTTCTTTCTGAATAAAGCATAAGATATAGGTAAAATAGTATTGTAAATATTCAAAAAAAATACAGTTTAATGAACAATTGGCAAGTAAAAGGACTCATTCTAGAATGTAACCTAAATCATTCCTTCTTATGGATAGACTAGCGAATTTCATACTTTCTTTTAGCCTGCATGTATCGTTGTTTGAAACAGTATTCTTGAGCATATACAAGTTGCTCGTAGTACGGTTCTCTTGTTTTCTTGAGTATAAACCGTCTCAATTAGACTCTCTAGTATACTATTTTGAGATGTCGACTGTCTCATGAAACTGTTTATACTTTCATATACACTGTAAATTTCTCCTTTGAATCAATTGTTTCCAATTAGCAAAATGTTGAAATGGTGACAGTGGCATAGTAGTGTTCTTAGTATCAACACGGATGGAATAAGCAATGGGAAATAGCAACAAGGAAATAATCCTAAATCCATCCCATTGAAATAATAGTTGAGATACTATTAAAGCTTGGATTCAAAAGACATTGCCATATAAGAAGACACAGGTCAATACAAAAGGAAAAGAGGCTGTCTTAATAGTACACAAAAAATGATTCATATTAGAGTATAATCCTATACTAGACATCTTTGACAAAGCAAGTTCACCATTGGCTTCTCCAATCCTATTCTTCTACCGTTCAATTACCCAAAGGTCATTTTATGGGATCATAAAGTTATTCAAACAATACAGCCTCCTACAAAAACATAATATAAACAAGTGTGGATATCTTGCCTCATATATCAATAAAAACAAGAGGACATTTGGCTGTCACGGTTCAGTAAATGCTAGAGAAAGTTGTGTTCTCGACAGCCGTATTGGGTCAACCCATATCAACCAACTTTTGAAAAACATAGTAAATGTTGTCACCACAGAAACAACCTTCAAATGTAGAACAACGTCTCATCTCTAAATTTATACAATCAAGCCAACGAACGAAATTCCATACACATACCAATCAAATTTAAATTCTGCTCTCGTGTCAAAGTTGTGGTAAGGAGTGATAAAATGCACAGTTGTTTTCCGCAATTAGTATAACTTTTATTATTTTATAAATAAAACAAGATTAACATCCTGTCTCGTACGCGAGTGAGACACCCCTTTTCCTTCGACTCCAACTGTCTATATTAAAACAAATAAACCACAATAAACTGTCGTCAAACAAGGTTCATCTCAAGTAGAACAAAGACTTGTGTACTCCATATCCTTTAGAAGAGTCACTGGACCTTTTTCTTTAACAACAATGACCAGCAATGTTGACTTGTCGTTTCTTAAGATGCACCCCATTTGATCCAAGCAACTTCTTCTGTAACGTGCACTCCAACTTGTCTCTCTTCTTCTTCCTTTCCCTCCAAAAGGTTGGTTTCAAACGTCTTTTTGACAGCAAGTCGTAAAAAGCTTTGTCAAATGCTTTTCTAAACTACTCTGCAACTATCGTTTCACGGGTACGCCAAGTTGCTTTGGCAGTTCACAGCAAACATAGTCTAACCCTTTGATATACACGGTAAATTTCGTCCTTTCTATTCCTTTGTTATGAACTCATTCGTGTCTAAATCCTGTCCTTATAAAGGTTCCTTCTTCACTCTTGTCTTTGTACACTTTTACACTCAGCAACTCAAAGTAAACTCTCCAGAGTGTTCATCACCTTTACTCCCAAGTTATTCGGCAGTTATTTACTGTGTTAAAGTGAATAAAAGTTTGGGCTGTGTTTCTCTTCAAGTGGAGAGTGTACTCCTCACCTTTGTGCTTTACCTTCCAAAACTTTGCTCTAAATTGAAGCCTTTGATTTGAATTGAGGAAATTTCAGCCTTTCAATTGGATAGAACTATTAGTAATGTTGACTACTATTACAATCTGTGATTTTAAAGTACAAGCCCATATTATTCTTGGAATCTAGTATTTCAAAACTCAATCTTTCCAGCTGAGTATAAAAGGTGACATCATTGTCAAATCTTTTCAATTTTCAATAATGATATTGAGTAATCGCCAAGCAAAGTTGATTCAATTAACATCAAGTCATGTTTCTATGTCATATAAACTTATTTATTACATGAAGAGTGATTGAGAACCATTTCTTGAATTTTCCAAGTCTTCATCATATATATATCAACGTCAATGAATCTGATATAAACTGAACATCAACTCTTGAATTTGAGGTCAGCAGTTGCATATGATGAAAACTCAAAGCAAGTAGAAAGTAGCTTCATCAAGCGTTGCTCTATCGAATACTAATTAAGATATACCTGAAATCCAATTGTAAACCATTTAGATAAAATACAGTTTACTCGAAGTATTAGGAACTGAAGTTTAGAAACTGAATTGATTCAGCCTATAATACACACTCAATCGCTCCTTCTGCTACATAGACTAGAAAAATTTCATACCGTCTTCTCAACTACAAGTATCGTTTGCTTTGAAATAATATTGCTGAACACATAAAAATTGCTTGTAGTACGCTCCTCTCGCTTTATTGAGTATGAACAGTCTACATTCGTTCTTCTGTTATATATTTTCAATTCCTTTTTAAAGTGCTTGTAAGCTGCCGAATGTCTTATGAAACTGTTTATGCTTTAATGGAATGGACAATGAGGAAACAGTAACCAGGCGATCATTCTAAATCTATCCATTGATGGCGTTGAGTTTGTATCCAAACTTGGAGTTGATCGACAGTGCAAAAGACAAGAGCTTCTTAATAACTCACAACAAAATGACTCTTATTAAAAGATAATCCTATACTGGACATCTTTGACAAAGTAAAATCACAATTGGCTTATTCCAATCCTACTCTTCTACTGTTCAATTACCCAAAGGTCCTTTTATAGGATCATCAAGTTGGTTAAATACTCCAGGCTCTTATAGAAACATAATATAGACAACTGTGGATGTCTTGCTGCATATAAGAGTAGAAACAACAGGACAGTCAGTTACCAAAGTTCAGAAAAAGTCGGCAAGAGTTGCTTCCTCAACAGACCCTCATCTGGTCCACTCACCCAACCAAATTTTGAAAGAACTTTGTAAATATTGACACGACAGAAACAATCTTCAAATATAACCAACATCTTCTCTAATTTATATAATCAAGTCAAGGAAAGAAATTTCCATATATATACTACTCATTTAAATTCTGCTCTCGTGTCATAGTTGTTGTAAGGTGTGAAAACACGATATAGCTTTTGTCCCGTAAATAGTATACTTTTCAATATTGTATAAATAAAAGGACACTAACATCCTGTCTCGCGTGTTGCTTATTAATCTGAACGCCAAGCTGACACATCCTTTTCCTTCGACCCCAACCGTCTATAATAAAACCCAATAAGCCAAGACAAACTACCGTCAAACAAGGCTGTCTCGACATAGAACAAAAATTTGTGTGCTATATATGCCTAGGAAAAGTCACTGGACCTTCTTCTCTACCAAGAATGACCAGTAATGTTACCCTATCCTTTCTAAAGATGCACTCCACTTGATCCAAATGCGTTATTCTGCAAATACCCTTCAACTTGCTTCGTTTGTTCGTAATTTTTTCCAAAGGGTCGTTTCTAACAGGTTCTTTTTGGTTTCTTTCACATTCGAGTTGTAAAAAGATACACCAAATGCTTTTCTAAACTACTCTGCAACAAAGGTCCTTCAATGTAGCTAGGCTGCGTTGTCACTTGTTTGCTGACTCTCTGTTTACCCTTACATGTATGACGAAACCTTTCTTTAGTTATATTCTTTTGTTAATTAACTCATCTGCGTCTGGAACCTGTCCTTTTAAAGGTTCCTTCTTGACTCTTGTCCTTTGTAAACCTTTACACTCATTACTCAAAGTAAATCCTCAGAATGCTCTTCAACTTTTCTACCTAGTTATTCTACGCTTCATTACTGGGTTAAAGTGAGTAAAAGTTTGGGTTCTGTTCTTCTTCAAGTGGTGGAGTACTCTTCTCCCTTGTGCCTTACTCTTCCAAAACTTTGGGCTCTGGACTTCGGCGTAATTTCAGCCGTTTGTTCAATTGGGTAAAAATATTCGGTGTTAAAGTGTTGGCTCTGTTGACTATTCATCACAGTCTGGTGATTTTAATGACAAAAGCCCAAACGATTCTTCGAATCTAGTATTCAAAAGTCATATCTTTCAAGTTGATAAGGTGACTATCATTGTCAAATCTTTTCAATTTTCAACAATAATGTCGAGTAATCCCAAAGTTGATTCAAGTGACATCAAGCACATGTATATTATGTCACAAAAACTTTATTTATTCAACGAAAGTGCTTAAGGAGCCTCTCAGTGAAACTTTCAGGGTCTCCATCCTGTACCCAACCCAATAAATAAAATATAACAAGGCAAATCATAATAAACCAAGGCTATTTTAACCCAGAGGAAAAAGTCACCATTGACAATGGTGCCTTTTGTTCATTGGTAATAAAAACTGTATCCTCTTCGCTTAGATAGTGTTGCACTGTGCTGTTTGATCCGGGGTTTCCTGTCTTCTGGACTTTTCACCTTGCAGTAGTAACTTGAAACAGCGACACTTGGACTAGTCTAACATTCAAATTAAACAGAGCTTCGTCAAGTGCTTATAAAGATGTTGTCTTCCTCTATATCCACTGTCCTTTAGCTACTTTGTGAATGTTGTCCTTTCAAGGGTTACTTCTCAACTCGTCGGTCTCATAAACTTTCCTAGTCAACTGCTCAACGTTAGAGGCTCAGTATCCTCAACATCTTTTCAACATGATTGTCCTGCTTTTTTTACTGTGTTGACGTGACTACAAGTTTTACTCAGTTTCTCCTCAAGTACTGTGTAATTGTCACATTGGTGGTTCTTCCAAAGGTTCCCAACTTTTAGTTTGGGAAAACTCATTTCGTTCTCTTGTATTGAGTGGACTGTTGGTCGTGTATTTTTCAACTAATCATTCTGTATATTTCATAGTGTTAAGGTATGGTAGAGGCTGCTCATCCACTAATAAAGAGCAATATCAATCCCATCAAATTTGGTCACCTTGGCCAAGACACAATTTTGCCGTTGGAGCGATACTTTTGTTGTCGACTGATACAACTCGTTGTGTTCACTACCACTTGAAATATTATTGACGTGTCAAAAACTTTCTCCTTCAAATCAAGTCAAGGCAATTGAAACAACTTGTTCGAAAACAAAAAGACCAGTGTAGCCTTGTCAGCTACTAGTATGCGACCAGTAGATGCTCTGCCCTTTGTTGTACAGAGAGAGACTAGCAAAGTTCATAAACGGACTAGTTATTCTTTGGTTCATCTACTTTGCTTAAAGTAAAGAAAAATTGTAAGGAATGACTCAAGGTTCAAAATTCTCTTTTGTGTATACTTGGTCAAATAGAACCAAAAAGGACTAGTTGATTTTCAAGTTTATCACTTTTGCGGGCAAAAAGCTGCTGACTTTGAAAACTACAAGTAAGAAAAGTAATAGTACTTTTTAAAAGTTTATTTGAGACTGGTGGCCTTTTCGAGCACAGAAACGTACAAAGGGAGCTCAAGCTGTTTTCGACTAGGCAAAATTGTCTTCCTCTTGGTCCCCATCCATTATTGGGTGGCAACCAACCTGTTTTCAGGCCACCTGTGCACGCTTCTCCAACAGCTTTAGTATATATACTTCACACAAAATTTTAAATTTTAAAAGAGTGAACAAGTTGAAAAAGATCATAAAAGAGTGTGCAGTATCATAATATAATTCGAATACTGGCAAATTCAACTGGAATCCAACACAAAGAAACACGATAGGAACATTTTCATGTCACTTGTGGCAAGTAAAAGGCATAAACTTGGTGTTGTAGTTTACATTGAAAAGTTTTCATTCAACGTTGTCACTATCATCGTCATTATATATACTCTCTACCATTCTACTGGTGGTGGACTAGACGAGTCCATGTCTGATACGCACCCTCATGCCATGTATAGTCAACATGGAATAATGTAAAACAAAAGGATCAATAGCTTTCAATGTGTGTTACATGGCTCCATAAAATTGCTCCAAGAAACATGGTACAACCAAGTTTCGAGTTACCTTGTCTACACTATCAAAGGAATCGTGCCTTTCAACACTATTTCCCTCGTCCCTTGCAGGTGACAATGTCATGTTTGTTTATGAATTCCAGCAAGTGACCTTTAAACTATGTGTTAGGTATAACTTGTTTGCTTTCGAAAGCTGGAAAAGAATAAAATATATCACAGCAAACACTTTGAATTGGTTATCATACAAAGTCTCTCAAGACATATTTCAAGTGGTTTCAATGCTTAAAAGTGAGAAATAAAAAGCTCTAAAATACAAACAACTCCTATTAAAAGCCACAGTCGCTTGAGTGGCTTGGCAATGTCAACGACGTTTCCAAGTTTCGTTCCAGAGTTGATTACATATACAAAGAACAAAAGTTGTAACATTAGAAATCACCTCAACAATACCGTGTTTATAGGCTTTTATAAAAAACTGAAACAAAATAATCGGCAAAGTTTTACAACCAAGACACAGGCAAACACGTATAGGTATTCATAACCGTTCAATGCTCGTCCTAAACAACAACAAGACGATAATTCTCAATCAAATCACTCTCAAACAGTCTAGTTTGAAGAAAGCACAGTTGAATACAAAAGGACAAGAAGCTGTCGTAATGGTAAACAACAAAATAAAACACATGTCAAAATATAATCCTGTACTAGACACCTTTGACAAAGTAAAATCACCATTGGCTTTTCCAATCCTATTCTTCTACTATACAATTACTCACAGGACGTTTGATGAAATCACCAAGTTCATGAAAGATTTCGTATGCTATATAAACTTAATATAAACAAGTGGGGATGTGTTGCTACATATATAAAAAAACAACAAAACTCTTTGCTGCCAATGTTGGCTCCAGTTGCTTCCTCATCAGTCCGCATTTGGTCAACTGACACCCATCAGCAACTTTTCAAAGTTCCAACATAAACCAACAACTGGAATGACATTTCATATATGTACTAATCAACTTGTATTCTACTCTCGTATCATACGCGTTGTAAGGTTTGATAACACTGTATGGCTTTGGTCCAGCAATTGGTATAATTTCTATTATTGTATAAATAAAACAATGTTAACATATTCCATCTTGTGTCTCTTATTAGTCTGAAAAACATGTGTGACACACCCTTTTCTATCGACACAGTTCCTAATAAAAAATGTTGAACCTCAACTGTCCAAGTTAAAACCTAGTAAGCTACAATAAACTACAGTAAAACAAGTTTGGTTTCGACATAGAACTTAAAGGTACTTGCGAGTCACTCGTTCATCTTCTTTAGCAGTAATGAATAGTTACGCTATATTATCGTTTCTTAGGACTATAGTCCACTTGATCCATTCAACGTGTTCCGTTGTTCTTCCTTCCTTCCTTCCAAAAGGTTAGTTTTTAACAGGTTCTTTATGAGTTGCTTTCGTATTCAACTTGTTAAAAGCTGCTGCATTAAATGCTTTTCAAAACTACTCTGCAACTATGGTTTTACAGGGTCGCCATGAGGTCCTTCTTGACTTTTTCGTAAACTTTACACTCGTTTACTCAAAATAACTCTTCAGAGCTTTCATCACTTTTTCTACCTCGTAATTCTGCGGTTCAATACGGTGTTAAAGTGAGTAAAAGTTTGGATTGTGTTTCTCTTCAACTGGTGTGTGTGGGTGTGGTTTACTCTCCCAACTCAACTCTAAAAATTTCTGCCTTGTACAATTTGAAAAGATGGGAAAAGTTACCCATTGGCGTCAAGTGCTGAGCCTCTTGACTATTCATGAGAATCTGGTGACTTGAATAATAATGACCCATATGTTATTTTTGGAATCTAGTATTCAAAAAGTTATACCTTCAAACCTAGTATACAAATTGACAATTCAGTGCAAAATCAGTTCAGTTTTCAACACCAATATTGAGTAACTGCCAACGAAAGGTGATTCAATTGACAGCAGGTACATGTTTATGTCAGAAAAACTTGAATCCGACGACAACTCAAAAGAAACATCAAAAAGAGCAGTTGTAATTTACCTGTGGCCAATAACAGGCACAAACTTGGTGTGTTTTTTACATACAAAGTGGTATGGTAGTCCATTGAATATACGCACCCTCATGTCATATAAAGTAAACATTGAATAGGAAAAAAGGTTGAATAGTATTGAGTGTGTGATCCGTGGCTTCATAAAAATACTCTTACAAAAACTGTTTATCCATAGTGAATGTATCGTGTCTGCAGCGTCTAGATGATTGTGTCTTTTAAAACGAGTACAATGACACCTTGGATTTGACAGTATCATGATCTTAATAAAGCCCATAAAAGTCCTTCAATCAATGACGTCAAGTATTACTTGTTTGCTTTCCAATGCTAAAAAGTCACAACAACTTGAGTAGACCAAGAGTATCACTTGAGTTTCCAATTTCTTCCCAACGCTAAATACAAGTGTGAAGAAAAAAGTCACAATATTCGAACAATATCTTGTTTACATATTTGTAAAAGCAATGATGAAACAAAATAACCTGTAAAGTTTTACAAACAAAACGTTGTCAAACATGTATAGATACCAATACCTAACCTCAATGATATCGTTCTCACTCCATCTTGTCCAAACCATGATCAAGGAAAAGTATCACCAAGGGGCAATTCAGTACATAACAGTAAAATCATCACTGCTTACCTACACAACTTTATAGACTGGTAAAGACACAAAACATGACAAAAGATCAACTTGAACACTTACAACTAATAGAATACCGATAAAAGATAGACATCTTTCTAGTCGCACCCTCATGGTAAGCAACAGAATAAATAAACCAAGACGGAACAATTGGAAAGGACAACATTGAAAACGTACAAGGATTACAAATTCAGAAAAGACAAAAATGTTTTCCAAAGCATGCAAACAATTATAATCAAGATATGATTTTTCAAACATACATAGGCAACACCCCATCATCGACTGTATACGTACACCCATACTTTTCTGCCCAAATGCGACAAGGGAAAAAGTATCATGGGGAGCACCAAGACGTACCAACAAACACTGGCATGTCACCACTGTTTGATTTTCCCCAACTTGCTAAATAGAGAAAAGAAAACGCTTGGGAGAACCAGAAAACATAAAGTAGGAGAGTACTAAAAATAATAAATGTTGTCTGTTTGCGCACCCTCATGGTACACAGAAAAAGAAGGTAAAGTGATGCAAATGCAAGGACAAAAGGAGGATGACAAAAATATTTTTCAAACTTGAATATGAATGGACATGATAGTCGTGGGCATGTTGAACAGAAAATGAGAGTGAAAAGAAAAATTCATCTTGGTCAATTCTAGTGAAATTGTAGATAGCACTAGACAAGGTGAATGCGAATAACCAGACAATCAAGTAAACCATGAACAACTGAATCAAAAAACAATCTGTCAAATTTTATCACTCAACAACCTTAATATTTGAAAAGTTAATCAAATCTAACATAAAAATTATTTCAAAAACACAACTTGAAAAATTTTTTATCAATTCATCATCATACTACAACACACTCATCAACTTTGCACAACAACATCCAAGTCACCAAACTCATTCCATTGTTAGTACGCACCCTCAGGGTAACAGTCATGAAATATTATATATTTATATAATAATATATAATTTTAAAAATAAACAGATCATAAGAAAAGAGGAATGAGACTCAATAGGTCGCATCAACAAGGATGCTCCGCTACTTACATCAGCCTCTTTATCACAAATCATATACAAGTAATTCACCTCGCTTTCAACTGGTTTCTTTTATTCTTCCAACACAATCCTTTTCTTCTTACTTTGTCAAAAAAAAGAATCATGTCCAGTGAATTACAAAAGTATACCCTTTCAAAAGACATACTTCTTATACAGTTGCCCAGCTTATCAAAAGCAAGTAGAAAGTATCATCGGTCTGGAATGGATACTGGTTTAGAGGCGTTCAACCATAATCTTTTTTTTTATGTTTATAGTTTTGTTGTAATGTCAACAGTGTTGTTATTGCATTTTAATCTATGGCTTGTTATTTTTATCTAAAACTCGTCATTCTGTATGCTAATGTTTGTTTTGTCAGGCGAAGTCACTTTCTTCTTTCTTTTTACTCTAATGAACATTCACATTTTTTGTTTTAATATTCTACGTTTGTCTGGACTTATTGCGTATTTTTTCAACTTATTTCTTTCTGAAATGAAGTATTTTGGACAACATATCTTTGTGCTGCAATATCTTTTTTTCATGTGATTATTTTATATTTTACAGTATGGCTTCTCTTTTTTACTTACACGTTGTATCGTCTAAACTGTATTGTTATTTAGGATGGGCAAACCAAGAACGTCGGTCACTGAAACCAATGCCAGCAATGTGTCTTCATCGATTAATATTGGTGTTTGATTAACATGTTTGGATAAAATGCAAAAAAATTATCACTACAGAGAAGATGCATTGCTGACAATACCCACAACTTAACTAAACCCCACACAGTACCTGATGTTAGGTATTGTAGGTTACCTACAGCATTTTTGTCAATTTCTTTTTTGCAAGGTCATTTGCAAAATAATTGATTACAATAATGTAATACTAATATATACGAACTTTGCGTCTACTGGTTAGCCATGGTGATTAATGGATGTAATCTTTTTAACACTCAAGGTTCAATATTGTATTGAAGATAGTTCCATTTCGAATCCATTTACAAACTGTAACAAAATGACACGTTCTGAATTCTTAGCACACAATAGATACATGTGTGTCGCAACAGAAATCAATGTAGTTATGACTTGTTTGCATGGCTACTTTGCTACAGTCGCATTTCATTCTTTTAGCCAACTGCTCAAGTTTTCTTTGCAGATAATTACTTTAAAGCAATCAAAGCGTGCGTTGTCAAACCCAATGAAATATTTATCCTATGGCTTAAAAACATGTCTTCGTTGTCATTCAGGAACAGTTTCAACTTTTATGTAGTTATCAGTTGATGCTATATTACATAACATTCTAAAGTTGGTTCTGAAGACTAATGTACAAGTAGATTATTACCAGTTAGATGTTAGCTCAGGTAACTTGATTGATTTTAGCAAAAAGAATAAGCAAGTTTCCAACGACGAAATAAAAGCTGCTGCCCTTGGAAAGTTATTTCTTTACTTCGCTACAATACACAACTTAATGATTTTGAGGCAATTTGTGAAAAAATGAGAAAATATTTTCCTAATATCCGTCTCTGCTCAACAAGGATGACAAAAAGTAATTCAACAATGAAAAGTAAGTGTGCTTGGCCCTTTTGGTATCGTTTGTCAGCATGCGATGTGATTATACAAATAATAAAATTGCAAAAACCTATATTTTAGGTGATAAACCACCAATACCATCGAAGTGCTCTTATATGGTTGCATCTTCTAGTGTGATATCATTTGAGACGTTCGTTTCTCTCTCTATGCTTATTGAGCTTGAAACCTTTAAAGGTGTCCTTGTAGGTAGTTTACTACATGCTTTCTCCAATTGTCTCTTACTGCCAACTAGTCTCGATTCTGAAATTGAGCTTCACAACATAAGGTTTTTCATATTTGAGCCTTCGGTACATCTGTTAATAACAACCACAACCAACAGAAGATTAATCACAATGTTGTTGATATTGACACATATAGTAGTAGCATATAGCTTGAGTATTGAAGAAAAAAGTTACAATAGGTTAAAGACATAATTTGTTGCTATGTTCACAATGAATGCAGGTTCACCGTACCCAGTTTACAGTTAGATATTCTTATTTGCCTGGAACTTCTACATAACATGTGTGGGTTCTCTTTCCTTTCCGAAATAATTTGCTGACAACAAGGTGATTTTAATATATACTGGTAGTTCGTGTATTTCCTAACGAGGATAAAAGTATTCTTTCTAGCATTATTGTTAGATTACTTGTAATGTAGAGATCTCTTTTCTAAATCCAAATAGACAATATTGATAAATCATTTATCATAGAACACTGAACGCATAACAAGCATATACGCTTTACAACAAAGATTCAATAAGATGCTGACTTGTTTGTTTTAAAAATATTTTGCTATAATCTCAGTTCATATGTCAAGACACAACTAAAGTTTTCTATTCTGTAAAGTACTTCAAAACTATCAAAGCATGTGTTGTGAGATGAAATAAAAATTTTTTTTATGGTTTGAAAACATGTCTTCTACGATCATTAGAAACCGTGTCAACTTTTATGAACTTAAAGTTATACTATATTCCATTTTAAATCTCGCTTCCAATAGAAAGCACGTCTTCATATTAACTCGCTACTTTGGTTTGCATACTAACGGCTTAGTCATCATTTTTTTGATGAGAGAGCTACTATATAAATTATTTGGACGACGATTAATACAGTCGTAGACTAATGCACAAGTTTCTCATTACCAATTAAGTGCTGCCAAAGGTAACTTGATTCATTTTAGCAGACGAAACAAGAAAGTTTCCAATGACGTTATGAAAATAGAAGTTATTAGGAAATTACTTTTCTACTGAACTAAATTGAAACTTAATACACAACCTGCTGTTTTTGCTCTACTTTGTGTTAAGGTGAGAAAGAATTTTCCTAATATTCTTCTCTGTTCAGCATGAATGAAAAAAAATAATTCAACAATCAAAGCAAGCGTGCTTGGTACTTTTGGTCTGGCCCCTAAGCATTGTATATGGTTACTCTAATAATAATGCTGTAGCAGATGATATCTCAATGGTAAATTACACCTTGTTGTTGCCTAACAGAAGATGTTTTAAAACAATCGTCAAGAACAACAGTCATGTTCATGCTTCATGGAGACTCGAATGAATTCTGTACCCTATACTAGTAAAGTTATTTCATAGTCAACGGGAATCGGAGTTTGAAACATCGTCGAAAATACTAATCATCCCTGAAATAATTTAAAACAGTCTTACAATAATATAGCAAGGATTCTTTTCTTGTGTAATACACCTACTCCACTCTGTTAATGATTAAAGCATCTTTACAAATTGATGTCATTCTTCTTCAGCAAAAATTCAATTTCAATGACTAACTTCAAAACTTAAAAGTAATGAGATTACAAATGTATTCCTTGACGCTCTATATATTGCAAGATACACTCATCACAACGTAACAATGCAATCGACTATACACAATTACAAGTTGTCATAATTACTACATACGCCTTCTTATATCCTCTTTTCAATGTCTCTAGTTTGCTCTTTGGAAGTTATATCCATAATAGCAGCATACTCAAACGCTGCAAGTTGGCGGTAGCAACCATGATTGTCCTGATGGCAAAAACAACAAAAGCATGCTCAAGTAACTTAGTTGATAGCTTCATTATAGTGATTCAACCTTTCTCATACATACTGATCATAAAGTCTTGAATTCAAAGTCACTACTGCTGAATAAGAGTAGAGGTTGCATGGGTGACAGCTGAGCATCATGGCAACTCAAGCCATATACAAAGCTGACTCATGAAGCAATTCTTTCTGAATATAACAACAAGGTATAGATAAAATGGTATTGTAAACAATCAAGACAAAACTCAAGTCGCTGAACAATTGAGAATTCAATGGACTGGTCCTAGAATGCAGCCTCTAGCTGACGTTTTTGTATATATTCCAGTTAAACTTCATACAGTGTTTTAACCTTCAATTAACTTATGCTTTGAAATAATAGTACTGAAAACACAGGACATGCTCGAATTGAGTTCTTTCGCTTTTCGCAGCATACACAGTATACATTCGTCCTTCTATCACATGCTTTCAATTCCATTTATAAATAATTGCAAGCTGCCGACTGTTTCATGGAACTATACTTTTTTATAAGCAAACCTTTTGTCATGATCCAGTTGCTTCCAAACAGTAAAGAGTAGAAATGGTGATAGTGTTATGTGCAATGGTTTTCACACCAACATGTATGGAGTTGACAATGAGGAAACAGCAACATGGCCATAATTCTAAATCCATCCCATTGATGTAGTTTAGTTTGAATCCAAATTTGTAGTCGACAGACAATGTCTAACAAGAAAGAACAGGATACTGCAAAAGAATACGATGCTGCCTAAATAGCACACAACAAAATGACTCTTACCAAAAGATTATCCTATATAGAACATCTCTGACAAAATAAAATCACAATTGACTTCTTCCAATCCTATTCTTCTACTGTTCAGTGACTCAAACGCCCTCTTATCGATCATCAAGTTACTCAAACACTCCAGACTCTTACAGAAACATTAAACAAAAAAGTATGGATGATTTCCTGCTTATGTGAAAAAAAACATCACGATTTTGCTGCCAAAGTTCGAAAAAGATTGGCAAGAGTTACTTCATCAACAGCTACATTTGGTCAGCCCACAGCAACCAAGATATCAAAACATATAGGCATTATTGAGGTTCTACACTCAACTTTTAAAAACAGGCCAACAACGTTTCCCTAAAGTTGCACAATCAAGGCAATGTGAATTCTACTCTCCTGTCAAAGTTGTTGTAAATTTTGTTATCACTGGATAGCTGTTGTCCGTAATTAGTATAACTTCGATTGTTGTATAAATAAAACATTGTTAACATTCCGTCTCTCACTGAGCTAATATATCTCAAAGACACAAGTGACACCGTTTTCATTTGACTCTCAACTGTCTATGACAAAACTTAATAAACCACAATAAACTGCAATCAAACAAGGTTGCTTCAACATAGAAGCTAAAATAACGTGCTACATATGAGGTTAGAAAAGTCACCAGTTCTTTTTCTTGAACATCAATAAACAGTGCTGTTGTAGAATCATTTCTTACGACTGCACTCCCGTACTGCGTCCAAAGTTAGCTATTCTTACTTGCCTACAGCCTCTCCATAAAATATATGGTTTCTCTGTCTTTTCCAAAGATATTTGCTCACAATAAGCTAATATTAATTTATACTAGTATTGCATGTATTTACTAAAGGTGGTTGCAGATAAAACTATTTTTAGTAACATTGAAGGCAGCCTTTCTGACTCCATATAAAAACTGGTAACAAAATGAAGCATTCTAGAATTCTTAGGCCATAACAGATATATTCGCTTTGCAACAGTTTCAATGTTATTTTGACTTGCTTCTTTCAAAGAAACTTTGCTATAATTTCAGTTTATCCTTTCAAGCACCTTTTGGAGTGCTCTATGCTGCAAATTACTGCAAATCAGTCAATCCAAGAACTATTGACTGGCATCATGTGGATGGCACTCAAGAACAGCCCAACGTTCAACCCATTGGATGTTCCATGCTTGAATCACTACATAAAATGTTTTAATATAACCACATACCAACCTAAAACTTCAGAAGCATGGACATGTATACCGTCTAGGACATCAGTGAGCAAGCTAAAGACCAGGAAAAGATGGTACAGTATCATAGTATAACTGCAACATTGAAAAATTCAACTTGAGACAAAAATTGTACAAACTGGAGAAGACAATTTGTGCACTGTGCATTAATTTTGTTTTTTTTTCAATTTTTTATTTTCTTTAGGCGTATGTTAGCTCCTGGTAAAGCTTTCTGTAGTATATTAAGTATTTGCTCTCTTTATTATCGCACGTGACTTTTAAAGTAGTTACTGCTTTCATATCGAATGCCGTATTATAAAATTTATTTCTTTACTGTTGGTCAGTAGATACTCTGTTCTTCAATTAATTGCATTCTTGATGATACGAATTCATTGATTTTTATCTTTAGTTGTTTATGTTTGCTTACTGTTGTACTAATAAACAACTTTTCTATAATTTTTTAGCTTCTAGAATCTCTTAATTCATGAAGTGCCTTGTTATAGCTCCACACATGTCATTTTAACACTTGCATTCTATACATTGGTTTGCCTTTGCAAAGCTTTTGAGTTGTACTAAAGTCACTCAAGTTTTACTCTTTCCTAAAGGTTGTCGTTCACAAATGAGTATGTAGTTGTCTTTCAATGTTGAACTGTTTTCATAGACTCTCTGCTTACCTGACGAATCCTTGTTCAGTTGTTCATCTCTTTTCAATACAAGTCATGTAAGATGTTCCCACAGTCTCCACGACATTATGCTGTGTTCAATATAATAATATCCATCTTTACAGAATTATTAATGTAATTTATGTTGAGAGAGCCGTGGCAGCAAATAATGGCAGATGAAAGGCGAACTTTGATATTACCCTTTACGGTTCCCTTCTTATATTAGAAAGCCCCAACCAACTTTTCTTCGATACTTGGTGTCTCTATAACCAATATACAACTTCTTGATCTTCTAATACTTCGAGACCCTAATTGTGCCTGAAATAATACAATAACAAGATATATTGGACTTGGTTTCTTTGAAAACTTTTGCCAGTATTGGAAAACACTATACTATCATTATAGTTCAGAAGACCTGTATCGAAGATGCTCCTTTCCAACAACCATTATGGAATTGGACATGTCCCGAGATATTGGTCTACATAAAGAGAAACAACAATTAGATCTTCGTTAAGGTTCGGTTGAATATTATTCATCGTATCTGAAGGCTTTTTTCTCAAAAGGTTAGCCATTCAAGCCAATACTGACACCTCACTGTTATAAAGTACTCTCATGTAGTCTCTCAAAGGAACTTTGAACGACAGACCTTAAGATGTTAGCAACTTTTGCATTTGAGAAGCATGCAGAGTGGTAGGAATGAAATTCTAATGCTTCGGATCCAAAAAACTATGAGTCAAAAATGAATGCCTGCATTATATTCATTTCTCTAAAGATAGCAAATTTAATAACCGTAAGTGCTAATATTCTTACTGCAGGGAGTTGCACTCTGTGTACTACTAGCTTTACGCAAGCAGTGAAGGGTTGTTCCAAAATTTAAGGGTAATGGACTCTTCTGGTTGACTGCTCTCCAAGAAAAAGATAGGAGCGTGTTTCGGAAACTGATCAACTTGAAAGATATATTTTAAAAAACTTCTCGGAGACTGATAACTCATTTGCCAACTTGTAGGTGACGGACATGCATTTCTTTCGTGGAGATTGAAAAGTAAAGTCCTTCTCCCTTGAGGATGGAGAAGAGATCGAGATAACGGAATATAACTTTTCAAATGGATAAGACCCCTATTTTACAAATGACATTCACATTCTTTTATAAGGATGAAGCTTGATCAATATTTCTAGTCGTTGAAAAGTGGGGAAGAGGACAAAGATTTTCTCGAATTCTGCCATGAACAACGCAAGGAAAGTTTCAGGAAAGCTGCAATGGATAAAGCATTCATCTCTCATTTTTTTTGCAAGTGATGGAGCTGACTGAGATGATTAAGACGTATTTGACAACTCTACCAATCTTGCCAATTCGGTAAGTATTACCCAATAAAATAGATCATGCAAGATGTACATCTTCATGACAAGAAATTTCAGAATCAGTAAAAGATCAGTGTATATGTAACAATATCTCAACCTTGCCACCCCAAATACAATGACTCTCAATGGAAAATGGTCGAAGAGTTCCAACACCAACATTGATGCTTCGTGACAACAAAACTATCTGAAGCAAAATCCTGGCTTCCTATGTTCTTTAATACATTTGGAAGCATTGTCCAATCATTGTATTTGATATAGGAACTGAATGTCTCCTATATATGATAAACCTATGTAGAAAGAAGCAGCTGCGCAGTAATCTGCTTCAAAACGTTTATATTCTCATTAGAACAAATAAAGAAGCACATATCGATGGTTATACGCTTCAATTGAATTTAACAGCTGTTGAGATCAGTAATACTTGAAGAGTCTGTTCTTTGCTCCACTTTCTTTGAATACATGATCAGTAAATGAACCATTATGAAAGCAAATCAAAGAGTTTAGGATGTCTTGAATTGCCCAAGTAAGAAATCTGCCCTTGCCAAAATGTTTTATAGACTGCAAACGAAATATTCAACAACATTGCTATGTTAAAGAAACTAGAATGCTTTATTAATACAGTTTAATGGTTTTTAGGAATACGAGTGACTGTGTTGGATGCACGTTAGCAGTGATGTGAACAGCTCTTCACAAAGCATGCCTTAATATATCCTGGTAAACGTAAAGCCAATTCTGAATAACAAGTTCCCATCAAAAGGACAGAGAATATGCAAAAGGTTTGCAATGATAGTTGGTGTAATATGCTAGTCTACTTTCCAAGGTGTATACAACTAAATTATTATGTTCCTCTATTGGCTTCAAGAACAATTTTTTCTCTATATCATTATGCTACCCTTAGTTGTAACTCTGGCAAAATTGACATCCTGAACGTGTCTAGGCAGCATCAATTGTTAACTGAACTCCCTGTAAGAGTTTCATGACTACTGCACCACGTTTCGATACCTAAGAAAACATATGATGGGTCTGCGATATAATCTATATGTAGTTTCTACTCTCCAAGTGATTTGAAAAAGAAGTCCATACATAAAGAAACGAAGAGAAACAGATTTCTTTTATTATTCTAATAACCAGTGATTATCGTATAGTTACCGTTTAGTCAAGCACAAGTTAATCTATTCGTATACAAGTTGTTCTTGTTCTATGTCTTCGACCTTCTTTTGTTCGGGAACTAACCTAAGAGCTTGTATCATTCCCTTTCCGTTTGCTACGGCATGCCAATAATCCTTCGCAGCTTTTATATTGCGACGAGCTATTTCCGTAACACCACCTTCAAATTTTTCTTTGATTCTTTCTAAAGTACATCCTCCAGTCTCTGGCATGACGAAGAAAATTGAAATCCAGAACAACGTTGAGAGACCAGCATAAAGTCCAAATGTGCCGGGAAGAGTCATGGCAGTCTTTTGTCGAGAGAAGGTCTTCGTACTCACAAAGGCAGAACCTAGCAAGGTAAACGCACCCCAAGACATTCCGTAGTTTCTGACATGCAGTTCATATATTTCTCCATTCAGAGCCCATGCAAGTGGCGAAATGCCTTGTTCATAACCAATGTAATATAGAGCTAAGCCAATAAAGAAGCCTGCTGCTCTTCCTTTCTTTGAATGACTTAATATAGAGGTTCCAGATATAATGAGTCCAAGGATGAAAATGGGAAATGTCGCCAACATGACTGGTCTTCTTCCAAAGCGATCAAAAAGGAAATACGGTGGCAGTGTCCAAAGAAGCATCCAAAACCCAATGGGTAGAGTGACGTATACTGCTTGAATACGAGTTAGTCCCAATTGTGTAAATAAGGAAGGTTCATAATATCCGAGCGCTGTCGCGCCATTCCACTGTTGTGCAAAAGATACTAAAACTCCAAGAATAAAGGTGGCTCGGATTCCAGGATTCAAAAATATGTCTTTCAATATTCCTAATGCTGTTCGTTTCTCTTTTAATCAATGTTCAACTGCTCAGACATTTCTTTGAATTCTGTTTCTGAAATTGGTGTAGGTCTTCTGAACCTTCTCCATGAATTTTGCGCTGCCTCAGGTTTACCCCATTTCAAAAGCATTCTTGGACTTTCTGGGAAAAAGAACACCATGTAAACTGAATAGCTGGACCAACAAATCCGGCCCCTACCATATATCTCCATGAACCAGGATGTACGTGCAAAAAAATGGCATCAACAATATCTCCAACAAACACGCCAACATTGTAAAGAGAATTGAAGATATTCAGATGTGCTCCTCGATGTGTCTTTGGCACGACCTCGGAGATATAAATTGGTATCGTCATTGATTCGGTGCCCATCCCAATACCCATGATTAGTCGCCCAGCAAAAAACAAATCAAAATTTTCTGCAGCAGTAGCCATAATGATTCCAACTATGTAGAGAGCTGAAGAAATCAGTAATACAATCTTTCTCCCAACAAGTGCATTAAAAGGAATTGCTCTAATGTAATAAAAAGTATCAGCATTTTAGCAATGAAACTGGTTAAACTAAGCTCTCTTACATGACTGATCCACCTGTAGCACCCAGAGTTGCTGCTGAAGAAATCCAAGACCACTGATTGGAAGTAAGGTTCAAGTCAGGAACCGCAAAGAGCTCAACTGAAGAAAGCAGTGCCTGGTCCATTCCAAACATACTAGACCCAATACAAGCTACAAAAAGGAAAATGTTAGTGTAAACGTGCTTCCATCATCGTCGTCTTGTTGCGAGTGGTCAAAGCTCTTTTTGACTTCCTCGTCGAGTGAATGAACTTCTTTTTGTGTTTCTGATGTCATTTTACTGACCAAACAGTAAATCTTTAAATTCAAGTGCGTTTAGGAGAAGCTTTTTTATAGTCTGCTGAAGAAAGTGGTGGTCTAAGGGAGGTCATTGAGAATGGAAGTGTAGAAACCCGTCGGGTGTCGCTAAGCCAATCAAAACACAATATTCCAGCTAGTCCAGTGGAACCATGCGCCAAATCCCACGGGATTTGGGCATTAAACAGTGCCCCAAAATGCAAAGGGGGTCAAACTTCTTTAAACAATATTGAACATTTGATTGTTGATACTATCCAAAAATACAAAACTCTTTACACATGGTAAAATATAGGCAAAGATAAAAATGAATATTTTAGGCACACCTATAGGTACAAATAACAGAGGAATTTCAGTCCATACAAAAAGAGCATGGAGTCCAGTTGATCAAAACTCAAGATTACAAAGTTGAAATCTTTATTTTGGGAATCACAAGTTGTCTGTTTGGTTGATGTTTGCAAGGTAATTGTTTATCAACGTCGTTATTACGTACTATAATATTAAAGCATTCATCAGCAATGAAAATAACAGGGCTTTTTTTGTCGGAATTTGAGTGTATCAAAAAAAGAAGTCAAAGAAGTAAAAGGTGACAGAGAATTTCTAGAAAGCTTAATACAATACTTGGAGAATGTTCAAGTAGATAAAGATTTATTGATATTCTTGTGGATGGTACCAATCTCTTATATGAGAATGTTCCGATTCAATGGAAGATATCATTAATCTTTTCATCTAGGTCTACAAATGAGTGATATATGTAATTAATGTGCAAGAATCTGACAGATTAGTAGCTTTTTCAGGCGTCTTTGCTACAATCGATTGAAGCAACTTAATTGTAAAGCCACTGAACCAGATCAAAATAGAATTTTTCGTTAAATTACGTGATGAGACCGCGTTAGTGTACAAACTGCAACTCAAAACATACTAAGGTTTTCATTCATTCATTCATAAGACTCCTCAAAACGAGAACAAATTGATGGAAATTTATCTTGGCAATAATCAAAGTGGTGTTTGGAGATCCACTTTCTTCGTCTTACATCATTTTGACGACAATATCAGTTTGGAAAATGTGTATTTCAAGTGTAGAATAGATGTGAAATCATTATGGATACTATCAATAAAATTCATTCCTCTTGGAATTCGAAACAGACATTACAGCACACTGCCCATGAAAGTCATCCACATTGACAAGTTTGCTGGGAGTAGCAGCGAAGGAATAAAACAAATTGTGTACCAAAACATTCTCAAAATTGCAATTGTTTATAGAATTTGTTGTATCGGATCGACTTGAGCAAACATGTTTTCATTGATTTTTCTTTCCAATATCTAATCTGTTATCTCGTTAGCACAGCTATCAAAAGTAACTGGATACCACATTAAATATCCAAGAAATCCAATATAGCAAAGACCAATGATGACTGTTGCAACTATTCCAATAATACTACCAGCGGAAAGACTGGAAAGAGATGCCTGTAAGGTTTGACTCCCATTGACTCCCACAATGAGATAAATATTGGCAATGACAAGTCCAATAGCAACCAACCACATGAGCCACGAAGTCCATTGAGGATTCTTGAAACGTCCCATACATTTGGATGATTGTGTAAATTTTAGTAAAGGAACAATTAGGAATGGAATTACACCCGATAGGATGGAGGACGAAATTAATAAAGCCAATCCTGAACCGGAGTTGCCAGCGACAATTGCAACTACTAAACCAGGAATGATTGTGATGCTTCTAGTGAGAAGATTTCTCAACCATAATGATATCTTAATGTTGAGAAAACCTTCCATAACGATTTGTCCGGCATATGTAGCAGATACCGTTGCAGTCTGTGCTGATGCCAATAACGATATACCAAACAATATACAGCCAAGCCCATTTTGTGGATATACTTTCTTGATCAGTTGGCAGGTATCAATCAAGCCAATATTTTGAGGTTTCATTGTTATTATCGGATTGTCATAGAAACCAACAGCAGCAAGAGCAATTACAGCCAAGTTTACAACAAAGGCTAGTATCATAGGAATCAAAAATTCGACGACATTGAAAACAAATGCAGCATGAATAGCTTTCTTTGTGTTCTCTACTCTTCTTGTCTGTACCATAGCAGATTGCAAGAAAACATTATGTGGACTAATAGAAGCACCGATCTCCGAAAGTGCAATGAGGGCTGAACCACTTGGAAGTGATGGGATGACCCATCCTCTCATCATTGCAGCTCCATCGGTATCCACTAGAGACCATTGGATAAAAAAAGTAACAGACATAATTATAATGAAAACGATAACAACAATTTCTAAGTAATGTACATTGAAATATTGCAAAGACAATATGAGCAATGTCGTCCCAAAAGACAACAGAACACCAGCATAAAGTGGCATATGAAATAGAATTTCACAGGCAACTGCAAAACCAATCACTTGCAACAGATCAGTAGCTAACATGGCTGCTTCCGCGAAGACCCACAAGGTATACGAAGCATAACGTGGATAATTTTTTCGACATGCTTGAGCTAAATCTAACTTGGCATAGAGACCCAAACGAATAGTGAGAATCTGAATGAAAAATTCTAGAACACTAGACCACCAAATAATCCAAATCAGTTGATACCGAAAAGAAGCACCTGCTTGTATATCTCCTTCATAATTACCTGGATCGATAAGAGCTATGCAAACTAACCATCCTGGACAACAAATTTTAGTAAATCTGAGAGCCACGTTTTGATGTTGTTCCAACAAGATATGCAGTGGTTAAGAAAACGAGATGATTTTTTGTGATGATTACAAAGCTCATATTTGTTTGTATTAGTAATGACACTAGCAAGTGGAGCAGGATTGTCTTCTTGCTCTATCCCAAAAACCCTCAGTTCATAAATATCTTTTTTAACTGGTGAAGGTGAGACACTTGTTATATCAGTAGAATTGGATTCCATTTAGACGTCTATGCTAGACTAAAAGAGAAATAGAAAAGCTGTTTTGCAAATATTCAGTGCATATAATCATAACCATCGATTCTGTCCTTACGCGTGTTGTACATATGATCAGTCAGTTTCGACACGAGCATGTCAAATTCTTGGCACGCTCCAATGCATGACGACAATGAGTCTTTTGATGTCTTTGTATGATTGGAAAGTATTGCATACAATTAGTCATTTCTTTCTACCTTTTTCCAGTATATTGCAGATAAGGTATTCTGAGTTTATGGCTCTAGTTTTTACCCATTAACATTGGCCTACTTCTGAAACACTTTCGTCAATTATCGGGGCTTGTGTTTCTCGTTTATATACAATTGTTTGTCTTGGTTGACAATCCTCTCAAGCCTGTCCTCTCCTTCTTGCTGGCAAAAGAACGCCGTAAAGGTAATATACCTTGGCTTTGTCAGTCACTTTTGGATTGTTACTCATCCTTCTTTCTCCTTTGAAACATGCCATTGAATTGTGCAAGAACGAACCTGTTCTTCCTTTTTTGGGCTAGTTTCGTTTCAAGAAATATGTCCAACGGTGGTAACTTGGCTTAACCGTTTAGTCCACAACTATCCTGGTAACCAACCACTCTGTTTTGGGTTTAACAACGCCAACAACCATTCCTCCATAAGGAGACCCTTTCAAGGATGCTATGATACTTCTATCACTCATGAAGATCGAGAGATAGAGCAAACTGTGCATTTCAGCCTTAACCGCAATACCAGCTGTTGTTTCGTGACCTCTTCATCTCTTCATACCTGGTAAATGCCCAGCGGTATAACATGCATTCATAAAAGTAAACCTCCCTTCTGATTAAATAAAAATGATGGCAAGTTCATCCTTTCTCATGAAACAATAAAACTTCCATAGAAATGAATTATTTGCGAAGTGCAGAATGATACAACCAATAGACCTAGCAGACTCTACCAACTTTCTTTGAATATCTCTTATAAACTAGCACTAAACTGTGTTGACAAAATTGCATGAAAACAATGTCACAAGTAAAAAATACTTCTCTAATAAACTAACCTTTGTGTATATTGTAGTTATTAGTATCTCAAATAACTGCTGGTTGCTTTTTGCTGCATGCGAACGAGCTCTCCACGGTGTGTCCCGATAATTTGAAGGTTTACTTTTAGTGAAACCGTAACCATGACAGAAACAATTGGTTATTGTTATTCTATAATGAAAACACCTTTAAATCGAATGACATGGAAAAAATAGACTCTGATGAAGAATATATTTTGATACTTTTCAAGAGTATTTGCTACTGCAATATGAAACCCATAAAGTTTAAATCGACGAATAGAACTAATTATGGAGACTAACAGTCTATTTTGTCTGTTTCAGGGTACGCATTCTGTAGCGAGTATTCATTCTAGATAAAGGGTGGAAGAACTAGAGGAAACACGGAAATATATTCGTTGATTTGCTTTGAAAAATTCCTTAACCAGTGCTGTAACTGATAACAGGTACTGTTCATTGGGTCAACGAGTATAGAATTTCAGGAAAGAGTTGAAATGCTGCTTCTGCTGTTACCTATCCCAAACGCCATCTCTAGTCAACGTAATTTATCAGAGCCTCTATTGACAAAACAAACATCTCCTAACAAGGCATTTTTAAAGCTTCTCCAAATGCTTTCTAATCCCTATGTTCAAGGAACTTACACAGTTGATGAAATTTGCTGTTAGTTACCAACATATTGTTATGTCTATAATTAATACAATTCAATGTCGTTTGGTCACAATGTAGCAGTAAAAAAGTGGTAAGGAAAGTTTGGCTTTCAAGTCAGGGATGACATTCTTACTGGTAGCAACCACTCTACTGAGAACGGATTTATCAATATATTAATTTTAGCTGACTCCATATACACAAGTTTAATGACCTGACAGTAATCGGCAAGCACTTTTAGAAAATGATATTCCCTTAAATTGCTTTGTTTACTTTACTTGCAAATATCACATGAAACAGTATTTATTTTTAGTCACCAAAGAAGATATTGGCTAACCCTTTTAAGAAACAAACACAAAGAAAACAACGCAAACTACTATAGAATAGCGACTGGATTCACTGGCGCTCCAGTGCCTCTCCACACCTTTAGTGGTGCTCCAATATACAACAAATCATATTTTTGGTGTTTTTCACAAGCAGCTGCCAATTTCTCCAAATTACATATTTCATTAAATGCTATTCCTAAATTTCTCATCAAAGCACAATGCAGTGGTAATAAGACACCTGTTTCTGGATGTACTGTCATTTCATTAGCCATAGTATCCGTACAAAGTGCAGGAATCTCCATCTGATGGAACCACTGAACCAATTCAGCAGAATAAGTCATTCCTGGTTCATTCAATCCATCGTAGAATTCCTCTCTAGATAGTTCATAGAAACTTTGCAGAAAAGCAGTACGAATCAATAAAATGTCATGTTTCTCAATGGTAACTCCTTGTTTCTCTGCTGCTTTCTTCAGATCGTCCAAAGTTATTCTCTCTCCTTTGTCTAACCTTGGTTTTCCTCGAAATCTTGCCATGTCAATCAATACTGCTCTACCAACGACACCTTTTTCTGCAATTGACACAACAGATGCTTTCTCCATGCCTCCCATTGTGGTATCAGCAGAGTATCCATTCCATATGTGATCATCATACCAAAAGTGTCCCAATGCATCATATTGTGTGGAACCTTGCAAGTACATTGTTATTCCATCATCAGAATATTCTCCACCACCTGGTAAAGAGTGCATCTTTCCACTCTTATAATAGCTTTTGTCTTGGGTCATAAACTTGAGTGCTCCTGTTCTTCCTGGAAATACAGGTTCACCTTTTGGATTGGCAATTAATTCGCCCAATGTAAACACTTCTCCATATTTCACTGATCGAACGCCTCTTAATACTTCGTCGTTAGTAAGAAAGTTGAGGGATCCCACTTCATCGTTAGGACCCCAACGACCCCAGTTTTTTGGAGCCGATGCCAATAGTTCTTTCATACTCATTTTAGCATCAGACGATGCCATAAGAGCCAAGAACTGAGATTTGATGTAAAGTGGTAATAAGAAGAACGAGAACTTTGGTGAAAAGAATTCTTCCAAGAAAGAAAATAAGAAAATCAAATTCTCCTCACCAATCGCTGAAGAAGAGAAATGGAGAAATTGTTTTTTTCTTCTTTTCATTATTGACTGAGCTACTTGTTTGGTTTCTCAAAACTTGTCGCACTTCATATTTTCACTAAAACATGAAGATTCGGTCAGCAGTATTACAAGAAATGGGTCGTCCAGCACCTTATGCCAAAAGTAAACCCATTGTTGTTGAAGAACTGGAGCTTAGTCCTCCCCATGATGAGGAAGTACTGGTAAAAATTTTATACGCTGGACTTTGTCACTCTGATTTATCAGTGATTAATGGCAGCCGTCCAAGACCTACTCCAATGGCAATGGGTCACGAAGCAGTTGGAAGAATCGAACAAGTTGGGAGTCGAGTGGATAATGTGCAAGTAGGAGATGTCGTTTCTTGTGTATTTGTGCCGAGTTGTGGCACTTGTGACTCGTGTCGTGTTGGTAGACCTGCTACTTGTACTACAGGGGCTAAAGCTAATGGAGCAGGAGTCTTAGTGTGTGGCCAGTCTCATCTAAGCCGACCCAATGAAAGCAAAAAGATTTATCATTTACTAGGAGTCGCAGCATTTTCTACTTATTCCGTTCTGAATAAAAACTCTGTTGTGAAGATTGACTCTTCTATTTCTCCACGTTATGCGGCAGTATTTGGTTGTGCAGTCATCACTGGTGTTGGTGCAGTAGTCAATACAGCAAAAGTTGAGTTTGGAGCCAGTGTGGCTATCATTGGATTAGGAGGAGTTGGATTCTGTGCTCTATTAGGAGCTGTTTCTAGTGGAGCCAGCCAAGTGATTGTTGTGGACTTGGAACAAGCTAAACTTGACTTGGCCAAAAAGTTAGGAGCTTCCCACACCGTGCTAGCTAAAAGAGACGCTTCAACTGCATCGATTGTCGAGTCCGTAAAACAGTTAACCAGTCAAGGTAGAGGAGTTGATTATGCATTTGAAATGGCGGGAACAGGGCCAACTTTACAAGTTGCCTATGGAGTGACCCGCCCAGGAGGGACAACAGTAACTGCAGGTTTACCTCATCCACAAACCCAGTTCTCTGTACCTCAAGTTAGTATTACTGCGGAAGAAAGAACTATCAAAGGGTCTTATTTGGGAAGTTGTGTACCTACTCGAGATATTCCAAGATACATTCAATTGTTCAAACAAGGGCGTTTACCAGTGGATCAATTGATCTCAGGAGTAATCACTTTGGATCAGATCAATGAAGGATTCGATCAATTGGATCAAGGCAAAGTGGTTCGTTTGTTACTTCAACTACATCAAGATGAAGCATAATAAACTGTTGTTTTCTTCATTTTTTTGTCTCTTTCATATACATTAATAGTTAAATTCCTAAACTATTTCTTTAATATGTTGAAGTAACTCCACCATGTATCTATAGCTATTTTAAAGTCACAATTTGAGCATGCTGTCAATGATGGGAACCAATATCCTTAAGGAGTGACTGGATGAATAATACATGCACAGTGTACGCAATGTGCACTTTTCGGAACGTGAAGCATGAATCCCAAGTTTTGATCACGGACTGTAAGCAGCACGTGTTTTGTTTTGTAGAAGGACACTCAATGAAATCTTACAATTGTTCATTAACGAGCAACATGTTCAAGAGGAAGTTTCCAAAGACTTTGTTCAAGTTTAAAAGCTGCTGCAAGGAAAACATATTCAAGGCCGAAAGAAATATGAGCTCTTTATAGTGTTCTCATCTACAACTACTGCCTTTTGCTTCAAAGAATATGTTGAACACCCTCAGTAGGAAAATATGCTTGGAAGTCAAATTAAGACAGGGCACTATGTGAGTCAATGTGAAGTGATAACAAAGGTCGTTTCCCAAGCTTTCAAAAAATAGCTTTGAAGTTCTCTTTATTCTCTTTGGCTTCCAATACTTTTCTCAGGACCATTGTTCATCCAAAGAATGCGCAACACTGTCTATTTCAGTAAGAATTTGGATGACTTTTTGTGCTTTAAGTATATTCTCTTTACATTTATATCTTTCTGAGACTTTTAGATTCTTCTGTATCAAACACACTGCACAAATATTTGAAAGGAAAAGAGATTACAAAAAGGTAACAGAGACTACTAACTGTCTGTTCGTTTTGAAAATCACAGTGCTGCGATGAAATGAAGACTACATAAAAGAAAAGCAGCTTCAAAAGTAGAGAAAATACTTCATGATGGGAAGTTCCATATGAAAAGAATGACTTTAAAAAATAGTGCATCTTTTTGTCTTTCCATAGATTCAGGTCATTAAGAGACATTGATCTTCACTATCACGTTGTTCACATTTCTTTGGTATAAAGTTCAGATAAGGTCAAACGCAAATGTAAATGATATTTGTAATAATAAAGATAAATATTTTATATTATTTTCCTCATAACAATGATAATTATTATTGTCTACTAGCAAAAACCTGTCATAAACTGAGAATTCAATCAATTGCTATAAAGACACAAGTGGAATCTCGCAGTTATAAACTAGATGATCATGCTTCACTATCTCGACAAAGAATTCAGTCAAGGACCTAATATCTTTAGCAAATCGATGATCATAGAAACTTTCAAAAAGGAAAGAGATATTATCAAATCAAATACACTCTGTGTAAACTGATTAAATTTGGTTTCTGCTGCTGTCTTTAACAATCCACTTATATATCGAACATAAGGATTATAACCAGAAGGTGCTACATCTCCATACACTTGCAACGGTAGTAACGAAAGTAACTGAGATGTCAGCATAGGATGTCCTGGTTCTATGTATTCTCGAAGGAAACATAATAAAAGAGCAGGCATTGCAATTCTTCCAGCCAGAGACTCAACTTTTATCCAGAATTCTAGCGAGTAAAGGAAATGATATCGTCTTTTGCTTATATCAACAGCTTCTGAATGTGAATCTAACGATTCAGCAATATCCTTGGATTCGTAGTCTTCTTTCTCTATCTGCTTTATGTCCCTTATTGTTTCATCAAGATAACGTTCGATGGAATCTTTTGCTTTCAATAAGCGAGATATCATGGCACTAGAACTTTTAAACGAGTCTGTTGAGGTACCGAACTTTGTAACATTGCAGTTTTCAATATTGTCTTTTCCATCGTTTGCCTCCTGGGACAAGTTATTCTGCTCTATCTCACGTTTAAAACGCTCAGTCTCTGCGTCATACAGTAACAAACGTCTGTTAACAAAGTGGTTACTCCAATTCACTACATCTTCGGAAACAGTTTTGTTTCTATTCAAATCGCGTTCTTCTGTCAGTTCAAAATGTAGCTGATGTGTTCTCTTTCTTAAAAAAGGCAAAGGGAACCGAAACTCTGCAATAACTCGGTATGATTCGCAGGAACTCTCAGCCGCAGACCGCTTGAAAACGTCAAGTAAACGTTTTATTTGGCTTAAAGATGCTTCTCCAGCAAGGACCAAAGGATAGTAGAACAATAACTTTAAATGTGTGCATAATTCATATATTTCTAGCGCAAACAAACTTCTAAAGAGACGCAAAAACTTGATGAAGCAAGCAGTCATTAATAAGGGATAGAGGTCAGTAGCGTTGCCCCACGCTTTTAACACAATGGGACTGATAAAAAGAACACTTTTCAACAAACCAGTTGAGAAAATACGAGCACTGTGTATCTTTATCGGTTGACAACAATAACAACGAAAAGTTACAAAGGTATGGTGTCGTTGCAAAAAACGTTTCCCAAGAGGTGACACAAAAGACATGGCCATCTCTAATGGCATTGCTTTGGGATGCAGTGGTGATCCCTGGCGGAGGACTTGATGCTAATGGAAACCCTCATCACTGGGTACAAGAAAGATTGAAGAAAGCTGTCAGCTTATCGAATTCAACAAGGTACTTTATTGCTCTTAGTAAAGGGACGCCTCACAAATCCCCCATTCTGGATGAATTTGGCTTTCCAATGGAAGAAGCAACAGCAAGTGCTCGTTTCTTAGTAGAAAAGGGCAACATTAGTCCAGAAAGGATCTTGAAAGATTGTTGGTCACTTGATACTTTAGGTAATGCATACTTTACGAGATTTATGATCTGCGAACCTCTAAGGTTGAGTCGTCTTTGTGTAATCACAAACGATTTTCATTTGCCAAGGACAAAGTATGCGTTTGAAACAGTATTTGGACTCTCTAATGTCAACTGTTCAATGTATTGGGACCTAAAGTTCGTATCTGTCGACAACTTCGGTTTAGAAGAATCCCAGTTGAAGTCTCGTCGTGAGAAAGAAGCTGCTTCGTTACAATCACTTAAGGAGCTATTTTCGAGTCTTCAGGACGTCCAAGATTTGACAAGATATATATTTACACAACACAAGGCTTATGCTGAAGTGGGTCGTGCCAACGGGCATAATATAAAAGTAGACTCCATATTGGCTTCTACATATTGAGCTTGGGCTATGGTTCACTGCAGAAAAGTTCTTCCTTGTAATGGATAACTAGTTGTAAGTAAATAGGAGTTGTATTAGAATCTAGCCAACTAATGAAAATGATGTCTACCAGTCAGTCAATAGAGAAGATTTATCGAGTAACCGTATCTATAGACCGGACGCTTTAACAGCGGAACAAGTTAAGGTTGTATACAATAGTAGTACCACTTCCAAATTGCCTTTCATGATCATTTCAGTAATATAAGAAAGAATTTCCATGTTTCAGATACTAAAGAATTTTTTTCAAACAGATTTACTTCACAGGTTGAAAATATAATAATAAGAGTCTTTGAAAGTTATACACAAGATGCCGGATTCCAACGGTTATTTTAAGTCATGAGTGCTCATTCGCTTTAACTTTGCTTTTAAGTTTTCATTCTCCACTAAAAGTAAATCTCTTTCCTCTATGAGCTCACTATTACGAGAACGAAGCACTCGAACTTGAGATTCTGCATTAGCCAGCTTTCTAACAATCTCTTGGAAAGTGCAGAGTAAAAAGGACTGATTGGCGCTTGAAGATCCTTCCGTCCCTAAATCATGTAACAGATTTCTTTCAGGTAAGGAGAAAGAAACAGCTCGTTCGTTTATTGGCACATTCTCCATATGGACACCAGGACTGACATGTTCGCCAATTTCAACAGTCGCATTCGGACCACTGACATGGTTGTCAAGTGGGTCATTTGTGTCTGGCTTGTCTTTCTTAGTGCTCCCTATGTTCCCAATGACGTCACCGTAAGTGAAGCTACTATATCGCCGTCTGCGGGCTGCAGAATTCAGCATTTCCTCAGTGGCCTTCAATTCTGATTGTAGTTCGGATGCAGCCATCGTTGCGCATTGTAAAGCAGCTGCTGAAAGATGTGGCTTACTGCTCGTATATCGTTCAGCTTCATGTATGTCAAATGGAATTTCATCTTTTTTGCTATTTGGATTCTTGCAGCTGCCGCTGCTATCGGTCGATGAAATGTTTGAAGACAAAGATTTCCTTTTCGATTTAGGTCTTTCAGCAGGATAAAGTATATTTCGTTTGGAGTCACTCTCATTGTTAACTCCATAAAGATACACGCTACTTGCTTCTCGAGGGGATGAGCTGCCTTGGAACTTCTCTCTGTCGACTTGACCCTTATTAACTTGTTCAAAGGTGCTTCCTGTATCACTAACAGGAACAAGCTTCTCTGTGATAATATCACTTGCCCCCTTGCACTTCCCTTCAACGTCTGTATTACATGTTTGCAGTAAGGAATCGGCTTGTGTTTGGACCGTTCTAGTGCCTCCCTGAGTCGAGTTTACTCCCTCGTTAGTAAACTGAGAGCCAGTTGAAGGATTTATTTCGAGTTCCGTCATACTGATAGCCTCTTGACTGCCTTTTCTCTTTTCTCTTCTCATTTCATTGCATTCTTGTATTTTTGTTGCACCCATGTTTCTCTTGCTTTGATAGCTGTCCGAGAGGTTTCCACGTCCTTCTTCGCTTGAAACCACCTGTGTCTTTTCTTCTTCTTGTTGTTTCAGCCACCAGTTTAGCGTTGCAAAGGAAGGTAGCTGCTTCTTTGTTTCGTCTCCAACGTATTCTGAGAAACTGTCGAGGACTGAACCACTGCTTGTAGATAAAACGCTGTTATTTATGTCTGACGAGTCAGTTTTCTTTAAATTTTTTGTGTCATACCTTGGCTCCAAACCTGGGTTGTTGTCCTTTGCCATTCCAAAGAAACCCAATGTCCTCTGAGGAATATCAGCGGGTTGATCAAACAACCGCATAGATTCAGCAGACTCTAAAGGCTTGGAATACAAGTCTACTTTATAACAGCTTGAATTCCTAACACAACAGCAGCCGCGTATCGAGCCAAGTATCCAACGATGGGATATAAACGTGGAAGGGTAAGAACACTTTGCCCTTCTTTTCTGAACTCCACTGATTTGTCTTGTAGGCAAACCTATTCGGCTGAGGAGTCGTTCTGGTCTAAATGTGGTCTTGGTCTCCAGTCGTTTGGACATTTAGTCTAAGGGACTCGAAATTGTACACTGTGGAAATATTCAGATTTTCCCATCTGCTTGTGCTATACTTTATCCTGCCTTGTAACACTCGTATTTGATAGTCGTTTCCTTTAGGGACACAATTTTACAATGATTGGCAACATATTTATCTTTCAAACTGATCTTTTTTATATCAAGAAATTTCATACCAAAAAGTTCCAAGTGAGACAAGCAGAGAAACTTGTAATTTGACAGAAACCTTAAGAAGAAACTTGTCACACTTAGAAATTTTGGAATACGCACAAGCTCTCAAGAACACGTTTCACAAGAGATAAAAAACAAAAATAATGGAGTTCAGTTGGTTACTCAATCTATAACTACGTGCCAAACATTGGCGTGCTTGCTATCAACATTCTACTACATATTATAACTCTGCAGCCTTGTTCACAGCGATCATTGCAGAGATATTTTCTCTATATTTAAGATTTTTTTACAACACGTTACAGAATCTTCGCATTCTGTGCCAACAGAGGAGCACCTGGATCTCGTGCGGTTATCAACGGTTTCAATTGCTGTCTATCTGGCCGAATAAAGTTGATCTCATTGACGCGGAGGAAGGTCACTGCTTGTCGATGAAATTTTGTTTTTCTATACCGTTTTCTTTTCTTAAATTTGAAAGAAATAACTTCACTAGTAAGTGTTTGTTGTTCAACAGTCAAAGTAACACTGGCAAATGGTAGATAAGGACGCCCAAACAGTGAATATTCCAGTGTTCCAATAGCTAGGACGTGCTCACAAATTATTTTCTCATTGATGTCTTGAGGAAGTTTTTCAGAAATAACTATATCATCTGAACAGATTTTAAACTGTTTGCCTTTGAAGGATATAACTGCAAATATACCACCATAGCCGGCTTCATAGCCAATGCCACCCCACCACGAACCTGGTTCACCATGAAGAGCATAGACTGGTGGTAATAAATCCACTGACGAAGCGGATCCATTCTCACTATGCAAATCCAACTTATTCGGCCATTCCGTAACTTGAAAAAGTTGAATTCCATTCTTCTCTGTACCAGTAATTGGTGACTTGATGACGCCAGGTAATTGTTTGAAATATTGCTCGTTTGTATTCAAAACGTTTTCTTGTTTTAAACTTTGATTTGGGAAATGATCAGTCTTCATGGTTCTTATTTGTATCGAGGGAAAACCCTTCAAGACACAGCTCCCTATTGCTTCCTGTTGTTTATAGGACGAGACCAAACTACCTCGCTGTCTCTCTGTTCCACAAAGAGAGCTAAATTTGGTAGAACTACGTCTGTAGCTTACATAACAATTTCGAAGCCAAGACTGCACGTACAGTTTCATACCCTTGTTGACAACAGTGTTCAATAAACCATCTCGAACCCCACCGCTGGCGTCCCTTTAAAAAGTCAATCAAATGTTATCAGATGATTGGCTTGGTTGAAAAACTGCATCGAGAGCAATATGTTCTGGTGCTTATTGTAAAACATTTATATACGGTGTTGGTACGGAAATTTTAATCAACTTTATGCATTAGGAAGGATGAATAGTTCTTTGACTGGTATAGAAATTTGAAAAATGTCAGTTTCAATGTTCTTCAACAGCACTGCCGAGGTAAGCGAATTTAGTCCTGCCCATCTCTGTTGCAGAACTTCAAGAAAACACTTTTAACTGAAAATAATGCTGTGCTGTATGCTTTACTTTCACAATAAAGAGGAGAATAATGAGAATGATTTCAAATTATTATTCTTAGTCCTATAATAAATCAACATTTTATCAACAAGGGTACAGTATCCATTCACAATCCTATAGAATGAAAGAATTCATCATTTTGTGTTGCTCGACAAACCAAATAATGCATCGGCTTCCTGTTCAATAGTTTTCAAAGTCTCTGAACTAACCAACGCATGGTTATCCATGACAGTTGTTAGCTTCCAATGACTGCAATACTGTCTAATAAAGTGTTCTGAATTCTTTAGTGGCAATACTTCATCATATTCACCATGAATAACGGTACCATCACAAGAAAGAGAGAAAAATGGAGGATGCTGTGAAAGATCATCCACAAATTCAAAAGGAACCTCAAACTGTTGTTTATTCGGTCCTTCAAAAGTCCAGTAACCTCTCTATCCATTCTGATTCAGTCTTATGAACTACATAAAAGTTGAGTGTCTATGGACTTACTTCCTTCCATGCTTCTGCCATACTTTCACTGCCAATTCCAGTCTCTAAGATATTAAAAGCTGGTGCTAAAAGCAGTACTTTATCTACACGTGAAGGAAATAAGGAGGCGAATCTAGCTGCAGTATAAGCTCCAAGGCTTGAGCCAATGAGTCTCCAAATGAGTTTTCCGGACTTTTCACAAAGAGAAATATCTTCCTTCACTAGAAGAGAGATAGCATCGGAAACAAGATAGTATGGTTTACTTTCGGTAATGTTAAGGTCAAAGAGATGCAGTGGGATACCGTACTTTTCGAGAAACAGTTGCCTCAAATACAATCCTTTGAAGGAACTTGGTCCACTGGCAAAACCGTGAAGATAGCCGTACATGTATTCACACATATTCTATTTCTTCCTGTTAAGAAAGCACAACATATCACAAACTTTATTCCCAACCCAAAAGTCTTGCAACAATATGATAACCCGACTGGACTTGAGAGCCCATCAATCCAATTACTAAAAATGCCAAGGCAAAGTGCACATCTCGAGCAAACTGCTTTCCTTGTTGCATGTAAGGTGCAAGAGAAGCCATTATTGACATTACAGTAACCGCTCCTAAACCTGCGTACAAATGTGGACCAGGAAACAGTTTTCCTGTTCTTGCAAATGTATTTGCCTAAACTGATATGAGCAATATCTTTCAAGATTATCTCCTGAAAGAGCTTACCATGCCTTCAAAAGTAAAAACAGTCAAAAGAGCCAATAACAAAGAAGATGTCTGGAAATGTCGTTGACCATAACGGCCCTTCACAAGGATTTTTCTAGTCTCTGCATCGGCTTCTTTCACCCTTTTCGACTGATAACCTAGATAAAAAGTATACAAAGATGCACCCAAAACACCAATCATAACCAAAGGATGTATCAAGGATAGTGGTTTGGTCTTGAAGAGCTCTAAAGGTGCTTCCAAATCCGCTGCATCGGCAACAGTAGGAGTAAGAAGCACAAAAAGACCCAATAAGTTATTGCAAGTATTATTCCAAACAAGATTCCAATCCACTTCTTCTGACACAATCTCTGATTGCTCCGGAACCACTTTTGCAAAAACACGTGGTCTGCTGTCCTGTCCTGTTTTTCTACGATTAGCTAACCGACAGAATAACTGTGGATGTCTCAGACTACAACTGCCACCAAACTTATGCATATCACCCCTCACATATCTTCTCAACTTTTGAAAATTGGTTAGTTTCAGGCAAAATGAAAATGTTGAAGTAAAGCAACAGAGACTCTGCATGCTACTTTTCAGATTCTCGAAAGCAACGATTGTGATTTGTCATGTCCACCACCCGAGCTGCCTTTGTTTCTCACGTTAGCTTTGGATGCTTTGCCAAGTGGAGAGGTGTACAGAAGAAACATGTCAGTTTGAGCAAACATTTTGGTCCATTTCGATTGAGAACTTCAAAGGCTTGCCATTTGTTTGAAAAGCGTCCAAAACTTCTGCTGATAGCAACGTATTCATCTTTCGATGACAAGGAACCTGAAGACCGAGAAGCCTCAGCATATTCGCGAGAAGAAGTTGCGAGCCAATATTTAGATAAGATATGGAAAGATGAAGAAGAAGAAATCGAAGAATTTTCATCTTTTTCATTTGAAGAGGAACAGGACACTAACGGTGTTTTTGATGATGAACTTTCCCTAAGGAAACAAGAGGAGCTTGTTAAGGAACGTCGCGTTTCACAGGACGAAGATATTATGGAATATGGTATTTCTTTGGAACCTGCCGGGCCACTAGAAGAAGAGAGTAGCCTACCTTGGGTTTTGACTATTATGAAGGCTGGCGAAGACAGAAAGGCAAAGGACATTTTGGGTCTATGGGTGAGTGACTTTACAGTGATAACATCTTTTTTTGTCAATATGTGTGGAAATAATGTGTTACAACTCCAAGCAATTTCCAGGAATGTCGAGGAAGCCATGATGATCAAGCACCATCAACCAGTAAAGAGAAAGACAGGAACTGCGAATTCAGGATGGATACTTTTAGATTATGGTGATGTCATAGTCAATATCATGTCTGTTGCTTTACGAAAGCGCTACGACTTGGAGAAGTTATGGCACAACGCTCAAAGACTAAACATAGAAAATGTGGAAAATTTAATACAGAATACGACTAGACAAGTACGCTAAAATATGAATTAATCCTTAAAGGTTATCTTTCCCTTCTCAGTTACTTACAAATCATTTTTGTTTAATATACAAATGGAATCAGACGATGTGGAACTCGTCGACAATATTCTTCCCACAATGCTCCATAACGATTCGCACATCTTTTTTCATCACGCATATTACGGTGAATCAGCAAAAGGAAGAGATAGAAAAAATAGAAATATGGAATAATGGATGCTAAACCTCTCTATTTAGAAAACGCTTGGCACACAAAAAGAGATACCGACCATATCCACAAGGCAAACAAAACGCAAGTGCCAATAACAAGTCTCCAGTATAGTTGATATGTCTAGCTATGCCCCAGAAACCTGAAACCAACAGCTTACCACCTTTCGAGTATTTAATTTGTACATTGTTCTAGTCAAAAACAAATAAATAAATACCGATAGTTGCAGGCTCCTTTCCCCAAATCTTTGCCTTGGGATTATGTTTGAACTGATGCTTTTGGGAATTCGCCGACCGAAACAAGAAGCTCCCAATCAGCGCACAGAAACCAATGAGAATCTGCTCCCAGACTTTCAAGGGTGCAAAATTATCCACAAGATACCGGCACTTGACAAGTTTCAGTATTTGTGAACACACACAAAGAACAGTCACAACTAAACAAACCTGAATGGAAAATGCAAAAGGAATAAACACGATATCACCCCATGCGAGCATCAAACCAAAATGTTCTGCAATAATGTCCCAAGTGCTCGTCATCTTGACCTCATTGTAAAAATAGTCAAAAATATAGCAACTGGTCAGCAACTGATAGCACAACATTCTACCAGATATCTTTTGATACTGGTTAAACTCATATAAAAGATGGGACATGTTAATTAGAAGCCATCCAATCATACTCGGTCTCAACCAAAAGAACTTCACGTCAATTTTCCAAATATTGGGATTCAACTCACATCCGAGAATAAAATCGGTGAGAAAGCCTCGTTGCTGGAACCAGTTTTTTCTTCCAAATAACTTAAAAGATAGGAACAAATAAGTTGCAAGGGCAAATGCAATCCAATTTGCTGTAATAAGCAAATCTAAGTAATGAACAGCAATCCAAGACCCATCCCATACTCCCAGCCAATGGAGGCATCCATACAAAGCGACAGTAAAGATCAAGACAGTCAAACCATTGCATTTGTAATACATTTGCGAGCCATCCGCCAGTGCGACACCAGGATATAATTTTCCCGGTAAAACCTCCCCTAGTACTCTATATTTCTATAAATCAAACAACCGTCTATAAACTAGTGTCACCTACGCAAGAAAAACGATATAGGCAACGAAGATAACAGTCACGTTCTGTTTCGGTAACAAGTTTCTCCAAGACAAAACATCAAGATCTACGGTTGATAATACTTCTCTTAGAAACAATACCGAGACTATTCCGCAGAGCGATAAGTATGCACGGAGATTCATTTTAGGTGGTAAACTGATAAAAGGATATTGCGAAACAAACAACCGACACCTTGAATATGTTAAGTATTCAGAAGGTAATAAAATTATAAATGATAGTTATACACATACGAAAATAAGAACCTTGTTCAGACTTTGGCGCCTTTCACTTTTTGGTACTGCGACCAACCAAACCAATCAATTTATTCTTTCTGCTAAGGTGAAAATCGAATTTCTTTAGGAGCGCGAGTTGTTTAGGCTTTACCACAGAATGAAAGTGTTTGATCCAACTTATAGCTTTGAAACTTTGAACGACAAGGGCGAGACTTCCGTCATTCCTTCACAAGAAATTTTTTCAGCTTCTTCACTGACACCCTTTCCCTCTAATGTTTTGGTGAGTATTTCAAAAAACACACAAAAATCGACTTGAATGTTTCCTTACTCTCTCTCGAGTAGAACTTGAACCCCCCAAAGGATCTGGTTAAGTTTCTTCACGGAACTACCACCTTAAGTTTTATATTTTCTGAAGGCATTATTGCTGCTGTTGACTCCCGTGCCAGTATGGGCCAGTATATTGGGTCCGGTTCAGTAAAAAAGGTGATAGAAATCAACAAGTACCTTTTAGGAACTATGGCTGGTGGTGCAGCAGATTGTACTTTTTGGGAGCGCTACTTGGGAATGCGATGCCGTTTATTCGAATTGAAAAACAAGGATCGAATCTCAGTTGCAGCAGCCTCCAAAATTCTATGCAATACCGTTTATCAGTACAAAGGAATGGGTCTTTCCATGGTGAGTTATTAATATAGAATGTTTCTTGTCGTTTTATCTTAGTGTTCGCTTGAATAAACTAGGGCACAATGATCATGGGTTGGGATAAGAAAGGACCGCATATTTACTATGTGGATAGTGAAGGAACACGATTGAAAGGAACCAAATTTTCTGTCGGATCGGGCTCCACGCATGCGTTAGGTGTTCTCGATCAAGGATATAAGTGGGATATGAGTATTGACGAGGCTTGTGAATTGGGACGAAGATCTATTTATCATGCTACTCATCGAGATGCTTTCAGTGGTGGTTACATAAATGGTAAGTAAGTATTTGAGGAAAAGAAAATAGATATTCATTTTAAATAAGTATACTACATTGGTCCCGATGGTTGGACGTTTATCAGCCATGAAGACAGTGGCTTTGACAAACATTGGCAATATACTGCAGAATTGACCAGTGAAGAACAACCAAATGGACAAGAAGAAGGAATGAGTGTTGCATAACACAAGCTGAAATTTGTGTAAAAGAATAAAACTTTTTCAGGAAACATCCAATGCTAGCACTATTTATTCAGTTGGTTTATGTTCATTCTTTAGTCGTTTATGTAATGACTGAGATAGACTGCAATCTGTTACGCCGATTATGTTTTGACAGAAATTTCCGGTAACGATATGGCAGGATTCTTTGATCCAACTGGCGAAAGTATACCAACGAAGGCTTTCAAGCTATCATAAATAAGAAACTGACCTCCCAACATACATCCAACTAGGATAACTCTAACTCCAAGTCCAGAAAAAAGTCGTTGAGTACCGTTCCGCCTTATCAAGTTGTACAAGCCATGCAAAGAGAACGCTATCTCCGAGCATTCTCGATTTATCAGCGACAATAAGGTATCACCAGGGTGAGATATAACGGCAGCAACAACACCAGAAATAAGACCACAAAAAAGAGAAATGCGCAAATCTAACTGCTCTGACTGGTTGGATGATACCGATAGATTCCTAAAATAGCTGCTTAACACTTCAAAACTCACAAACTGCCCATAAGTAAATGGTATTTGTTTAAGTAACATGTACGGGATCCCCTTAAACAAACCACGACGACCCTCTAGCTTCCACATCTTTGGCAAGCCGTCGAAAATGCCTTGTGCAAAAGATGGTTCTGCAACCAAACGAATCCTCACAGCTTCCATGGGACATAAGAATAAGCTAGCAACACATTCTGCAAGCACTGAGGACACAGAAGACACGATAAACATGAGAAGAGGTGTTTCAACTTGTTTGCCAACCCCTGCAGCTGCTTTAAAAGCTTCAAAGCAAGAAAACTTGAGTGCCCCGTGCAGAAAATAGCCGAAAGCTGTAGCACTGAAACCTTCAGAAAATTAGTCATAATGCTAAAACAAGTCATATTTTGTTACCTTGAAATAACATGATAAACCCTTCTTCTTCATAAATTTGTTTCATAGTGGGTAACAACCGGTTATATTTCTCGGGATTTGTCTGTAAGCGTGTCTTTATCACATCCAAAGGGACAAATGCTGCATGAGTTATACAGGCGCATATTCCACCTGCTAAAAAGAATTGAATAACTTTTGTAAAGCTGATACCGAACACAAAATGGTGGTTGTGAAGGAGGGTCAGTGTTTTAATTGCACCCAGTGTAATCAGCCCAAGCAAAGCAATACGGTCTATTACAGCAGCTTTAGCAAACTTGCGTACTCTTGCCGTCCACCAAACACCAGAACCGAGTATTAACACGATAAGGACTTGAGTAACTGACGCAAAGCTATCGTTCATCTTAAAAGCATTTCCCCAAAAGATGACACGATTTGAATTCCCCAAAAATTTGCCTTCCCATTGAGCATCACTGCCAAAACAGAAAACAAGGAGCCGGAGGATAAATGGTTGGTACGAAAAAGAATGTGAAGTCTTGAAGTTGTTTTTTATTTCTGGCCATTTCGAAAATACTACAGCTCAACCAGCGAAATTGTTCACCATGCTGTCTTGAAAACGGACAAAAGAAAGAGAACACCAACGAGGATACTGCCACCCACTGAGTCTTTGCAAGTCTTGGTGGCTTCCACGAGGAACAAAAAGACTGCAAGGTGTTGTCTGGCTTATAAAAATGTGTATTAAACTATTCTCTACACTTGCCGTTGCGTTCATTTTCTGACAAGCTCAAAACTGTGCTTCTTGGTCTTGTCTCACATTTGGAGTTGATACTCTTCAAGTCAACATTTGTACCCTCTAAATTCGATATTTATAGTCATTTTTCAGAAATATTCATCAGAAAACTCTTGCATTATATAATATGAGAGGACTCAAAATAGATTCTAGAGAGATGAATTAGCAGAAAGCTATCCCTCCCCCATTCAAGCTGCTTTATTTTCTTGTTAGCAAGTCAGAATGACAAACACAACAGCTTGTCTAAAAGTACTTCCACTCATGATAGTAAGTAACTATATTCTTGATAAAAAGACATCAACTAAACCCATCCATAGCTGTAACAACCATCATTGTCCATTGACTGAGCAGGCTGCCACGTTGGCTTTTGTATACAAGAGTCAAACCACTGAGTAACAGTCTCATCGACGAGCTCCTTCTTTCTTTGAATATACTGCTCCAACAGACAAATAGTTAAACTTAAAATTTGACTCCTGGTTTTCACTTTCCTCTGAGGGCTTATCATTTGAGTAACAATGGATTGTAAGATACTAAAAGCTTCTTGTATTTTTTGTCTGGTCCTCTTGCTTCTCTTGCTTCTTGGGCTTGTTTCTCTATTCTTAAGTTTCTCTATTTTCATTGGAAACGAATAACAAAGTGTGAGTCAATATCCCTAAGTCTCTCTTAAAAATGCGTTGCGTAACATCATTTGGAAAAGAACCCGGTAAGTGTATGACGTGGAGGGATCTCGTGTCATACCGAAGATTAGTTTGTAATTTCCACTTAGCAAATGATGGCTACGGAGATGGTTTCTAATTTTGTTGTGTAGAGGGAGCGACGCATTCTAATTTTGTTGTGATCGAATGCGTGAATAAATGACTTGTGATTTGGGAAGCGCGTGTGGACAGCTGTCAACGGAGGTCAAATCCCATGGGGTATCTGAAAAATACACGAGTTCTAATGAAAGACCCAATAAATGCTGCTTGAAACACAAATAGAAGTGCTGTAAGGCCTCTCGAAACCATCCACATACCTATTTCACTATCTCCTATAGACTTGCTAAATGGTTGGTTACTGTATTTCTTCAGAGCACATTTTACCAAAGCCGTTAATTCCATTTGTTGTCATGTCCACACCACAATTGGTAGAATACAACAGGAATGATGCATCTGGAACGCCACATATTGTGGAGATAACCCAAAAGCAAACTAGTCATAAAACCTTGAACTTGCAAAAAGTCTTGATATATCCCTTCATTTTAGTAAGAAATGTTCATTCACTCAGATGGGTGACACAAGTGAGAAGTGTCCTATACAACCTGTTTCTACCTTCCGGCTACCCAGAATCAGTGTCTGACGACTATGTAGATTTTCATCGGTAAAATACGATAATCTTGGCTCAACCAAGCTTAAATTACTTCACTAGATGGGACTGTTTACAAGCTCTCTGCTCTTATCTCCGTCAGGTCATGGTAACTGGTTCCACCCTGTCAGGTCTTGGTGTGGGAAATAACCTTGCTCAACCAACTTCTGCAGCGCTCATGTTGGTATGTATATTTTTCTATAGTGATGTTTCCAATGACTGAGTAAGTATACAGTTATGGAGAGAAGGCGTTGGCGTGGTGGGAGGCTTATTTTTACATGGAGAAAAAGCTCTAAGTTTGACAAAGACTGTAAAGGTTGGAGACTTTTTGCTGATGGGATAAACAACGTGGCATTAACGATAGAGCTTATTGCGCCGCTTCTTCCTACAAGTGGTTTTTTTATTCTTCACTTGACCGCCAATGTTTTTCATAGCATTTGTGGTATAGCAGGTGGTGCAACTTCAGCTGCTTTTCATGCACACTTTGCCAAAAGAAATAATACTGCGGATATTTGTTCAAAGCATGGCAATATTGGAAGAGCAGTGAGTCTTGTGGGTTTACTGTTGAGTACGTTTTTCTTTACTTTTCTCACTTCACTGGAAAATTCAAGCACGACATCGTTTTTCATTTTTTCCATATTAACGATTCTCCATCTTTATTTCAATATTATGGCATTACGTAGTCTTCGTTTTGCAGACCTGAACAAGGAAAGAGCGTATATTATTGCTGAACATTATTGTCGATATGGAGAAGCATTAAATATTGCATTGGTTGCTAGAAAAGAAAGGTTTTGGAGACCATTATTAAATAATCGTATCAGAGTCGGATGTTCGATATTGGAAGCACCTCATGAAGTCCAACATGTTCTTTTTCATCATGATCATAAAAATTGGACAACAACCAAAGGCTTCCGAATATATAAATTGGCAAAGAAACAGATATTTATTGTTGAACAGGTTGGAAAGAAGCAGTGGAAAATATATATCCACAAGGACGCAAAAGCACAAGAAATCTGGATTGCCTTCTTAATGGTTGTTGGTTTGAGTAAAGGATACAAACCTTTTCAAGAATCGCAGTTGTACTCATTTACCTCCCAACTTGAACAAGGGGGTTGGAGAATTAACGAAGAACTTGACTTGGGTGACGAAGGATGGCGATTTGAATACTCGAAAGACAAAAGTTTATAACTGCATTGCTGTACCTATGCGTCTTTAGAACTATCTACTGCAGATGCATCAAATACTGGAAAGCTATTGAGAACATTCTTCCAACTAATTTTGCCTTCAGAAAGTAAAGGCACTTGTTCAACGATGGTTTGCAAGGGACCTCTGACTTGTTTTGTTGAATCTCTTTCTCTTAAAGTAATAGTTTGATCATGTACACTTTGAAAATCGATCGTAATAGCAAATGGAATACCCAATTCATCTGCACGAGAGTAACGCTTCCCAATAGAGACTCCACTTTCATCAACTTATATTGAATGCCTAGACTAGTTAACATCTCCGAAACGTGTTGAATAAGTGTTTGGAAAATGACATTCTTACTAAGAGGAAGAACAGTACATTTGTATGGCGCCACAGTTGCAGGAAGAGAAAGAACTGCTCTTTGTTCATCTTCCGCACTTCGAATATAGAAGTTGTGTTCCCATACACAATAAACAAGTCTACCAATACCAAAAGATGGTTCTATTACAGATGGATAATAACTTTCACCACTTATAAACTTGGTTACTGGTTTCAAAGTCAACATCTCTTTTCCAATTTCGACTTGACTATCCCCAACTCGCAATGAGATGAATCCTTTGCTTTCCAATTCTTTTCCTAATTGTTGCTTTTCCTCATCAGAAGTTTCTTCTATTGCCTTCATGATAACAGAAGCCTGATGACGAAATGTTTTCCTATCAAACCTTTTTGGAATTCTGCAACCCAAGTATTAACTTGTCGTTTATCTGGGAACACTTCAAAAGCCATCAAATCCACATGAGACTTTTCAGTGTGATTCTGCAAGTCATAACAGGCTCGATCAGCAAGACCTGCACATTCAATCCAACCATAAGAAGACTCTACTTCTAAGTCCCAACAGTCCTTGGCATAATGTGCCATTTCATGCTGTAAATGTTGTCGAAAACGAATCCTTTCTCCATCTAATCCAATCTTGATAGCAAATAAATGAGTACGTGCAATAAAGTATCCCAATGTTTCATTGTCCACAATCTTCTGTTCCACAGCTTCTCCAATGGTCATTCGTATTGGCCGACGAGTACTCATTTGATTTCTTCTTGGGAACAATGTCACCATCACTTGTCGAACTTTTTCCATCTTTGGGTGTTCTTTCTTTCCTGGATGGACAAAGTGCTCAATTTCAGCTTGTGTAAACTCTCTCACCGAAGAAGACCGGAACGAGGAGCAATTTCATTCCGAAAAGCGCTTCCAACTTGAGCACATGCAAATGGCAATTTATCTCCTTGATAATCGAGCAATCTTCGGAAATTCACAAAGATACCTTGTGCAGTCTCCGGGCGTAAGAAACCAGGCAACATACCTGTAGGTCCAATCGATGTCTGAAACATGAGATTGAAAGGCTGTGGCTCACTCAACTCATTACCAGTATCTGGTGATACAACATTCCAGTTCTTTAACTGCTTTTCCATTTCCGTGAAATCCATTTCATCCACTGCCGTAAGACAGTCTTCTGCTTTCTGCTTTGTTTCAGAAGATACTGTAGAGTCATCAATCACTTTCTTGAGTTGCTCCTTTAGCAAGTGGTCTGCACGGAAACAATCTCCTGTTTTGAGGTCCTTTACTAAAAAGTCACTAAATTTGTCTATGTGACCAGAAGCACGAAGCACCACATCTGGTGTTAGACTAGTGCCTTCTAATTCGAGCATATTCTCTTCCACAACGAAATGCTGTCTCCATATTTGTATCATGTTATTCTTCATAGCAGTTCCCGGTGGACCATAATCATATAAACCAGCTACTCCACCATAGATTTCAAAACTGGGTGCAAAGAAGAATCTTCTTCTCAAAAGTCCTTCAAGAGCTTCTCTAGGAAACTCTGACTGCATTTTTGAGTCATCTGCTGTATTAAGACCATTTTCTTTCAAGAGTCGGTTCAGTTTTCGATGCAATTCTCTCAACTTTTCCTACCACTCAAGTAAGAGGAACATATTTTTCAGAAAACGATAACCTGTTTACCTCTTCAACACTTAATTCTTGTTGTTCACAACTCTGCATGCGATATTTGCGAACCTTTTCATCTTGTTCTAACAGTTCTTTGGTGAGGTTCTCGATGCTACTGTCAGTGGACATATTAGAACGACTTGCAATCCGTAGAGTCCTTTTCAGTCTGTTTTTGGATTGGAAGGTATCCTTAGTTTGAAATCGTTTGTGCAACCAATAATAAGGAGGATGATAAAGTTGTCTAATCCGACGTTGGACGCAAGCAATGAGAAGGGGCACGCAACAATTCTCAAAGACCATCTCCCATCCGATGCCATTGACAGCTGCTTTGTCCACAGCCTATTTTCAAACTTCAAAGTATACAATATCTATATATATATGATTGAAAACAATTTATGGTTAAACCCTCAATGGAAACACAATATCGTATAAAGCTTCTTTATAACAGCGAACTTTTCCATCCATTACTGTCGCCATTACCGAGACATTCAAAAGATCACTAGCACTCAAAGAAAATACATCATGTTGTAAGATAATAAAGTCAGCAAGATAACCTTTCAAAAGACAACCTTTTTCATTTTCTGAATATTCTGCAAATGCTGCATTCTCTGTATAAAGGGAAAATGCATCTGTTATAGAAAGTTTCTCTTGAGATTGCCAACCATCAGGATGAGGTTTCAGTTCTTCATCCTGTCGATAAACAGCTGAGAAAATACCCTTCCAAGGAGATGCATCTTCTACTGGAGCATCAGATGAACCAGAAAGAAGAATCTGATTGTTTTGTAAGGTTTTCCAAGCATAAGCATATGCTAGTCTTCTTGTGCCAATTCTTGATAATATCCATTGATAATCGGATGATAAGAAACTTGGTTGGATATTTGCAATAACATGAGAACGTCTCATTAAATCAATACTCTTTGGAGAAATCATTTGTACATGTGTCAATACCGGACGACTGGATGCCTTTTGACAGTTTTCATCATAAGCTTGAGAGACCATTTCCACTGCAGCATCTCCAATGGCATGTGTCTCACACTGCCAACCAAACTTCTCAGTAATGGTTACCTTTCGACCACATTCTTCTAAAGTAAGTAATAAATTTCCTTTGTCTTCTTTTTCACCTTCATAAGGGTCTAATAGAGCAGCTGTCTTTGCTCCTAAAGAACCATCTGCAAATAGTTTTATTCGTCCCCAACGAAGAAACCTATTGCCTATACCAGTCTTCATAGGAACCAAATAAGATGGTAATTCCTCTTCCCAAGAGTGCGGTTGTTGTATCGAGTCACATTTTAAATCAAATAGCTCATCCCACATAGGTGTTAAATAGACTCTGACTGGTAAACTATGATCATTCGAAGACTGTAGCAAGTAATGATATACTTTCCAAGCAGCATTGGCATCATTGGTTTGAACAGATGTGATACCAAAACTACTCAAATGTTCCAAAGCCATGTCAATTTTCAAAGCTCGTTCTTCTACACGACTAGTAACTGAAAGATACTGTTGGATGAGAAAGGCAGCTTTCTCTACACAAATACCAGTCAAACGTCCACTCCTATCTTTTCTAACAAATTGGGTTTCATCTGTCGTCAAAGCGCTCCACAAAGAGTCAAAGGTCAAATCCATTGCTTTCTGATTCAATAGGCACACATGTAGACAGCGACGAAATAAAACTACAGGAACATTTCTCAATATCGGAGAATGATCCAAGTCAATGGCATTCCAAAAGTATCTATCTTGTTCTTCCCATAGTTCATCGTTCCAACCATAACCCACCACATAGGAAATAGGTTTCTGTTGCAAATTGGTTTGTACAAAGTGTTCAACTGTTTCTACTACCTAGACAATCATTTATGGTCTTTTTTCTATGCCTCCACCCATCCTACCTCTCTTTTGGTTCTGCAGTGGGTAAGATTGGGCCAAAATAACTTGTTAGAAAGTGCTTCTACATGAATATGAGCATCAATCAATCCAGGATAAACAAACACATGGTTTCCTGTGCCATCCAACAGGAAATATTCTTGGTCATTGAGTGAAGAATATAATTGTTGGATGATAACAAAAGCTGTTTCAGAGTCACCAACGTAAGCTATTTTCTTTGTATTGGGATCTATTACCAGTGCTTGTGCAGTCAGTGGATGAGGTTTGTATCGTATAGTTATTGTGGCATGGATCACTCCAGCCACTTGCATCAAAGTGAAAAATGAATGATAAAAGAGAATGTTGCTTTGTTGAGGCTTGCTTTGACCATGCCTAATAAGGAAGAAGAACCACGTTTTGGAGAAGGTGCTTTTAGAGATAAAATTACGGTTTCTGTAGATATTCCAAAACGTCTACATGGAAAAAGTAAGAGGAAATGGATTATGAGTCTATTTGTTTTCATTATTCTCTAGTTGTGGGTCAACATGGAGATACATTGAAAGAATTGTCAGACAGGACACGTGCAGATATACGTGTGCCACCAGCAGACGCAACAGACACAACAATAGTTATTACTGGAGAACCGTTAGCAGTTGCAAGGTTGTTCAAATATTTATCAGTTTTTAAAGCGCCTTTATGAATTCGTATAGTGCACGGAAACGTATCTTGACTATTGCTGGGCATGATGCCACTGTTGGAGAGCAGTATAGAGCTTTAGCAGAAGAAGTATCTCATCGTCTATTTTTTAATGTCTTTTGTTCAATAGTATGCAAGGCTTCAAAACAAAGAGACCAATACTTTCAAACAGCCACCGCCCTCTATCAAAAAGGAGAAAAGCAACAAGCTAAACACTTGTCCGAATTAGGCCATATGCAAGATGATAAGATTCATCATTTCAATACGGTAGCAGAAGAACAAATATATAGGTATGCTATAATACGAATGATACATATTGTGTATATTGATTGATTGAAATTTGTCAATATGATAGGGAAAGAAATGACTTGTTGGGTTCAAATGAAATTGATCTACATTTTCTACATGTCAATGAAGCATTGTCACGTTTAGAATCTAAATTGGTAGAATGTCGTGATGATACTCTCAAAGTTATTACTGGAGCTGGACATCATAGTGATCATGGTCCAGTATTGAAGCGTGCAGTGAAGGAATATTTGGAAAAGAACAGACTACCGTAAGTCATTGAACATGAATGGAATTAAATGATATTAAATGATTGAATAGATATAAAGAAGATGGAGATGGTGCTTTTTTAGTGAGTCTTGCCAAACAATTGCCTTCGGAAAGGTCTCATATTCCACAACCTTCCTTATTGGAAAGAATATTGCATCGTTTATGTTGTTGTTTCACAGGCTAACTAGACAACAAAGACATAGGGAAAGCTTAGTCTATTAGAATAAGTATGAATGCTATTATTGTTCCCATTCCTTTCAATTCACTATTGTGTTCCTTTTCAATGAGTAAAGATAGCATCTTTGGGACAAGATGAGAAGAAAGGGAAAATGTTTGAAGAAAATATCCATAAATTATTTTCTTGACTGCTTCTTATAATGTTTGTTCTTGAATGTTTTCATAAAACATGTGTTTCAAGATAAAATGCAGAAAGTGACTAGATAAAGAAAAGAATTGGTTGGGAGAGAACAACTGATGGCATGCCATTGCATGATGACTGAACATTCCACAAACAATATGCTATTCATTACAAATAGGGTATGATAATTCTTCTAAAAAAAGTTATGCTATCAAAAATGATGAAAAGTTACTATGCAATGGCTATGACATGTGTCAAATGATCGACAACCATCCTTGTCTAGCAGCCTTTCACTGACTCCTAAAAGAACCTTTCAACTATTTCTAGTGGTCAATTTTCTATCAAAAACACTTATTCCGCTGTCGTCTTTTTAAGAATTTGTAAACGTTCACTGATATTGAACCATATGAACGACTAGCTACAAGTATAAATACAACGTTTGTTTTGAATGGACAATTATACAAAAGAATATTTTGTGTAAGCCGCCTTCCTATCGTTTCTCATATCTTATTATTCAATGGAATTAATATATTCCGTTCTTTCTTGTAGCATACGAGTTGCAACGACACAAGGACATAATCGTTCCGTATGCAGATGGAAAGCTTCACAAGTTGAAAGAGTTATATTTGGTGAAATCATACAAACTCCTGATGAAAAACCACTTGGTACTTTGTTACTTACTTTGCATGGCATATCTGAACCTGCACCTTCCAAGGAAGCAATTTCACAATCCTTACAATCCAAATACTCCAAAAGAGTTGGACAATTATTGATAACTGAAAACCCTCTTGGAAAACAAACCAATTGATGTAAACGACATGCTCGATGACAATTTTGACGTCTCTTGGCAACAACAACGACCGTTTGTTCACGAATCCAATCTTTTCTTTCTCTTCCCAACTGGTGAGATGCTGACCAACGACAAGCTGCAGGATTTGTCTCACCAATACAAACTAGTTGAATGAGATAATGTATATGTCGCTTCTTCCAATGATTGCCATGAAAATTCTTTTCCATAAAACTAAATTGGTAAGAAGGTACTAGCTACCATGTTTATCCAGAAGAGTTAGAAAGGAAAACAACTCATATATATAAAAGTTAACCTACCAATTCGCGAATCTCACCAGCACACATGCCTTCTATTCCAATATTCCAACTCTTACTTACATTCTTACTTCCCAATTCTATTCTCATAAACTGCTGTCGTCCTTTTGTCGAGTCAAAAATAGTGCCATTATCTAATCTGCCAATGTATCGAATATGGAGAACATCATCTTGCTTAGCACAAGGCATATATCTTCCACCACAGCCTATCACTGAACGATGGACATAGATAACAACACCTTGTCTTGTCCACAACGGACGTTCAAAAAGTCCATCTATAGGCAGACGCAAATGCGGATACTGTTCTTTCAACTTATTAGGACTCCAGGGATTGCCACTAGATTCCATTTCTGAAGAAGAATGGATGCCAGTTATCCAAGTTTCTGTTGACTGATTGAATACATCCTCAAAAGCAGTTGCAAAAACATGGTCAGTTTTCCCTCGTTTCTGTCATCAAAAAACTAACGTTGAACCCAATTTAAGCTTTACAACAAGATTATTAATTACCTTAAAGTAACAAGTAAGACCTATTGTCAAAAATATAACACCAAGAAACAATAGCGGAAAACCTTTCAAGCTACTCCAACGATGGCGCTTTTCTCCGGTGTAGGACTTTTTCCAATTTCTCACTCTTTTGTTGTCGTTTGTCATGGAATAGACTCATAAAATATCATTTAACAAACATATCAGATAACATCCAAAAGGAGTTTGAGAAATGGTCGTTCAAGACTAGGAATGGTTGTCACTCGAAAGGGCTCAAAACATGTCTCTTAAAAGTGGTTGGCCAAAGATCAAAAGATTTTGCACAAGATTGGATGGTGTGTTTGGTTTTCCGTTTTATATGATGTTTGGTAAAGCACGTTTACACCATAGTGTGTTGGGGTTTGCTGTATACCCACTAGCCACTAACCATGGTCTGCAGAGACACTGTTACTTATCTGCTCATGTGAAAGGGTTGAAACATGCAAAAATGTTTTGTAAAAACGAAAGGGTTCCTTTACGATACCTTTTTTCTGTTCTCACAGTGTGCTTGGCTGTGTTGTGAAGATACCAAAATTCTGTTTCTTTATATGAAATCAGCTTTGAAAGACGTTTGTAATAGAAAACAATCCCATTTTTGGAAGCCATTCATGGAAACTTTTGCTGTACAAGAAAAGTTAGCGCTTGAAGCTGTTCCCAAGAATGGCACAGTAGTTATACAGAAACCAGCTCCTAACCAGAGAACTATTACTAGTGGAGTGATAGTGTGTACGGAATTGAAAACTGTGTGGGATACACTCACAGACTATGAACATTTGCCAAATTTCATTCCCAATCTTGCAGTGAGTAGACGCTGTTCACATCCTCAAGGAGGGATTCGCTTGGAACAAGTAGGTGTTCAATGTGTGTTGGGCTTTCATTTTCGAGCTTCTGTAATTTTGGATATGTTTGAAAATACTTCAGAAGATAAGAGTGAAATAAGATTTGTTTTAGTGGATAGCAAGGATTTCCAAATTTTTGAAGGTTCTTGGTTAATGTATCCAGTGAATAATAGAAAGTGGACTCATTTAATTTATCAGGTAACAGTGGAACCTAAGAGATTTGTTCCTGTGAATGCGGTTGAGTGGAGAATTAAGGAAGACATTCCAAATAATCTTTTTGCAGTGAAAAGACAAGCAGAAAGTCATTCAAGGAAATGATCTCAAGGCTTTGGGGTGAAATAGATTGGTCTCTTTGTTTTTTATAAGAAATATTGTCTTGGGTTGTTTTCTAATTGACAAGACAGTGGGATGATAAAGCAATTTAAGATAGAAGCAATCACTTTATGGCATAGAGTTATCACCTGATAACATACGCGTACAAATGTTCTCCACGGCTTCTAAAATGGCCAATCTTCTCCATATTTCTCCACATAAAACTTATTTCCATACTAAAACTTATTAATGTCCATTTAGTAAAATGAAGAATAATATTCACTAACCTTGGCAGCAAGAAGAGACCAATATCTTGGAGGTAATATTAAATCGACTTGCTTTCCAACATTAAACTTTAAGAGATTTCCTAGCAACTATTGACATATTATTACAACTATTGACATATTATTACTAACCCGTATTGCCAAAAAAGTCAGCAACTAGAACAACTGAGCGGTCATCCAGTTTCCAGTAATCCTTGATTGCATAGCCTGGTGTGTACTTGACTTGCAACTTAGAAACATTTCCTTTTGATGAATTCACTTACCGGATATCTTTGAGTTAAGAGTCGTAATTTGTATCCACTTTGCTTTTCCAAGTCTTGAATCTTTTTAACTAGATGATTGAATTGTCCTTTGGTAAAAAAGTGTTCCAAATCCTATTATTGCAATGAGAATGACAACAACAAGAGAAATCGAGTATTTACTATGACTGGTGTGAACTTAGTTGGTAACAAGTCAGCACGGTTGACACCTTGTGGTCTTGCTTGTATTATATCAGCAGTCAATAGCGTTCCTATACACGTTAATACTGACCACTGAAGAATGCAACGACGAGTATATGGCAAAGAACGACAAGAATAATAAACAGGAATACAATGACAGTGATATTTGGTTAACCTGTTTTCGTTAATGACTTTATAAAAAGGAGAAGAAATAAAGAGAAACAAGCCATTGTGCTTCATGATGTTCAATGCTTGCTTTATGGGTGGTTGGAAGAAAATGAGGTTTGGTTTCGTAAAAATAAGGACATGGCAGTGAATAAAGCCAACATCATGAGCTTAAACTTGTTGTTTTCACTAGGAGAATATTTTAGATACTGTTCTTAATCTTTTTCGATTACAATGTTGAACTATGTGTTCTTTTCCAGTAGGACTACAGAAACTAATTGATTACTTGTGACTATATCCGTATGTAATAAGTCTACTACAAGCCATCAACGAACAAGAAGGGATCCAATGAATAGTTTGACTTTTATTTCTTTCAAGATTTTTGTGCCTTTTGAGCCTTCAACACTTTCTTCACCAACTTTTGTTCCTCCACAAGAAACGCTCGTAAAATTCTATAATAGAGACTGAGAACAAAACCTAAGTATGGAATCATTTACGCACCTTTCCTTCACAGCTTGTCCACAGAGATTTCCACCATAAGCTCTAGTAACTTTCTTTTGACGTTTGGATATTCTACTATACTCTATGGGTCTCAGTGCAGGAATGCCTTGTAAAGGTTTCCCTGTGTCTCCACAACGAGGTACAGTGCCTTTCTTTCCAACATTGTGAACCACAAGTCTTCCTCCCGGAGTTCTTACTCTATGAAAACTATTAGACCCCTTTCCTTCAATCAATCATTAACCCACTTTTTAACTTTATTGCTTCTTGTATTATATGGGTGTCTTCGACGCAGTGTCACTCGTTTGTCAGGCATCACACAAGATAAGATTCACCAATGCTCTATCCAACGAAACAACACGGGGAACGTCGGCGATGTGAAAATAAAACAATTTGGTGGACTGCAGGTGTGGTGTGGTTTTGGTGTGTCGGATTGTTATTTGACAAAGGTTCCTATCTTTTGGAACAGTTTTTGAGAACCTTGGTATTTGGTGTTTCAGGTCCCCATAGGGTTGATTATTCTCATGTCGGAACACCAGTAACGGTGCTCCTTTGCTGTCGCCATGTCAACTACCAATTCATTAGACGATACCAAAGATTCCAGTAATAAGCAAGGAGAGTGGACACACATCAACGGTACCAACCACTTTCTGCCTTCAGAAGAAGAAGCAGGAGATAGAGGTGTGGATATCTCCGTGGTTTCCAAAGGGACTGTAGATTTTCCTATTGGAAACTTCACAAAAGATGGAAGATATTTGGCAGTTGTTTCCCCTAATGGTATGTTTCATTATTTCAAACAAAAATATATGGTGTGTCTTCTCAAGAAGGAGAGAAATTAAACACGGAGGGAGCGGTTTACTTGAAGCGAATGCCATTGTCTTGTGGGAAAGGCAAGGAAACTAATGGGGATGAGAAAAAAAATAGCAACCAACTACCTTCTAAAGCAGTAGATAAAGTGACCTGTTTGGCCATCAGTTATGAAGAAGATGACAGTTCTTCAAAGACAAGTAAGAGAAGAAAGAAGGTTTCAGAGACTAGTCAAGTTATAGTCGCTGTTGGCTTTCTTCGAGGGGAAGTTGGTTTTCATAAAATGGGAGGATTTGCTGATTTGGAAGCTTTGAATGGTTATGCTCCCAATGTTCTTGCTCATAACCGTCGTCAGGTCACTGCAATTTGCTTCTCGAAAGACTCGAAAACGATGTTTTCCTCTGGTCATGATAGTCATATTGTCGTTTGGGAAAGAAGTTCGTTCAATTCACCACCTTATCCCAAGAAAAGTATTCTTCATCAGAAGAATCAGAATGTCAGTTTCGTTGCTTGTAATGAAAATGGAACCAAAGTTGCTGTGGCAGATACCGAAATAACACTATACGATGTACACTCTGAAGAAAAGATTCTAAAACTACGAGGTCATGCCAATCCTGTCAGTGGTTTGAGCTTCATATTGGACGATGCTTTTCTGATTTCTTGCAGTAACCGGGAGAATAATGCCTATGTTTGGGATTGTAGACAACAGAATATAGAAAATAATATATCGATGGATTCTGCCTTAGAAATGGATGATAAACATGGCAATGATAAAGCAGTGAATGGAGGGACGACAAACAAGAAGAACTTGCCAAAACTCAAACGAAGCCGTTCAACAGAAAGCAAGTTTTTACCAAGAAATGCTGCACTTGTGCTTTCTTCTAAATGTCCGACGAGGAATGTAACGGTCCTTTCAACTGAAACAAATGAAACTTGTATTGCAGCTAGCACACAAGTGGATGGCTCCATTTTAGGTTTTATACTTTCATTTGACAACATTAGAAAAAACAGTCTGCAGAGTTCGAGTTTACGACAGTCTCCACAGTTTTGTGTGATGCCTTCGAGCGAAGATGATGCAGTTTTCAGTTTTACAATAGACAAAAGTGGGAAATATATTATGTTGGCTCATGGAAGTATTCTGAAACCACAAATTGATCTTTTTGACTTTCAGACAGCTTCAAAGTTCAGAAGGAAGAATTCATAAACTATCTCCTAGAACAAATAGTGGGATTTTACAAACTGGCAATGCTTTTTCATATGTGGAACAATCATCCGGTCGATTGGCAAAACATTTACAAGAGGAAAGAGAAGCAAAAGTGTTGAACGACTTGCAGGTTCCAATAAATGTTGTTCAAGCTTCACATATTCGTTATAATACAAATAAATTGGATGGAACACAGATGTTTCCGGAAGGAGAAGGTGAGCAAACATTGGAGGCAAAACTGAGCAACTTGGGAGTAGGAGAATCCCAGTCGAATTCAAGAGCAACAAGAGATGAAGAGCAAGGGAATTCTTCAGTAATAAAACAGCATGACTCAACATTCATACGAAGAGATAGTGATTCATCTAAACGTATACTAGAACAGGCTATTATTCATCATGACCACAAGTTATTAGAAAAGGTACTGACATCGGTCACTGATCGAAAGCATATTCAACGGACAGTCAGTAGACTAAACATCTCTTACGTGGTTCCTTTGCTTCGTGAGCTTGTCTTACGTTTTGAGTCTAGTCCAGGCAGAGCAAAGAGCCTTCTTGTTTGGATTCGTTGTATTATGTTGCAACATGCTGGGTTTCTTTCTTCCACTGGGGAAGTAGTCAATGAACTCATGCGTCTTCATCAGATCATAGAAGAAAGAGTAGGAGTCTTCCAGAATATATTGGAGTTGGAAGGTCGTTTGGAATTAATTATTGCACATGGAAGAAAAACGAGTGAGTCTGAGACGAATTGGAGTCATGAACAACCGCCCATGTTTGAGTATGATGAAGTTAGTTCATCACGAAGCAGCCAGGATAGCGATGCTGAAGTGCCGTCTGATTAATATGGAAGTAAATAATAGCAATCTTTGTGATTGGATAGTTTGAATACCTTGGTGCTGATGCTGCAAATTGTAATCTGTAGAAAATAAAGAGAGTTTTCCAATAAGGTTTGGTTTCTAGTGCTTCCAATTAGCATTCACAGTCATATGATGTTGCCTTGTGATGGAACATCATGAACAGTAGATATAATGGCCTGTATATATATGTCACATCATCAATGTGACTCACTTTATTTGCGTGTCAGTACGGTGTCTTGTGACTCATAAGAGGACTGGCGTTTCCTTCACAATCATTCAAGGCTTCTTCTTGCGACGGCCACCCTTTCCAGACTGTGAACTCGTTGAACCAGTGACTACTACTTGAGACTCCCTTTCAAACTGCAATCTTCGAATAAACTCCTCAACAAAGTCATTCGTTTTTCTCGAATCGCCCAAATAAATAACTGAGTATTCACGTATCTCTTCTTTGCTTTTTAGTGAAGCTAGAAACTCTGCTAAAGTAATATCTCGAGAGCCAAGCAGCTCATGAAACTGCTCCTCACACCACTTCCTCATGCCTACAGGGACGTTCTTATCAAAGGAACCCCTGTCAACTTCATTGAAGGAAGCCAATAAGCCAACCTTATTTAATTGAGGACCCTGCTTTCCAGATACACTGTCCACATGTTGAATGTGACTATCCTTTGAAGATGAAACCTTGCCTGAAGCTTCGTCGACAATTTCCCAGAATCCTAGTGATTCTGAAGCTTGCGTATCTTTCTTAGAAGGGTTTTGTACTGTTGATACTGGAGATGAAGAAGTGAATACTTTATGACCAGCAACTTTGTTAGCCCATTTAGTGGACTGTGAAAGGGTCTTTTGCGTCGAATGTGAACCAAAGACATCTTTTGCTGTACTTCGACGTTCTGTTTCATTCTTTTGAATCTCTGCAAACGATGGTCTTTCCTTAGGATGTATGTCCCAAGGAACCGATCTTGTCTGCACTTCATCTTCTGATTTTGCATTGGCAGTCGGAGCCGAAGCAAACTGCTTCTGTTGTTGCTCTTCTTGCAATTGAATTTCTCGAAGTGAAAGAGGATACTGTATCGTAGAACTAGAACCTGACCATGCGTACCAGTTCGAGTTGGAAGATGATGAACCCGACAACAGTTTGAAGAAATTATCAAAAGGAGCAGATGAACTTGCGGCACTTATCGATGACTGTTGACTTGACTTTGGCGTTGCCACCGACTGTGCGTCCTCTTTAAATGATTGTTGGTATCTAGACATTGTTTTGATAGTCCCAGGCCCTACAAAAAATGAATCAGAAAAGTTTCCCTTCTGTTGTTTATCGGCAACAAAACATTTCTTCTCCGTTGACTGGTAACTATTAGAAAAATCTGCAAGTTCAGAGTCTCTAGAATGCTCTGGGATCACTTCAATAATGTTCTTACTTTGAAAATGTTCTTTAGGACTGCGAGTAAAACCCTGCCATAAAGCTTCTCCTATATGTCTACCTATTGCAATGGGGTGCGAAGCAGGGGGTTCAAACTTATTTTCGGAATTTGCAAGTTGGTTATAACGTGGCGAGGAAAATGACGCAGGCACTTCCCCTCGTTCTTCATGAAGCTTCTGCCTAATGGTTTCATGTTCAGGAAATCGGATTTTACTGCTTCCTGGACTACTAACTGAAGCTCTGGCAATTGCAGGATCAATTGACATGAGGTATTCCGCAGGGTTCCTTGGAGAATGCTGATCGCTTGTTCCACTGCTCGATCTTGATGGATTCGTTTTCTCTTTTTCTATCGTATTTGAACTTGAATCTTTTGCAAAACCCTTTAGATCAACTGCCTTTGAACTTGTTTGCAAATTCTGCGGACTTGAATTCAAGTCCAACCTTGAAATTATATCCCTTTCCAGAGCTTCTAGGTCATCTTCCAGGGGTGCTGAGTCACCTATAGGCTGGCCAACTTCAACTGGGACATCTGTTCCAAATACCAAGTTGAACTGAGAGTTTGGAACTAATTTTTGTTGTCCAAATGAAAGTTCTTTAGATGCATTGAATATATTCTCATTTTCTTCGTCATCTTTGCAGTATATTGAATCTTGTCGACAGGCTGTTTTTCCGACCACAAGGCACTCTGCTCGACTCTAAATTTGTCTCCTTGGTGTCGCTGTTTGCTTTGTCTCTATCTCTTCGCGCCTGGTTTTCATAAATATCTGACAGATCTTTTTGATTGATTTCGGTCACAGTGGGATCTTCGTTGAGTATTTCATTTGAATGTGTTGACTCATCATTATTGTCCGATTTCGGCTCTATGCAGTGTTTCTTTAAGTATTCGGGAAAAGCGTGTAAATTTCCATACCACTCTGGTTTCGAATATCCCGATTTCGCGATGAATCCGAAGGATCTCCCTTACGACTACGAGCCTTCAGGACCTTATGAAGCGGTCGAAAATCTTCATTATCGTTCTTACGAACAGGTAAGAATCCTCATAGAACCCTGCCTTAAGCCAATCCTCCAACTGTTCAAGGGAAAAAGGCCCCTGTATTTCCTCCTGAGGGTCCTTATAGAACCAAACAGGGGAGTGTGACTGGTTAGAACTTGACAAAGGCTTCTGATTCCTAAAAAGAGACCTTTAGTACCCTAACGACGCCAGTGGTTAAACTTTTACCTTTCAAATCGATACTTTCGACGCGAAGAGACTGAACTGCCTTCGAATTTGAAGTGACTTTTCAGCAAATCTTCTCTTCTAGGAAGGGAACTAGAAGAGAGGTTGTGTTCCTCTCCGTCAGCCTTATCTAGAAAGTTTCCGCGTTCCCAGCTCGCCGATAACGGTACTTGCGAATCTCGTGGTGATTTCTTTTTCGGTTTTACAAAAGGGGACTTTTCCGGCTTTCGCAATCTGTTCAACATTTGCAATAAGGTTTCTGCGAATTCAGCAGGAGATTCCGCTCGAGCTGAAAACATCTCCAGTTCTTCCTTTGAATATCGATGCCTTTGTGTATAATTAGTGAAAATTATATTGGGGCTGAACACGTTTGATTCCTTCCGACGGTTGCCAACTTGACTTCCACTTGTAGTGTACGTCTGACACCATACACCTGAATGCTGTTTCTCGTCAGCAGAAGGTTTTTCTAGAGACAACCACCCTGGTCCGAGCCGAACATATTTCTCAGTGTTTTCGCTATCCGCAGCCTCGTTTGTAACTGAAGTCATTCCTACGCCCTTCCAAACAACAGTCCACGTGTTACACAGCAAAAATGGCAAAATTAAATTTTATTTTTTTTGCGTTCAGGCAGGGAGACAGGAGGCTTCATCTCATGCTAACTAAAAGAAGGAAAATAGCTCTTCATCCAGCAAACAGTCATCGAAAATGTTATCTGGAAGGCTCTCTTCTTCTTCATGAACAAGTTGATGAGTATCAGAAAAAAGTTCTGCATGTTTTTCAGGCCTTTCCTCCATATCTTCATTGCATTCGAAACTACCTAAATTCAACGGATTATTGTAACTGAATCAGGAGACAGTATTAGAACGATACCATAATGCTGATGTCTTGTATCATTGTTAATTCTACTATCTCTACATGTTGCTGAATTGTTAGCATATGTGATGAAAGGTGGCTTCTGGGACATCAAAGAAGAATCCAAGTCATTGTTGCAGAGATTCCTTTCTCCTCCGGTATTTGAAATGGACATTGGCATGGCAGACACTCTTTTGGTGATTAATTGAGAGTTCTCATTGCAATTCATTAATTCTTCAATTAACTGTGTGTTTTTCCCCAAAGAAGACTAGTTTGCCTGTGTTCAGTTAAACTTCATTTTGATACATGTTCCTTGAAGACTTACGGATTCTTTATTAACTTCGTCTTTCTTAATTTTCTTTGTTCGTTGCATTTTCACTTTTAACTTTCCAAATTCCTTCTTGTATCTTGAGAACTAAAGTTCACAACATGTAAAAAATGGCGCCAAAAGAAAAAGAAAAAATACCACAAAATGCGGTGCTTTCCTCTTGAACATTTCTCAAAAGTAGAAATGCTCCAAAACAGATAGGACAAGAGCGATGCCTTTTAGTTTTTCATATGGAAATGAAATCCTGTGGCCATAAATACCTAGTCCACCATTATGAGGTATAGCCTCTCTATCGTTATTTATGTACTCAGTTATTTTCAAAAATATTCAAGATTTACAGAATTTTGCATTGAAGATATATAAACACAGTTCAACTAAAGACATGATACTATACGAGTATAAATAAAGCTTGTTCAGATAAAAACAGATTTTTTAAATCTTATTATACGTCAAATATGACAAATATTTATATTTTTCATCTTAAAACGACTAAAAATTCAAGCCTTGAAAAGAGGTTTTGGAATCAACGTTCACCATGGACAACGTACTTTCCCATCGATGAGACACCAACTGGAAAACTTCAACGAGACGTCGAGTTACACTACTGTCTTCATCTCGTGGCACCGTATCAAGGAATACCAAAACTGCTCGAACGCGTCCAAATAAAACAAAAGGTATTCCAAGACCGGAGTTGATACCAAACTTGTGAGCTAACGGAGCACGAAGAAAAATGGGGTTTACAGGTAGCTGGTTTAACCAAACAGGTGTCTCGTGTCCATAGACTTTTCCTGGTAAACCCTTATTAGGTTGGAATTCGTAATCTTGACTGGCGACTAAGAATCCTTCCAGAAAATTCTTCTCCCCAAGATAGTGGTCTTTTGTAGCGAAAGAATTTACGAGTTTAAGAACAACTTTCTCCTGCGCTTCTTGATATTCATGCGGTTGTGTGACTGTAAAGACATGCCAAATTTCAGCTATCTTCCAACTGGAGTATTGAGAAACCATGTAACAGAGGTTGGTTAACAAAGACATTGGTTTGACGTTTCTGGACTGAAGTACGGAATCTAACCATCTCTCGAAAGTTTCCTTATCTGCTAATAACAGTCGACTTTCTAATGACTGAAGCTGGGCTTGAAGCTTTTGAACCTGCATAATAATGTATTGCAAAGCTCTCACTTTGGAACGTCGACTATTGCTTTCCTTATCGCTGGAGACAAGTTCAAGAAGCATATCAATATGATCATTTAACTTCTTTCGACTTGCTTTTGTCGCAACATTATGTTTTCTTCTTTTTACTTCGCGTAATGCACTCATGTTGGTGGAGGGCATTTTGGTAAATTGACTATTAATTAATCAGTTAACGGAAAACGGAAAATATGAGCTCAGAAAATGATTGTGTGGACCGGATTCTATTTATTTGTCACAAAGTACGTGGATATTTGGAAATTTACCATTTGACAGCATATTTTCCTCAACAAGGGTCATGGAACATGAACAAGTTGTAACGGATAGCGAATACTTTGAATTGGATCCTGTAGAACCTGTCTTAAACTGGAGTGCTTTGTTTGTTTTCCGTTCCGTTTCAGCAACCGATGATGAGCACAAAGCTCGGAATGAAATTGGTTTTATGGTGTAGAAATAGCTATGGTTAGAATTTTCTTATTTCATTATTCTTTATGTTACTTAAGAATGTCTAGTATTAGTGTCTTCTTATAAAACGAATAAGAACAAATTCAAAACAGAGAAATAATTTAATCGAATAAAAGGAATTTTTGTATTATATCCGAACGATTTTTTTGAGAAGAAATAAATCGGTAATAGTGTGTCATGCAAGCAGCAGTTAGACTTGCTGCAAATACCGCTGGGAAAGATTCCAAGGAGTTGGAAAGTTGAGCTAACACAATGGGTGTCCCTAGAATAGTTCTAGTGAGACTTACATTCATTCCTGCTGCAATACAAAGGCATGCCACTTCCGGGGACAATTGTGGAATTGCCAGTGATAATGCTCTTCCAAACGAAACACCTACAAAGATTACCGGAAATATAAAACCTCCACGGAAATTGGTAGTCATTGCAATAGCAATGCACAGGAATTTCGTACAGCCTAATGTGACATAATAGAAAAATGTTGGGTCCATATTGTAAGCTGAAATGGTAGCATCTTTCAAAGGAAAGTAATAGTTAAACTTGGGATTGGCCAGCTGAATGACTCGTTGGATTTCCATTTCTCCCCAAAAGCTTGCTTGTGGAAGAAAAATGCCTAACAATGCGTTACATGTGGCGCCAACGAGAGCTAACTGAACAGGTTTTTTGGAAAAGGAATTGAATTTGAAAAGTTCTCTAGAAAATTTCACTACTGAACCTTGCAGAACTCCAAGTACACCGCCGACAAGCCCAAAGAAACAGCCAAGATTATGGTAGCTGTTGAACAGTTCCCGAAGGTTGGAAACTGCCAGACACCGTTGAAACTGCGACCATTAATTGTCAAAGATACGATAACACTGATCAATGCAGCCCATAAGGCATAAATCATGTGCTCAAAGTATTCATAACCTTGCCGATGAAGGATCTCTAGGGCAAACAGAGAGCCACCTAGAGGTGCTCCGAAGAACACTGAGAATCCAGAAGCCATACCACATAAAACGAATCTGCGACACGAATTTTTATCCTGAACTTGGAATAACCAACGTGATAAAGCTCCAGATGCCATCCCACATATAGTTACTATAGGAGCTTCGGGTCCAAGACTCATCCCGCCAACCACGGTAGCAAGAGAACAAACTATAATACCGTTCATCGCTCTGAGTGATATATATGCCTCGTCATGAACTGCTTGTATCGTTGTACTTAGGTCTCCAGTGTTTCCAAAGTAAATATAGGTACTACCACAAACAAGACCACAGAGAAGTGAGACCAAGAGACACCAGAGTGCTCTCAGAATCTGCTCGTCAATTTTGACTTGATCAAGCAGTATAGAAAAGATTGTTGCTGGTAACTTCTTCCAAAAAGTCTCCAGTAATAAGTCTAAAAAGGAGTAATAAAGACAAGTGACTACCCCGCAAAAGACACCAATGATAGTACTCTTTATAATATGATTTGGGAACGAGTCCTTGCCTAAATCTGATATATCTTCGAGAAAAGAAGCATCTTCTTTAGACATTTTTTTGGTAGCTTGATGTTAAAGACAAATATAGATTTCTCCTAGCAACTTTGAAGTTCATCAACATGTCGCCGAGTAATATTTCCGTTGCATTCGTTGATCTCGCGATCAACTGCCAAGAGACACCAGCCGTTGGTCCAATTTTACTTTAAAAGAATGGCAATGCTTCATCTTTTGTTTCGCATTGGCACCATGACGGAAAATGACACATCTAACTTTTCCACATCTCGGTTATCCAAAGAAGACTTGAAGAAGACGAACCAAGATGAACAAGTGTTTACTACGGACTCTTATCACACGGATTCGCGAAGAGACCCAAATTTTAAGTTACCAGTGAACTCACAGAATAAGGCAACAAAAATTAATTTGTTAAGTGTGGCCAGGCCCCATATGAGAGCCTTTCATTTCGCATGGATCTCCTTTTTCTTATCGTATGCTTTTAACTGTAATGTTTTTCAACAAACATGTTTTTGACTGCATTTTAAGGTTCTTTGCATGGTTTTCTGTTCCTCCACTGGTCACCACTATTAAGCATTATGACAATTTGACAGCTTCACAAAAGGATAATACAGATATACTTGCATCAGCAGGTACCGTGTTAGCTAGACTGGTTGTTGGCCCAATGGCAGATCGCTATGGGCCAAGAACACTGCAGCTAATAACTCTGACGGTCTTTTCCATTCCAATATTCTTGACAGGCGCAACATTCAATTATGCTTCACTTGCGGTTTGCCGTTTTTTTATTGGAATGGTGGGGGCAGCATTTGTTGTAAGTGAAGGTTTTATTGTCTCTATTGAAACATAGAGTGACTTTCTTACAGGTAACAGAATTTTGGACAAATCTACATTTTGCTCCAAAGGTTGTGGGCATTGCCACTGCAACTACTGCTGGATGGGGAAATGCAGGAGCTGGAGTTGCTAATGCACTCATGCCACAGATATATAATTTGTTTCAGGACTTTGGTCTTGACAAGGACAAGGCCTGGAGAGCATGCTACATAGTACCTGGCTGTCTCTTGTGGATAGTTGGTTTGAGTTTATACTTTTTGTCCGATGACTGTCCTCAAGGAAATTATAAGAAGCTCATAGCAATGGGGCAACGTAAAAAAGTTTCCTTTGTAATGGCTCTAAAGAATGCTTCCGTCAATTATATTGTTTGGTTGCTTTTCATTTCATATGCTATAAGCTTCGGTGTTGAAGTATTACTCAATATCAAGCTTTCTGCCTACTTTCAATCCCGGTTTGGTGTCAGTCAGAGCAAGGCTGGTCTAGCAGCAGGATTATTTGGCTTGATGAACATTTTCGCAAGAACGCTTGGAGGAGCATGTAGTGACATTGCAGCCAAATATTTCGGAATGAAAGGAAGATTATGGTCATTGTTTATTTTCCTTGAGCTCGAGGGCATCTTTTGTTTAGCATTTTATGAAATGTCTAGCTTTGGTGCAAGCATTGGTTTACTCGTACCGTTTAGTATTTTTGTTCAGTGTAGCACAGGTATGCAGTGCACATTTGACAATACGCTTTATTGGTGTGTATATTTATCTACCAATAGGTAGCGTGTTCTCCATTGTACCCTTTGTACTTCCTAAGTATGTTGGAGGTGTTTCTGGCATAGTTGGAGCAGGCGGTAATGTTGGCTCAGTTGTTTTTGGCTTTTTGTGGAAGCTTCCAGGAGTATCTGATAGCCCAGGGAAGCCGTTCTTTGTATTGTCCTTTTTCATCATAGGACTTGCACTTGTCGTTCCATTTATCCATTTTCCAAAATATGGCTCCATGTTCTTTGCACCAAAAGATAAGGTGTCGATTGCGCAACGGAAAAGTTTGGATGATGCTCGAGATGATTGGATGTCCATAAAGTTGGATGAACAAGTCGAGCTTCTTTCGAAAAGTTGTCTGGAAACACTGAACAAGACGTGTAACCTCGACTGGCAGTTCCTGCAATGTATAGAATGTAAGAAGAGAAAAGAAAGCCCTCCTGGTTCGACTCAGATGCACACAACTTCATGCTTCGATGACGAAGTGCTTGGGAAATCGTCACACTCAAAAATCAGTTATTGGATTAAGCTAAAAATTGCATCAAACCAAACACCAAACTGTGCAATGTTTGAAGTTGATGTTCTCAATGGAAGCAAATTGAATCTTAAGACATTTACAATCTCTTTGGATCCCATACTTGCGACAATGGAACTTGCCTGTAAATTAGAAGAATAAGTTTTATTAGAATAGTTTTAAAACCTTATTTCGTTGTTTCAGTATACTCTTCATTGTATAACATTTTCAGTAAACGATTATTTTGTTTCTAAACTTTATTTCTTTTTCCATGTAAACTCACCGATGATCATTTTGTATAATTTTCGTTTAATATGAGCATTTTCATTATCAAAACTCGAAAGCTTCTGTTGAAACAACACAACGCCACTGCTCATTCTCTAATGAGATACAGTGTTTTTGAACTTGGCTGACCATTAAAGGAGGACCACAGATATAAACTGCTCCTTCATGAGCTTCCTGAAGTAAAGATCTTTGCTTCCATGTAGAAAGTGCTTGATTCCAATTTGGTCGTCCCTTGTGAAATGTTGTAACGTGATAGAGTGGATAGTCCTCTGAAGCTGTCAAGTTCCCTTTTGTCACATATATTTCATAATGTACTGTTTGTTTCAGATAATCATCTTCCTTAATAGCTAATAAAGAATCTTGTACCCATTCTAGTTGGCCAACTTCCGTTAATATCCAATACAATGTAATGTCTAAGAAAACGTGTCTTTTCGAGCTGCGGTAAATTCCACCCAAAATGGACAGCATTCCAGTGATTCCTACTCCACCAGCACAAAGAAGAATAGAAGAAAAATCAAACGGATTAATTGACAAATGACCATAAGGTCCTTGAACTCGTATCACCATTTGATTCAGAGTTATCTTTGGGAAAATAAGGGTAGAGGACTCTTCTCGTTGGTAACTTGTTGCTATTAAACATTCATTCACTAAGTCTTGGTAATATTTTGATGTCTTTCTATTGAATGAATCATGTGGCTCTATTTCTATCAAAGCTTCTGTGCTCGGCAGGCTATCAAAACTATCGTAGTTGACAATCTCTGAAACGGTTCTGTCTCTTGTCAATGGAGTGGACTCAATTGCTGCATTATGATCCTGCTTTTGATATATCTCTATTTCTTTCGAAGTAGATGGATAGTGTTGTTCCCAAGTGAAATGCCACTGACACTTGTGGAATACAAAATTATGTTGGCTACCCAGCAAACTAACTTTGTTGTATAAATTCTGCAGATATATTGCAAACTCTTCCTTCAAGCCATGAAAACTATTGGTTCTAGGAACAAGAGGTATAGGCAATGTGCAATTAGTGGCCTGGACTCTCGGTAAAACTACTTCTTCACTGGGCTGACCACCGAAAATGCTTTCATCTCCCTTTACAATTCCTGAATGAAACTGTTGGATTAACTCATCATAAGTGTAGAAAGGAGAATATCCTTGACAAGCCTGATGCAGTTTATCTGTAAATGAACAACGACGTCTTCTTTTCACAACAATATCAAATGTGGCGGGGTCCAGAGAAAAAATTGAAAAAGGATGCGTCTCTTGCCATGCTAGATAGGGAATTTGAAAGAATGCAAAATCTCCACAACTTTCGGCTTTCCACTTCTTTGGTTGCAACAAGGTTATACGAACGGCATCCTGGAAGACTCGTATTTTTAGCGGGGTCAGATTATACGTTCTATGTACACGAAAAAAGTAATCCAATGCCTGGATTACAAGCCCTGGCGCTAAGTAATATCCAGCGAATCCGACATGTAGTATAGTAAAAATCAAAACTAAAGGAAACAATATTAAATGAGCATAATAGAAAATTTCGAAAGCATTTCGTCGAATAGTATTTTGTGAACAAATACCGATTAGCACAAAGAAGAGGTATGCATAAATCCCAGGCAAGTTAAATCTCACATTATTCGATGAAAAACTGAACAGAAAAGAAATGCCACGGGGAAGGTAAGCGTAGGATTCAAACATGCCCAATGCATGCCAACTGGTGAGAAACAATGTCCAATAACCTAACATACGATGGTATGGAAGTGCTTTTTCAAAAGAAGTCCCTAACATTACCCATAATGGGGAATTTCGGGACGTTGGAAACAGCAAAAGTCCGAGATTACAAATCCCTAATTCACCAACACTTCTTATCAGAGGTGATTTTAAGCTGTTGTATTTGCAGAAATACAAGTAACGACAAAGAATGAACTGGAAGATTAGAAATACAGCTACATGGAAATCAAGTAGGGGACGAATGATATCTTCCATTTGGCACCAAAGACTAAGAACGTTGTATCCATTGCTACTTGTGGCATGATGGATTATGCCAAGGGAATCACTATTGAAATGGGAAACTGCCCTGCTTACAATGGCAACTTTCCAACGATACCAACGTGACCTTAGATACTTATGATTTCTTAGAAAATAAACTCTGTTCGAAATAAGTTTGTGAAGAAATAAACAAGTACAAAAGCCATAAAATATCAGAATACTGTCTTCCATATGCAAGCTATATAACGTTGTGAGTGTTCTGCTCAGAAAGTTCTCTCCAGGACAGATGGGTCTTGTGGCTCTGGTCACAGATGCTTTGGAGCCAGGGTGAGAAATGTCCCACGAACGAAAAGGGACATCACCTTCTTTCCAAACACAGCAAGGGTCTCCCAATTCCATACCGTTGGTTTGTCCGTCACCATCCGAGTCCAACACACACAATCTTCTCCAGTTGCCACCAACTTTGTGAAAATCTCTCCCAAACTGATTAATACCAGTCATACCTTTAGCGTCTTGATGACCCACACCTATCCAGGATGTAATATTGCGGTCAGGATCCATAACCTTGGCACCGTTTGGAAACTGATCTAAATAGTTCAGATGTCCAGTTGTCTGACATACTAAAAAAATAAAGGCAAAGAGAAAAAGATATATCGAAAATGTCAGAAAACTCGACATTATATCATTTAGCAACCTACAGAGCAATATAAATGCTTTGTTTTATGAAATGCGTTGTGTCTCGTTCTGTCTCTTGGTACATTTGATACGTTGTTCTCGTGATTAACGGAATCTGGTCATTAACGGAGAATAGTGCAATATGTGTAGTTTTGAAGGCGTAATGTTAAACAAAACTTGTTGAGAAAAAGATGTTTGTCTTTCAGCCGCCCTTTGTTTTATATTCAGATAGCTTTGTGACGCGTCGATTATTTTCATCTCGAAACTGTCGTAGAGTTATGTTTCAAAGATATAGCTACTGTTCAGAAACAAAACTTTCTTTGAAAGAGCATACAAATTTTCGTGATTCGACTAAGTCGCCTCTTAGCAATCAAACAAAAGAAGCTTCTGATGGTTCTGTTCTCACTGGTTGGCAAATGCTACCTCAAGAGACTCAACAAAGGATATTAAACTGCAATAACAAAATAGAAAAACTGAAAGCTGAAAAGGATGGAAGCTTGGCTTGGAGAGAAATCGAAACGTATGGTCAAATGCTTCGTAATGGAAATATAAAACTTGAAGATATACCACCAGAGGATGTTGATATTCGTTTTAAGTGGGCAGGCTTCTTTCATAGAAGGAAGAGAGCTCCGGGAACATTCATGATACGATTGCGACTGCCAAACGGTATTATATGGAGTCATCAACTGAAAGGGCTATGCCAGTTTCTTCGTCGTTATGACTTACAACAGACGTGTTTTGATATCACTACCAGGCAGAATTTGCAGTTGCGTGGGGTGCGACTAGAAGATTCAAGTGTTTTCCTAGAGGAGTTGAAACGATTGGGAATAGGTTGCTTTCAGAGTGGAATGGATAATGTTCGTAATATTGTTGGCTCTTGCCTAGCAGGTGTGGATTCACATGAAACTTACGATACACGGCAACTTTGCTTCGATTTGGACGATATGATAGCAAAACGTGGTAGAGGTAAACCAGAATACACCAATCTTCCAAGAAAATTCAACATTGCTATTGGTAGCTCAAGTTTTGACACTGTACATGCTCATATCAATGACTTGGCTTTCTTGCCTGTGAATCAAGTTGGTTCTCGTAAACTACTCTTCAAGATACTTGTTGGTGGTCTGCTGTCTCCAAAGACGAACGAAACTTCTCGGGACTTGGGAATTCGGGTACCTGAGAGTTCAATCCTGGTTGTGACGCATATTATCCTGGAAATCTATAGAGATTTTGGTCTAAGAAGCTCAAGGGCAACTAGTCGCTTTATCTTTCTGATTGAAGCATGGGGTCTTGAAAAAATGAGAGCTGAAATTACTCGAAAGCTTAATGAAGCTAATGCGGAATGGTATGAACCTGATGATGGTTCCATGGAAAATTTCTCTAAACAACCACACTGGGCTTCTGATATATTTGGTGTTCATCCACAAAAGCAGGAAAACAAAGTCTTCCTTGGATGCAAGGTTCCTGTAGGAAGAATGTCTGTAGAAGAAACAGAAACTTTAGCAGATATTGCTGAACGTTATTCAAATGGAGAGATCAGACTCACGGTTGATCAGAACTTTATTCTACCCAATATTGATATCAAGAATATAGATGACGTCTTAAAGGAAACTCTTCTTCAAGAGAAGTTTTCCTATCAACCACAACCCCTTTCAAAAGGGCTAGTTTCCTGTACTGGTGCACAGTTTTGTGGTTTGGCGTTAATAGAAACTAAGAATCGAGCTCTGAAGATCTGTAAGGCATTAGAAGAGCACTTGGAATTTCCCATTGAGAGACCGGTGAGGATCCATTGGACAGGTTGCCCCAATTCTTGTGGGCAAGCACAAGTAGCAGACATTGGCCTGATGGGTGCCCCAGCAAAACACGATGGAAAGCTTGTCGAAGGAGTTGACATTTATATAAATGGTACTGCCGGAACAGATTCAAAACTGGGAACTCTATATCGGAAAGGCGTTTCTTGTGACACTGAACTGCTTCCTACTATGATGGAACTGCTCCAAGCTCATTTTGGCGCCAAGTTGAAAATTCCAGTTGAAAAAGCTTCTGCAATGATTTTTGACAAAATTAGTTTACTACTTGCAGAAAACAGATTAATTTTACTAGTTGAAGGACTTGAGTTAGCTTCATTGATGTAAAAGTAGATGGTGTATGGTCTGGCCTTTTACGTCTTCATGTCAATGAATAATTTTACTTGCCCAAGACGTAACATGGGTTGACTGCGCAAATATTAAGCAAAAGACTAATATATTTCGAATGTTGTGGAGCCCAATCCCCACCACCCGCCCATGTCGTTCACCCAAGAGTCATTCGTTGCTCTTCCACTGACACATTGCACCTTTGAAAACAGTTGGTAGAGTCCCTTTTCCAAATAATAAGGATAATCTAGGATCCATAAGCTCCAAATATCTGAGGAACCTTTTTCAATAGCTTCAGCTGGTGTCCAAGTTACATTTTCCAATTGTGTCAAAGGGCCTTTTGTTATCTTTTCTCTACTCAGATTCTCTAACGTTTATAAGCTACAAATACTCGAGCGACAGCATCACTCCCACAATAGGCTACGCCCGTAACTCGGAAGATATTTGGTCCTTTCCTTGGTCTTGTAATCCTACTGAACTGACCAGGATAATGAATAAATGAGACTGGGCGAATTTGATGATCAGTTGGCCATCCTTGTAGCTCAAAGATATCGACATGATGTTCAGCTTTAGACACAAACTCAATACTTTCTAACCATTTGACGTTTTTGGTACCATAATATGAAGGTGCAATAATTCGTACTGGAAAACCATGTTCTGGCGATAACCAATTGCCATTCATTTTCCAGACCATCCACACCTTATCTAAGGCTTCGGGTGGTAGGCTTGCAATGTAACCATCTTTACCTTTGAATTGAACTTCTTGACAAGCTTTGCTCCATCGGAAACTTCTCAATTGTAATATTTCAACCAAAGTTACTCCGGTCCAGATCCTTCATACAATGCGTTAGATAAGAAAAATACTGTGAAATAAAACTTACGCGTTTCCAATTGCAGACCAGGTATCCGTTGCACCAATACAAATCAAAGTAAACTCCTTTTCTCTTACTGGCAAATTGCTGACAATTTCCTCAATACTTACGAATTGTGTTTGGTTCTTAACACCTTCTGTCAAATCTTTTATACGAAGCTTCCAACCAGAGAGACCTTCTGGGAATTTCGGTATTGAAGAACTATGAGACAAAAAGAATAACTCTCTCCAACTTGTTATCCTTCTTGGAACACAGCTGACATCTATGCAATATTGCTCCCTTATCCATTCAACGGTTCCATTATTATTCCAAAAATAATATGGATAGCAAACAGCTACAAGTGCAATAAGAAGAGCAAACACAGTGAATGTATAATGAATAGGCTTTGTATACCTTGTCACAGGCAACATCGTTTTGCAAACAGTGGCTCGAGACTAACCGAAATATTCCTTTTCCTGATGGCACGAAGCCGATTAACCCATTCTGAATTCTTATGGCGTTCTTTTGCCAGATTGACTCGAGGAGAAAAGCATTGTCAAGCATTAGAAGCATTAATTAAACAGATAGGAACCATTAAATAAATATCTATTTGCCGAAAAGTTTTAAAGAAAGAAAATTTCACTGGTTTGAATGGAAGTGATCCTACTGCGCCGTTTGGAAAGTAAATATGAAGCCAAAAATGGTCTTGTGGCATTCACTCAACTGGTTGCGACCACGTTGATGGGTCGACGTTACGATGGTTGCTCTATATTGTCCTTAGAGTTTGAAACCAACTCCTCTCTGCTGCTGCACATTGGAGAAAGCTATATTTGAATACATTTGGGTGGCGTTTACAGTGTTGGAGCTTAAAGAAATGAGAGCGGAAACTGTAGAAACAAAGCAAGGTAATAGGTCAACAGCAGGGACGCGTGACTACTCAACTATCCACAGAGAACCTGCATATAATCCAGAAACTGAAATGTCGGCTAGTCTCATTTTCTCGAGTTCGAAAATACCTTTTATTTACCGCAAGAATGTTCGAACTTTGAACAGGAGACAAGTGGAAAACAAGAAATGTATAACTATGTCAACTTTTGGCGAACTTGGGAGATTCGGCAACCAGCTACTTCAGTATATGTCTCTTGTAACATTAGCAGAAACTCTCGGGCTGGAGATCCAAGTACCTTGGTGGATGGGAGAACCACTGTTTGCACTGGATGATAGCAGAATAGAACAACGTTTGCCTATAGTTTTTGACGGTCTATATAAACAAGCAAATTGTGCCTGGGGAGATGATTACTATCAGTATTTGAAGGAAAGAGAACCTTTAGAGCTGATTTATCCCTCCATCTTGCTCAAGAAGAAATTACTTGAACAAAAGGTAGTTAACCGAGATCTTGTTGGATGGTTTCAGTGGCACACTAGCGTGTTTCGCCCTCATCGAAAAGAAATTTTCCACCGTTTGAAATGTGCTAGTCCACTAAAGGAAAGACTTGATAAACTGCTCAAGTCAGTCATAGGAGAAATGGAAGGCGCTTGCACGTTGATTGGTCTTCATATTCGCTTAGGTGACTATAAAGAAGTATCTTGGAAGTCATTTGCATATTACGTGCCGTTGCAGTGGTACAAGGATTGGCTTGCACAAATCTATTCATCCGCAAAGAATCCTATTGTGTTTATAGCTTCAGATGAACTTTCGGTGATTCTTCAAGAATTTGAAGACTATAATGTCATCACCTGCAATGACTTTGGCTCAGAAATTTCTTATTTATGCGAGTGGAATGCAGAATTCTTCGTTGATGGTATCTCTTGACTCAATGCGATGTGGTGGCAATTAGTAATTCCACCTTTAGCTTTAGTGCGTGTATGCTTAACCAGAAGAAGTTCTGTAAGTTTTATCGTCCTCATCCTACAAAGGGTCTAATCCCGTTCGACCCTTGGAACTCCGAACCTATTTTACATGTCACAAGGGCTTCACTTGGTTCGTTTGTAAACACTATGCACTGGTTTTTCCATGGAAGTTGGAAAACGCGTTTTGTACAAGTGATAACTTTCTTTTTGTTTCGAGTACCTAGTCTAATCATTCAGCGACTGGTTGTAGGTCTCACGTGGAAATTGAAAAGGTCAATGAAGAGTACAGAGAGAAGACATAAAAGTTACATGTTATTTGTGATTAATGATAGCTGTTCTTTTCACAAAATAACCTCTCCAGTCTTTCATAAACATTTCCATTCCATTTTCTCTTTCCAGTTGTTTCAGTGATTTGTCGTAACCATTCTATTCTCTCTATGGTTGTTGGGAATATATCCAGTTGGTTGCCTAATTCGATGAGAGATTGAATTCCATGAGCTGCAATACTATTCGCTCGTTGGCAATCTATTCCTAGAAAAACATTTAGGTCACTTTTGTAATGATATCAATCTTCAGTACCTGGAATGGCCATCAGCTGCCATTTGAAACGGTCCGTTCCCTTCATTTTCTTGTTCATTCTAAGTTGTCGATTCCAGTCTTCTAAGCAAGGCCGATCGACCAATTGAGACCAACTTGTTTCGTTCATCTGGTTCTGAATGACGCGATAAAGATTAGCCACAAATCTTGCACTTTCCTAAGAATAAATGGAATTTGATTTCCTTGTTTCATTACAAATTATTTAGTTGACATCATACCCAAACATCCTTAGAATATTCAATGTGAAATCCATCGATAATAGCAGTGTTCATTAAAGCCTGCCATAGAGTTTCTGCATTTTCCTTTTCTTGTGCTTCCAAGGAGCCTTCCACCAAATAAATTAAATGTTTTATTTTGGTTTCCTTCATAAGGAATCGTTGTCTCGAGAATCGTCTGTCATGAAGAGAAGATGCCAAGTCATCACTTCTTTTGCGTTCAATAAGGTAATCCAAAACTTTTCCTTTCGTTATTTTACTTGAGTCATTAGTTGGAAACCCAACATTGTTTTCTTCGGCAATGAAAGAGATGTCTCCCAGTTCCAACTGACGGAGCTATTGAGAACACGTTAACCAGAGTCTATAATGAGACTAAGTTTTCACTTACTCGGACAGGGATGTTCATCATGTGTAGATAGTTCAGTAAATCTTTTCTGCACTTGCCAGAACCTTTAGCTTCTCTGTTATCTAATATGACACAGACTTGAGGAAACTTGAAGGCAACATCTCCAGAAACTGCTCCCTGAGATGACTGGCAGAGAATATGATTTGCTAAGATTTGCTTCATCAGAATTCTTATATGCCGCTATATTCATTGACTGACTTACTGTTACTTTTCGACACAAGGTACGAATCGACTGAAGTGAAAGAACCCCATTCTTGAACTTTGTCATATATAGATGAAATATCTCTAAATTCCAATGCATAGTCATTGCTACTCTTATTCAACTGCATTTCTGGAATATTGCTGTTCGATCTTTTATAGAGCTGCGAAGCAAGTTCAAGTCCCACTGAGGTCAAAAAATAACGTGCAGGTCGTTCAGAAGTAACTTTTACCAATCTTCTCTTCAAAAGGCTCTTCTTCATGCAAGTCCAACCACTTATCTGCTCAGAATAAGATTGAGAACTAATAAAATTTGACTGAAGACAGAAATGTTGAATGGTCTAGAAACTAAACATACGTGGCTTACCCTCTGCAAAATTGAATCACAAAAAGGTTGAGATAACCGAATAAGCTGCTGTTTATCAACTGCTTCAAGATTATACTTCGTTTGAGATTCATATAACCCTATCAGTAGTGCATAAGCAGCGGAACGATATTTTGGAACATATTTTCTTTTGGACATTATTTCGTTATTGTTCAGTGGACAAGATTCTTGTGGAATTGTATCCTTTTTTCCTATAGGCCTTCTAGTTTTCTTGATAGATTTCAATTTGATTGTGTCTTGTTTCAACTTTTTCTCATTATTTTGGCTAAGTTCGGTCACATTCCGTCTAACAAACTCTCCTCCATTGGCTATCAGCCTTTCAATCTTGGCTGCCTGAATAGGTCCAATCGTGCTGAGAGACCGAACTTTACTGATAGAATCAAGAGGTTCCGTCATATCTTCTATTTGTTTTATCGCTTTTTCTAGGCATCCAGCTAGTTCATTATTTCCTCTTTCATGAAGTAAAGCTTTTTCCTGTTGCAGCAATGTAATGATTTGACCGTTCATTGTAACGTCTCCAATTTCAAATTCACAGCGATGGGATGAATAAAGGAATAGGCAAGATGCAGTCAGATGGTTGATGAGGATGTGCAAGTTATGCTTTACTTTGTCAAGAAAAATTATATAGTTCGTTTTCAAAAGAATACTTGGCAGAAATTTTAATGATGTGAACCATAATTTCGTAGAAGATTCTTTGAGATATTTTGAGAGTCTTTTTATTGTTCCGTGTCTCAGTATGTGTTGAACTGTGCGAGCACACTGTCCACTGCAGTTGTACAACATATTGAGAAGTAACGAAAAAGCGGATCACTTGACGGCTACCAGGAGTTGTAACGGGTACAGAAAGCGAAATAGTAGTTGATCAAAAACAACAAAAATAGTTTCGGCCAGGAGAACGAATTGGTGTTGTTCTAGAAAGGTATAAGAGTCTTTAGAAAAGTACCAGAACTAATTTTCAATGGTTTTCTCAAATGCTTGTTGTTCTTCACTAGTGACCGAAAGTAACAACGATAATTTTGCTCCTCAATAATAATCACGTCGGTTGTTGAATAGGAGACCTTGAACCGAGCTAGGAAAAGTGCTCAGCGCTTTTGCGTTGTGCTCTCCCGACCAAAATTCTTGGGTATAACTATAGTAGGCAGCAGTGGTGCCTACAGTATTTGCAATTCGAAGTCTGAGAGTATTTCAGGTAGTGTCATCTTTGTGAGAGCTATACTGAGTCGCGATCTCCCAGTTTCTTCAAGTTACGTAGTTTTAGCTTCAGAAGCGAAGGCGCTAACAAATTATTGAGTCTTTACGGACCTTTTGTTCATAAACGCAAGTTAAACTCTCTGATACAAATCACAGCTAAAATATATAGTAAGTCGGCGTGCAACCTTTGCAACTTTGTTGGAAGATTCAGCTTCAAAAGGAAACGTTAAATACAAAATAAAGATATTCTTAAGCATGGTAAGCAAACGATAAAAACATCTTTTATAAATAAAATAAAGCTAAAATGGGCATCACGAAAGGTCTTGTATGTATACGAGCAAGTATAGATTGGTCCAAGAACTGGAGTGGTGGGACGAAGGAATGCCCGTCCCATCATCAAATTGATGTCAAATTTATTACTGTTTAAAAGAACAGGGGAACACGTCCTTAGTAGACCATACTCGAACAGGATCTGTTCTATAGGTCATCTTAATCCTATGTTTCTTCCAAAAGAGACATCAACTCCTAGCCGAGGATGATGAAGAATGTCCCCAAGTCTGGAGAAGGAAATAGTGTCGGCCTCTGTAGTCTATCTGTGTCACTCAACCAGAATTGACGGTCATTAATATGATTGTTATTCTGGCAACGTGGGAGCAGTGGACTGTGCCTCAGTTCTTGACCGTTGCACGATATGGTTTAACCCTTAGGGTTGAACCACTAAAGTGTGTAACCTAGGTGTGTCCTGTTCTTTGACAGGACCTTTAGGTAGGGAAAGAAATACCGGGGAAGAGGTTCGCTTGAAGACTGAGCCCTGGTTACAAACATTCCAGCCAGGGAAGGACTTGTGGGAGTTCAGACCGGCTTTTTGTTCATTTTTCTTTTGAAATAATAGGTTGTTTATGAAGAAAATATCTACTGGATACGTTTAGAGGCATAAGCATCATTAGGTAGCTAGTCTTTTAGGAACTGAAATTTCGCACACCTTTTTCTGATTCACTTTGGAAATATATCAGTAGTGCCAGTACAAATTTATAAATGAGTTTTAAAAAGTTATAGAAATGACTAGAATAAATATCGCGATTGTAACTCTCAAGATAGACATTTGCAGTTGTCTTCGTTGAAGGCTACACAAGCAAAAACCAACTGTTGTTGCTTCCACGTAAAAGGCATTGCAATTCCATTTATACGAACATATAAAGAGTGAAGTTTTAAATAAAATATCCTTAAGGCGAGTGTAACGTTGGTAACCAAAAGAATTCACCGTCCTGTGAGAGGGTATGATCTTTTTATCCAACTGATTTCCGTGGTGCTTGTGTTTTATGGCTTGTTCTGATGCTAACAACAGGCCACTTGGCAGCACAGTAGAACATTTCTGAAGTGAGCAAAGCTAAAGGAATACGTGAAATCTGTAAGAGAAGAGAGAAAGGGAATAACTGAGTATACAGGAAATACCAGTTTGCTAGTAGTTTATCCGAAAGCAGTTTTGTTTCCACACTTGTGAATAATTCGAAGACTAAATTGTTGTTGTCATTTCATAGTTAGGTAAATATGAAATTAGAAGAGTCCCCGCTAGCGTTACATATGGACTGACCTTGGCAAGTCACAAGCATGTTTCTCAAGGTCCCTTTCGACTTGTCGTTGCCTGTTTCTTTCAAGTCAAGCGAAATTGATACATATTGCCAATTTTTAGCCAAATTTTTACGTCAGTTCACTGACATTTTCGTTCTTCTCCAATACAACTGTCTACCATAGCAGTTGAATTCTCTCTCTCACTCTTTACGTTGTACGTTTACGTTAAAGAACCTTGCAAGCACGTGCAAGCACTCCGTCTACCTCAATGTTTATGGTGTCTTGTTGTTTCGCTTCAACAGCCAAACTTCGTTTAAACAATGAAATCTTTTGCTAAAGCAGACGTGTAGTCCTTCTTTTTGAAATTTTAAATATACCAGTGTTAATTGTGACTCCTGAAAATGGTATGAGAAAAACTACTTGAAAACTGCTCAGCACATTTTATACATTATTTAATTTCGACAATTTTCAGAGGAAAGGAAAGAAGGGTCTTGCAATTGATGATATGCACAGCCATCATTTCTAAGACATTTGCTTGCAGTACTCTTTTTACCAAAGTTTGGTAACCTTCTTTATTGTTGGTATCCCAGAACCTATGTTTTTAAAGTTTCGTACCTTTCTTACTACGATCCTTATAAATTTTTGATTTGTAAACAAGTCTTTCGTGGCACTTTGATCACAATCTGTTGTATAATTTTGTTAGGTTGTAACGCACTTCTCAATTAATGTTTGAAAGATTTCAATATTTAGATAGTTTGATCTTTCCTGCTATATCTATTATCCTGATGCGTGCTTACTTGGGCTATCTGGTGATGGCATGTTTTTAAAGCCCCATTTTTTGCTTCAACTTTGAAATATGTACACTAAACTGCAACTATTAGCAGCATGAATTTTCTTATTAGTGGATAAATGTCGTATTTCAAGCGTCTGTAAAGTATTCATGCCAAAGTGACATTGTTGTAAATGGTCGTTTATTACACATCCTATTTTAAACAGTACTTTAACAGTATATTGATCATTCAAAATGACTGTAGCACGAAACATATCGATGTTTCCTAGTCCATAGATTATTTGCGTTGGTGAATGTCCTTACTATAAAAACGGATAAGTTGAAAACAACCCCTTTCAAGTTGTACTTGTAGCGACTGCCAATAGTAATATTTATATGTTGGAAAAAATAATGATGCACATGAACCGGCCTAGCTCAGTCGGTAGAGCGCCAGACTCTTAATCTGGTGGTCGTGGGTTCGAGCCCCACGGTCGGTGATTATTTTTTTCAGTCCAATATAAGAAACTTGTTTGCTGCCCAAGCTGTTGATTGATTGTTTGCAATGCCTGATTTCCATAGTATCGCAACGAGAAACCACTCTGAATGAAGGCAGTGAAGAAAGAAGTTCTGATGAGAACTAAATATATGAGGAAGAAAAGCGAAAAGAACTTGATTCGAGTCTCAAGAAGGTATAGTGAGGCAAAAGTCCTACTTCCTACTTGTCCCAAAAAATATGATCCCTCATAAGTTTTATTGAAAGGATAGTGTTTCTACAAAATACAACTTGATAAAGATAAAAGCAGGAAACAGCTGTCAATCCTTGTCAACGTGTTAGCTACTGTTACCACAGCAGAGAGAAGAACAATGTCTGTTTAACTGGCATTTTTGCAAAAGTCCTTTATCTCAACGGCAAATAAAGCCCACCGATTAATTGGAAATAGCCGTTTACAGTGAATTTTGGATTTCTTGGTACCTCAGAACGTGCAATGTCACAGTCACTCTTTATCAACACTTCATTTTATTCCCCTAGTTCCTTATTTAGAGATAGCACTGACAAAAAGGCTCGCCAGGAAAGGTATGGTAGGAGTTTGTTTTTAAGAAATTGCAAGTTAAAACTGTTTCGTAGGAATAATCTGCACCGTGGAAAACGAACCCATCGAATCTCGTTTTCTTCGAACAAAACAGATGCTGTTACGCAAATGCCGATAATTCTTACACATCGAAAGCATCTGCTTCTAATGAACAAACCAACCCTCTTTCCCTGTCGTTAAAGCCGGTCAACGGGGCCAGCCAGTTGGCCGTTGTGAGTTCTCCCACAGTTCCGTTGCCTTGGGAACCATCTACCGTTACATCCTCCTTGTCTCTTCTGACCGCTGCAGCAGCAGCAACTTTGGGTCAGTGGTTTGGTAAAGTTGTAGACTTGAAGAAGAGGAAGAAAGTTGAAGACGAGGCTGCTCTATTTCCACAGTTTCTTCAAGCCAATGGGAACGCCCGTGGATCCGATGGAATGCTCTCAGGTGGTGTGGATGGAGTAGCAAAAGCATTGCCTCCCAAGAATGAGTTAAAAAAGATATTGCCCCTGGGAATCATGTTCTTCATGATTTTGTTCAATTACACTATATTGAGAGATACCAAGGATGTGCTAGTCGTCACAACTACTGGTGCAGAAATTATTCCATTTCTAAAAACTTATGCCAACCTTCCTGGTGCTGTGTTGTTTACCATTGCATATTCGAAATTATCGAACATGTTTGACAGAGAAACTCTCTTCTATGTTTGTATCATTCCTTTCATATTGTTTTTCTTGTCCTTTGCTTTTGTTCTGTATCCATTAAGACATTTTTTGCATCCTTATGGTTTTGTTGATTGGTTAGCAGGTTATCTTCCAGCATCATTCTTTGCTCCTTTAGGAATCATTCGAAATTGGACCTTTGCACTCTTTTATACTCTTGCAGAGTTGTGGGGCTCCGTAGTTGTATCGCTTCTATTTTGGGGTTTCGCAAATGAGGTGACGTCAGTCGATGAAGCCAAGAAATATTATCCTCTCTTTGGATTGGTTGCTAATGTGGCCCTTATATTCTCTGGACAGTATGTACGACATGTATCGGACATCCGTAGAAAAGTAAGCTGTGACCACTTTTTATAAACAATTATATATAGGTAGCTAATTATTTTTTTAGTTACCTCCTGGAGTAGACGGTTGGGGAGTTTCCTTGAAGTATTTGATGAGTATGATTGGCATTGCGGGTGTAGTTATCATCTTTGCAATGCTTTATATTCAGAAAAAGGTATTGACTGATCCGAATTGTGTTGACATGGCCAAACAGAAGAATACGAAACAGAAAACAAAGCTCGGACTAAAAGAAAGCGCTGTATACCTTGCAAAATCATCATACATTCGGAATTTAGCGCTCCTAGTCATTGCGTATGGCATGTCTATCAATATTGTTGAGGTATCTTGGAAAAGCAAGCTAAAAGAGGCTTTCCCAGACCCTAATGCATATTCAACCTTTATGGGATGGTTTTCTACTTGTACTGGTTCCGTGACACTTGTAATGATGCTTTTAGGTCGTTTTATTTTTAGAAAGTTTGGTTGGGGGTTCGCTGCCATGATTACCCCACAGTGTTGGGTATTACAGGATTTCTTTTCTTCTGTCTTACACTCTTCAATCAGCAGCTATATCCATTTGTTGCTGCGCTTGGTACGACGCCTCTTATGCTTGCAGTCCTTGTCGGTGCTGCCCAAAATATTCTGTCCAAGTCAAGTAAATACTCTTTGTTTGATCCTTGCAAAGAGATGGCCTATATTCCGCTGGATGCAGAGCAAAAGTCCAAAGGGAAGGCAGCAATTGATGTGATTGGTAATCCTTTGGGAAAGTCTGGTGGCTCATTTATTCAACAAGGTCTAATTTTTGCTGTTGGATCTCTGGCAGCATCTACTCCTTATCTGGCAGTCGTCTTATTCGTCATTGTAGGATCTTGGATAGCAGCTGCTCGGTCGTTAGATAAGCAATTCCAAGAAGCCATGAAAGATTCTCAAGTCGCAGAAGTGATGGCACGAACAGGTATTAATGATCCCGCAGAAGCAGCGAAAATTGCCAAGGAATCCAAGTAACGTGGTGTTTTCTTTGTCTTTTTGTTTCCTTTGGGTATCTCTGTTATTGCTAGTAAAAGATGGATGGGTTCATGATAATAATGAGAGTGAATAGTTATTCCTTTGTTTTAATTATATTTCGAGTGGTTATTCTGTCGTTGAAACCATTTCCATACTTCTTCCACTAGGACCACTGGAAGAGACAATGCCCACACCACTAACCAATCATTCCAAGATAAAGGTATAGATGAAAATATATCTTGTAACCACGGAACATACAGTACTAACAGATGCAATGAAAACGAAAGTGTAATGGCACCTAATAAATAGGGATTAGAAAAAGGTGTAACTTGCAAGACACTTTGACTTTCTGAGAGTCCATTGAGAGCATTCAACATTTCACTGGTTACCAACACAGATAAAGCCATCGTCTTTCCACCATTATCCGATGCCATTTGATGTATATTTAAAGAGACGTCGGAACAGGAACCATAACAAGTCAAATCATGCCATGTAATATGAGGACCATTAGGAGACCAAAGATACCAATAAACAAATCCAGTCAATGTTGCACATCCAATATAACTTCCAACCACCAACAATCTATCTTGTGGATGAAGGACAGAAATAAAAATCAATGAACATCTTACCTCGATAACATAGTAGCGTCAATAAAAGGTGCATTGGCAGGACGAGGAGGCTGTTGCATGATATTTGGTTCAGTTGCATTAAAAGACAAGGCAGTGGCAGGTAAGCCGTCCGTCACTAGATTGACCCATAACAACTGAACTGGTAAAAGTGTTTCAGGCATTCCTAAAAAAAGAAAACCAAATACACCAAACTTCACCAATGTTACTAGAAACAACATAGCGAATCACTTGTTTTAAATTCATGTAAATAGAACGACCCTCCTCTACTGCTTTCACGATGGTAGAGAAATCATCATCGAGCAGTACAATCTTTGCTGCTGCCTTTGCTACAAAAGTTCCTGAGCCCATTGCTATTCCAATATCCGCTCTTTGTAACGCAGGAGCATCATTCACTCCATCTCCAGTCATTGCCACAACCAAATTATCTTTTTGTAGCCATTTCACCAGTTTTAACTTTTGTGTAGGTTCTACACGAGCAAGAATGATGAGATTCTTCAAAACAGAAGAGTCATTCTCTGAATAAAACTCGTCGAATTCATTACTGGTCAAGACGGTATGACTTGTGGCATGAACTGACTCTTCTTGAGCAAGTAAACCAATTCGATGACCTATGGCTGCAGCAGTTTTTGGATTATCTCCCGTTACCATAATAATACGAATACCTGCCATTCGACATAAATAAATGGCATCTTTCACTTGATCCCTTGGAGGATCCGATATTCCTACAATTCCCACAAGTGTCAGATGGGTTTCATACTTCTCATAGTTTGATATATCTTGCATAGGCACATGCAGCAAATCCGATGCATCTTCTCTATAAGCAAACGCAATGCATCTCAAGGCAAGTGAACTACCCGACACAGACAGTGAGAGATAATCAAGAATCTCTTGTTTCTTTTGAGTATCCAATGCCAGAATTTCTCCCTGTGAACATTGAATATATTGACAACGAGCAATAACACTTTCAGGAGCTCCTTTCACTAACAAAGAGACACCAGTCTCCTCTTCATTTTTGTATCTTTTCTCTATCAGAACACTCATCGACTTGCGGTCTCGAGAAAATTCAAAAGTTTTCAATTTTCGATATTTTGACAACCAAAAATTTCGAGCAACCAATGGAGACAAAGTTGGCAAGTTCTTCTCCTTTTCATTTTCTTTTCTATGGTTCGTTGGTCCAATTCTTTCTGCTAAAACAACAAGTGCCAACTCGGTAGGATCTCCTATTCTTTCCCATTGAGGTTGTTCGTCTTTATGCGATGCTCGAAAGGTCATTGAGGCTTCATTACATAAGGTTGCAATGCAAGCTAATTGATAAATTGATGCATAATTCATGATGGAACTAGAAAAGGAATCTTTCTTTTCCAATGTCTCATAAGAAAAGGGTCGAAACTCATCATCATTGTCAACAACAAAGTTTCGATAGTTCACTCTCCAATTTCCTTTTTCATCTTCAAAATCGAACAAAACTACTTGTTGTGCAGTCATTCGGTTGGTGGTAAGCGTACCAGTCTTGTCCGAACATATCACATTGGTACAACCTAAGGTCTCTACACAAGGAAGATTCTTCACCACTGCATGTTGTTTGGCCATTCGTTGTGCACCTAAAGCCAGACAAGTTGTAACAACTGCCGGTAGACCTTCAGGAACTGCTGCAACTGCCAATGCAACTGCCACTTTGAAATAATATAATGCGCCCTCTACAAAACTGCCATGTTCTGCAAACCTATTCATGTGTACAATCCTTCTACAACTCAATACTAAGTGACATATCATTCCTTCTAAGCTTACCAAACTAAACCACAAATGACTAAAACAATTCTCGTTAATAACTGTCCGAAATCATCCAATTTTCTCTGCAGTGGTGTTTCAAGTGCAACATTTTCATCACAACTCATACTTGACCGAATCTTTCCCAATTCTGTACTACTTGCAGTCTGATAAACCACTGCTCTACAACGTCCCTGTGTAACAACAGTGCCTTGAAACAGACTATTTGTCTTGTCTTGTATGACCAGACTTTTCTTATCCTTTGGTATCAATGCTTCCTCACTCTTACTGACAGAAACACTTTCTCCAGTAAGAATCGACTGATCCACTAATAAGACACTAGAATGAATCTTTAGGATTCTCATATCAGCTGCAACTCTCATTCCTGCGTTCAGTTCCACAATATCTCCAGGAACAAGTTGTGTTGCATCAATCTCATGTTTTTCTCCTTCTCGAATAACTACTGCTTTTTCTGTTTCATATTCCTTTAGAGCTTGAATGGCATTTTCCGCATTGGTTTCTTGTAAGACACCAATCACCGCATTCACAACTAAAATAGTAAGAATAACTATGGGTTCTATATAAGATGAATAATTTCCATTATTATTGGATGACTGTTCTGTCCAAGCCAATATGCCTGAAATAGCTGCAGCAATGAGAAGCAGAATCACTAGACGGTCTTTAAACTGTTCTATTAATCTCTTCCATATAGACACATTTGCTTTCTCTACAAACTCATTCTTTCCGTATATTTTCTGTCGCATTTCTACTTGTTCCTTTGTCAATCCTTGTTCTTCACTCACTTGCAACTGCTCTAACACTTCAGATACCACTCGTGTACAAACAGAATCAGCCATTGGCTTCAATCCATCCATTCTTGAGGGTATAGATACACTTGATTGTTTACTGCTGCAAATCAATGGCTTCCAGAACATAGCTCTTCTCCTGGGCCACCTACAACATGTTTTATTTCTACAACTCTCTCTTTCAAAAAAGAAATGCGGACGTCGTTGGGTAACCAATAATGTGTTAGATATCAGTGCGATATAAGGATTCTTATTCTTTAACTCGACTGAAAAGTTTTCCATCAGCAATATGATGGTTCAACAAGAACCAGTTGCCTATCTCAAAACGGACAATATGGTTATCTCCCAAAGTGCGCTACAACGACATGCATTGGTTTTGAGGGTGGCCTTGTGGTATCGGTGAAACGTTGACATATTTAAATGGAGACCTTGTCAGAGAGAAGAAAATTAAAACCTTTAGCAGTTCAGGGCCCAGAAATGAATGAGGAAACTGAAAAGGATGAACAGTGGAATCTGACTTCCACGATACCTTCTGCAAAAGACTCTGCTCCATCGGAAGAAGAGGTTTCTGTCAGTCAAGACTGGAACGAGACAAATGTGGAAGCAGTAGATAATCCTGTTGAAGACATAAGTAAAGAAGAAAAGAAGCACTCTGATGTCATTCAAGAGCAGAAACAAATGTTGGACGAAGCAAAATTGCGTTCGTTGATGAAAAGCTTCGATGTGGAGTGGTGTCGTCTAAAAAGCACTGTATCTTTTCAAACTGAAGAAAACTCTTTACCAAGTGAAGAGCCAGTGGTAGAATTTTGTAGTTGTGCTTTGGAATATTATTATATTCTTCGACAGGGTTGGTTATATATCACTCCAAAGTTTTTATGCTTTACGGCGGGTATCCTTGGAGGTTGGGGTTCTCGTCTTCTTCGAGTATTTGCCTTTGCAGATGTGACTGCTGTGAAGAAACGAACTTATCTTTCATTTGATACTGCTATTGAAATTGAGGTCCAAGGGACATCTTATCTCTTTGCAACTTTTTTGAAAAGAGAAAAGACCTACGAAACACTTTATCGTTATTGGATGAATATTATGGCTGTACGTGCCTTTGAAGACCGTCTTCCTGCTCGTGTTCGAGACCCTCAAAGTGCTTCTAGTCATAATGACGTTCCAAATCATACCGAGTCTCCCAAATCTTCTCAAGCCTCATCAACCATAGAGTCCGTAAAAGGCGGAGAAAACAAAACACATAAGGTCTCTTCACAAATGAGTGGAAAAAGAGATGCATTAGAACAAGAAGAAACATCTCATATTGATGAAGGCATTCCACGTCCTCAAGAAAAAGGAAATTTGATTGAAATTGGTCGTCATATCTTTTCCGTATCAGTCGAAGACCTTTTCAATTTAGTGTTTTCTGATAGTTCGAAGGCAACTTTTGATTTTCAGAAAAGGCTAGGAAATACTGATATTTATATATCCAATTGGAAAATGGACCCCAATGAAAGTCATGAATGGAAACCTCCAAAAAAGAAAACACGAAATATGCCATCATGCGGGCTACAACCAGGTATTACTTATACTCGTTCTATTCGTTATATGAAAACGATATGGGCTGGTCTAATGACATGGAAAACAAAAGTGGTAGAGACACAATGGTGCTGTCTAACCTTACAGGAAAGAGATAATGTTCGACTGGATATAGAAACTACTGTGAAAACACTGAACAATCCCAACTCCGAATCTTTCTTCGTCTATCAACATGATCAAATCACTTCCACGAGTACGGGATGTGAGTTGAAAAGAGAGTTTTCTGTGATATTTTTGCAAAAAACGATGTTTAAAGGTGTTATCCTTCGAGAAACTGAGAAACAAAGCAGAGCAGGATTCGAGTTGTTTATGGATACCATTCGATTGTTGCTTTCTAAGAATCCCACAACAGCAGATAAAAGAGAAAAGAGCACATCCAATAACTTTTCACAAGTAAGTAAAATACTGAAAATATTTCCATTGTCTGAGACACTGTTTAGTGGTCATCCATTTTTACAAATGTTTCTTGGAAATATGGTTATCTTGTTTTGATGGTTATGATAATATTATTTTGTTTATGTGGATAATTGCTGAGAGAAAAGCACGATTTTGGAAATATTATGTTCAACAAGGTTCAAAGGATACCATGGAGTCTACACTTGCGTCTACAAAGGAATATTTATTGAATCAGCGCAAGCTATTGCGAACAATTGAAAAAGAACTGCAAATATTAGAGCAAATGATGGAAAGACTGCAAGACTTTGAATAAAAAATATATTGTTCTATCTTTTTCCAAAACGCATTCTTTCAAGGAGTTGATAGTGACGACGAATATCCTCAGGCTCCAACGAAGCCCTGTGACATTAAGTCAACCAACAAGTATCTGCCTGAAAACGTACCTTTGAAAAGTTTCAGTAGATGAGGATGTTGTTTTCTCAAACTTTCCATTGCGAAAGACAAAAGTTGTTCTGATGGTTGCTTCAGCATTGGAGTTTTCCTGTAAACTGTACTTTGGCCATAGTCGTTTAGGAAGAGTACTTTGGAGAAAAGATAATTTAGACTGACTCCATTTCTCTAATTCTTCCAACTATCATATAGATGGACTGAGTTGCTATCAACACTCTTGGGCAAACTCTTTCACCTTGTTTTCACGATACAATTGCTGGTAGACCTGTTTTATTTCTTTCCATGTCTCTTCTCTTATGGGTTGACTAGGAATATTTTTACTAAATTTTCTCAGTACAACATAGGTTTGTAATAATGAGCGTTTGAGAGACGGCATATTGTTCATCAATGGCCTCCAAGTCTTCACTCACACACGACAATCCATTCGTCATCGTTTGATGAGAAAAAGAAAAGGTTGGTCTCTTAAAAGGGTTTACACCTTCAAGTCCTATTTAGTTTGTTGAATGAATATTCTAGCAATAAACAAATTCTTTTCAAGATAATAAACACAGGAAATAGGAACCACTGAAAGGATTCCTTTCTTAGTAATTGTTTCTGTGCACCAACTTTTGTGTAAAAGTAACTGCAATGTTGACTATTTATTGTTCTCGTTGACGTTGAACCTAATGGGTTTCATCTTGTTGAAAAGTATTGTTTCCCATTTGTTTTTGGTGTATTATTTGGGTTGTGGAAAGTGCGTTTTGGTCTACAATGCAACAAAAACAAGGCGTCTCTACAACCAATACCTCTCCTATGGAACCTCCTTGGAAACAAGCGAATGAACGAGACGAGTTTTTTGATGAGAGGCAAGTGGTTGATGATATTCTTAAAACAAACCTCCTTAACGAGTTTGTGTAGTCTCATCCAGTTTCAGAAATATCAGTTAATTGCGAAGCTGAAAGAACGCGAAGCAGAAATAAAAAGACTAGAAAGGAGAACCAAACAAGTAGAACAAAAGCAAATGGAGACGAGTCTCATGTTTGGACGATGGTGTAACGATATTTTGCCAACACTACAACGTTGCACTGAACGCTGCAGTCAAGCTACAAGTGATAGACAATTGATGGAAGACTTCAAAGTGGCCATTGAAACCTTGTCAAAGGACATGCAAAGCGGAGACAGGAGAAACCCAATGGCGCATGATACAATAGGAAACACAGCTAGTCTAGAAAAGAGCCACAGAGAAGAACCATTAGAGTCAGAAATAAGATTGCTTCAGGAAGAGCTGGAGGAACGAAGAACTGAACAGGCTCTCTTAACTCGACAAGTGGCTAGATTGCGCTATCAGTTAGATAACATGACGTCTTCAGAGCAGATGCCCGAACCTGCCGGTGTTTTGAAGCAAGAAAACGAAGAGACAAAGAAAGATGAAAAGAGCGAAGCGGCAGAGAAGGATAAGGAGGAAACGGCAAAGGAAAAGGACCTAGCAGTTCGTTTAAAGGAAGTAGAAGAGTTAGCAGAGTCACGCTTGAAAGAGTTGAAAGAAGCTTTAGAAGAGAAAGGTTATCTAGCAGCACAATTGGAACGTATGAAGTGTGAACGAGTAGTATACACAACTGAAGATATTAAAGCAAGTGCTATTTATTCTTCGATGGAAGCAACTTTGCAGAATTTATGTTTACAACAAATAGAATGGGAACGACAAAAGCAGCTTTTAGAGAAGGAACGAGATGAACTAGCCAAAATGTACGAAGAAAAGTATGGTGTACAGATTCAAAAGTGGAAGAGAAGGGTCTCCGAATTGAAACAGCAGTTGGATGAGTCAATTACTGCAAGTAATGAAGCAAAGTCTCAACGAGACCAAGCACTTATGCATTATGAAGCTAAAAAGTTGCAATCAGAAGAGTCGAAGATTGAAGCCTTACAAAAGTCCATTGAAACGTGGGAAACTAAAGGCGTAAGTTGTTGAGTTTTTCTTTGTTTGGTAATGTTTTGACAAATTGATTGTATGCTAGCGATTTTGGGAACAGGAAAAGCAGAGTCTTCAGAGACAAGTTGAAGAATGGAAGGCAAAAGTGAAAAGGTTAGAAGAGGATATTTTAGGGTCCAATGAGGTGAGAACAACAACTTTTTCTTGAGCGTTTGTTGACTTTAGTGTTAGACAAAAGACGGGATTGCGCAATTAAGACAAGAATTGGAAGAAGAGAGACAGAAAACAGATGAATTGATAGGCGAAATAGAGTCCCTTTCTAACATGTTTCGAGATATGGAAGATAGTAATCGAGGCTTGATTAAGCAGTTAATGGAGAAAGACGAGCAGATTAATAAGCTTTCGGCTGAAAGACTGAAGCAACGTCAACAAATTATTAGTTTGACGGAATATAAAAAGACGATACAAGTAAGCTTGTTTGGATTACTTTGAATTGTTTCTCATTGGCAGTTAGGCCAAAGCCAAAGTTGATGAAGAAAGAATAGCAGCTTTGGAAAGTGCGGTTCAAGCAGCAAAGAGACATGGTGTAGAAATTCAGAATGTGAATGATCGTTTGGTTCGTTTTCTTCGTTTATCGAAAGTATTTTGTTGTAATGGCAATGTTTAGAATGAAGAACTCCGTTCCATCAGTTTAGAGTTGGACCGCATCAGAAAGATATCTGAAGACCAAAGTACGAAGGCACGAAAAGAACAAAGTGAAAAAGAGGTTCGTCTATAATAAATTGATGATAATCAAGTTGAAATAGTATGGCGACAGGAGATAAAACGAATGCGGGATGCAGCCATGAAACGTTTGGAAGAAGTAGTAAGCGAAGTGCAGCATCAGCGCTTTGAAAGGAAACGTGTAGAAGAAGTGAATCGCCAATTGGAAGAGAAAGTAGGCAAAGTATTGTGTTTATATTAACTTTTACCAATAATCGTTCAGTGCCAACGTTTGGAGACGATACACATGTCTGGACAAAGTGAACTGTTAAGGGACGAGCTACTACAAGAATTGCGAAAGAAATTGTATTGTTCAGTATATACTAATTTACCTAAAGACTGCGTTTTGCTACGTTGTGGTCACCTTTTCAGTCGTCAATGTATAACAGATCTGATTGCGCAGAGAAACAGTAAGTTAAGAAGAACACAACTCAGGCTGGGTTTAGTAAAGGAAACTTGTAGGAAAGTGCCCTATTTGTGGAGATCGTTTTGGAACAGAAGATTATCGCCCTGTTTATTTTTAAATGAGATACTTGTGATAAAGAACAACTTGAGCTTACCAATAAGAAGTTTCTCCAATATGTCTTTTCCACAGAAAAAAAAATTTCATTTGTTGTCATTTTCGGAGCAATCGTTTTTGCGCGCAAGGTGTTGTGTGGTTTCTAAAAGTCACGTTTCTCATAGAATAAGACCTCATCTCCAAAACAAATGGAAAAAGACTCATCAGCTCAGTCTTCTGATACCAATGAACCAAAGTTAAACTTATCCAAGCTGAGTACCAACCCTGGACCTCCCAAACCATTCCTCCTGAACAGTTTGCAGTTTCTGCTAGTGACTCATCTAGTAATCAGTCAACCAAAACAACAAGTGTACCAGGACATAGAAGGAAGATATCGGCAGCCTCTGGTGGTAGTGGCAACTCGTTGCTGTTAAAAACTGGAGTGCCCAGGATGGAGGGACATCTGTGGAAGTGGACAAACTATTTAAAGGGTTGGCAAAGAAGATTGTTCGTATTAGAAAATGGAGTACTTTCTTATTTTGCAGAGAGAACAACACCGCTACTAGAAACCCAAGAGAAAACTGCTGAAGGATTCAACAGTAACTTAACCGTTTGCAAAGGAAGGATTAATCTGCAACTGGCAGTTATTACCCCACATGATACAGACAACACCCGTTTCGCCATTGATGTGGATACAAGGATATACCATTTAAGAGCTGATTCCAAGGAACTGCGAAATCAGTGGGTTGACGCTCTTTGCAAGAGCAAAGCATACTTCGAGCAGTTGGTCAATAGAGCAGCAATGAGAATGAAAGCAAAAGCCACGTCAGGAACGATTGATGATAAAGAAAAGAAGACGTTGGAACCTTCACAATCTGGTGCTAAGACTTATAAAGACACCAACACTCCTGTTGCCACCAGTGTAGCGAGCAGCGCAACAGAAGCATTCTCAGAAGGCCAGTCTAATTTAGAGGTACGAATCAAAATTGATTTATTCTGTCTGTTTATTGACCAAGTTATATAGAGTGGTTTTTCTGAAGCTACTAAATCCAGGAATGGTCTGTTAGCAGAACTTACTCGTATGCAGAATCGATTGAGACAGATAGACTTGCAGAGTATATCAACAACAGAAGGTTTCGTGAAAAAACTTGAAGAAATATTTGCACCAGATACACCCAGTCCTAACTTGGTAGCCTTACATCCGGAAGGTGGCAATTCTAGTATCTCAAATACCTTGCAAGGACTAACAGATACTATCAACTGGGCAATTCACGTTCTTACCACAGACGAAGGTTTATGGTTGCGTCGCTTAGCTGCAGAACAAGAAAGAGGAATTCATGCCGAGTCCATTCTCAGTCCACAGCGTCCAACCTCAGAGAGCCAAGACATTAGTTCAGCCACCAATGCTCAACCAAGTGTGTCTATGTTTGAACATGATTTGGATGAGGATGATGGAACAGAATTCTTTGATGCTATTGGAGATACTTTTCGCACCTCATCAGATCTGATATCTCCGTCTATTTGGAAATCAGCTACTAGTTCGGAGACCACAACTGAAGAGACGGATGCCGTATTTTCGCCGAGAGTTTCTGGCACTTATCAAAGACGAACCAAGCTGCCACAACCAAAGGAAGTTATGCAGAGGCCTTCTTTCTGGTCCGTGCTGAAAGATTCTATCGGAAAGGATCTTTCAAAAATATCCATGCCGGTTACTTTTAATGAACCAATTTCTTTCTTGCAGAGAATGGCTGAAGATATAGAGTACAGTGAGTTGCTTGACAAGGCAGTTACTTTAGAAGATGAATTCGATCGTCTATTACATATCAGTGCGTTGGCTGTTAGTCATTATAGTTCCACAGTGGTAAGTATTACTGAAATAGAAATAGCTAAAAAAGTGGAAATTTATTTTTCTTCTAAAGGGACGTACGGGAAAGCCGTTTAATCCATTATTAGGAGAAACCTTTGAACTTTTTCTGCCGGAAAAGAACATGCGCTTTGTAAGTGAACAAGTGAGTCATCATCCCCCTGTTAGCGCTTCGCATGCAGAAGGAGGAAATAATGATTGGAGCTATTCGGCAGTTCATCTGGTAGCAAACAAGTTTTGGGGCAAGTCGATTGAAGTTTTTCCAACAGGAACGGTTCATGTTCAAATTCATAAATATAGTGACCATATTACTTATGAAAAAGCTACCACTTGTGCCCACAATATTGTACTTGGAAATGTTTGGATAGATAACTATGGAGAAATGGTTTTGGTTAATCACCGAACAGGTTCCTATTCCGTTGTAAAGTTGAAGAAAACAGGGTGGTTGAGTGATATGCGTTCATATGGTGAAGTAAAATGCGTAGTTCATGATAAGAATGGTAATCCTCAGAGAAGAATGAGTGGCGCTTGGCATAGTTATTTGGAAGAAGAGTTACCCAATGGTAAATTAAAGTTCATCATTAAGTTGCTTTTATTTTGATTGGGCTATATGATAGGTGAGAAAAGATTAATATGGCGAGCAGCAAAAAGACCTCCACCTGAAGACTCTGCTGGTTTCAATTTCACTGCTTTTGCTATTATTTTGAATGAATTGAAGCCAAGTATTGAAGAGAAAATACCTCCAACAGACTCTAGGAGGAGACCAGATCAACGTGCTTTGGAAGAGTCACGTTTTGCTGATGCTACCAGTGAGAAACAACGTCTAGAGGAGAAACAAAGAGCCGCCAGGAAGGTAAGCATCATTTTTGTAGACTAACAATATATTGAAGAGAATAATTCTCTTTCAGATGCGAGAAACAAAAGGAGAAGAATATAACCCTTTGTGGTTTGACTGGCAATACGATGAAGTAACCGAAAAGAATGATTGGAAGTTTAATGCAAAGTATTACACAAATAGAAAGAACAGAAAGTGGGATATTTGTCCCGACATCTTTTAACTGTTGTGTTGCAGAGGATTTAGTTAAAATGAGCAGATTCTTTGCATAAGCTGGGAAGATAATGTTTGGGGTTCTTCTTGTGTATTGTTATTTCTTTCATCATTTTCTTTGTGGCCTGATTGTTTATCACCTACCGCGTACCATCTTACAACAGATCCTACTGGGCAATCATTCGCATATTCACACTTGGTCCAACTCTTAATATTGGTTAATTTCTCATTTTCGACAAGGGAATGAAGCTGCTCCTTATGACTGATGAGCAAGAATCCATCTGGGTTTTCTTCCTTAATACCAAAGCATTCTTTCAAAAGGTCTTGTTCATCAGTGCTCTTTCTTGATAGAAAAGTAGAGGGAAATGTTGTTTGTAAAGCATCTTCTAGTGCTTTGTTGGATGAAAAACAATGCTTCTGACACGTTTGCAACCATCGACGAATAACAAGTTCACTACTTTTTGGAAAACCTTTTCTAATACATTGTACAATCGATACTCGAACAAGTTGACGCATCCACTTGTGTTGTTCTTTCGACAAAATTGTCCAATATTGCTCGATTAGGAGCCGCAACCAACCAAATATTAATGAAACTTGTCTACCTTCACTAGACAATCCAGTGAAACCTTGTTGAATCAAATACCAATATAAACGAACAATAAAAAAGGGGTATCTATCCTGAAACATTTCCAACAACTCCTTCCAGTTGGCATAAATAGTGTCAACTGACGCGTTCCATTTACTATCCACAGGAACCAAAACATGTTGTACCAATACAGGTATCCAACAACTAGAAACATTCGAGTCGGAAATATTCTTACCAACTGAAGAAATCAGAGCTTTTCTTTTCTCTTCTGGGCACTAGAAACAGTTTACTTTAGTCATTAAAATATTCTTCATAAGAATATTCCGCACCTTTTGTATTTCTTGTTGAAGACCGTATAGATAGGACACACTATCCGCAGTAGCACTTGAAAGCTTCTGCAACTGAGATAAGAAATAATACTTTTTAAGCCATTCTAAACATTCCTTCGAAGCAAACAGTAAACCTTCTCTTGAAGGCAATGCATTGTGGGATATATCATGTCGCATTTCAGCGACAAATGAAGGTAACCCCAACTGATAAGCTAGTGAAGAAACTGAAAGTGCGTAGGCGGAGTCTTGTAAGTTATCAACTAAGCCATTCACAAAACGAGCAATCGCCATTGCAAGTGCCAAAGAGAATATTGGTTCTGAAAGAGTGTCTTGTTTCAGTAACAACTCCACGAGTTCTGCACTCGATTCAACAGCAACGGGAAGCGTTGAACGACGTCTCCAGATTTCAATGCGGTGTAATGCAACTTGCATTTGTTCTCTATTTCCATATAGCGCATCCAAAGTTTCATACCACTCCTTCCAGTTTTTCCAAGGAAATACTTTAGCACCAGATGCCTTTAAAATGGCTGCCATGACTTGAGATCATTCGAAGCATCACCGTCAACGGTTGAAAACGTTGGATTACTTGTAGTATAAAAGCTATGTCGTTACAAGGAGTCAACTGTAGTAAAGAATATCAGGTTTTAGAAAAGAGACTGTTCACTCATCGCTTTTGTCTCTTATTGATTGAAGATGGACCACTGTTCTTTATTTATTTTTATGGTGAGTAGTTCTATACATCGGTATTATCGTCGTCTAGCCCGGGATGAACCACACGAATAGAAAGTGGTCTTCACTTGTGTTGATTCGTTATTTTCGTACTGTCTGAAGGCTATTGTTTGCTACCTGAAAAGACATCAATTTCAACCTGTACTTATGTCTGAAATAGGTTTTACGCACCTAATATATTATATTTACTGACAGAACTAATTATGAAGAAAACTAGCGTTAAAGTTTCTGTGTACTTAAAACTGTAACCCTAATCCTAAGTTATGCATGTATCTCTTGCGCACCGTTGTTTTCTTGTACCCTGCACAACGTCTTATGACTGATCCACCAAAGCAAGTTGCCACAATCCATCGTTCAAATAATGAATATTTTCTATTGCCACACCTTTATTCAACGATCGAATATCTTGTGTAGATAGTTTGGTGACACCGATGGCCAGAGCGTACTCCTTCCCTTCGGCGTAGACGGATACCATTTGATTATTCGGTAACTCTTGTTCTATTTTAGCTCCAGGACTGGTTAATCCAGGACACATAATATCTGCTCCTTTCAAAATATGTTTGATGGCTCCTTTATCCACTTGCAATTGTGGCAATATAGTGGGATAGCGATGCAATAAACGCAGCGTTGGAAAATAAGGACCTGTTCTAAGGTTAAAAAACAACGGCTCTCCATAGTTTACCGAAATAATGTTTACGTGCCCATGACATTTCACCAGAATCAACTTTTCCTTCTTCGGTAAAATATCCTCGATGTAAGGTTCCAATACAGGGAACTGTTCTAGTATCTGCGCTCGAATAGTGCGTTGAACTGAGGACTTGACAGGTACTTGAGAAGTAATTTCTTCCGTAGCATTTAACTTTTTAAACATGTTTTTGGCTACCAACTTTAGCACCAGTCGTTGGGGGCGTTGGTCAAACAAGAACAATGGCATTCGTAGCCCATGACACACCAGTTGGTTATTGAACGTGTTCATCACATGGTTATATTTTACATTTTATCAATCTCATGCACTCTCAAATTAACGTCTCTATTTCTCATCTTTCTATTAATCTTTCATACTAACCACCTACAAAGGAGGTTCAGATAAAACATCTGGACAATCTCTTAAACCCATCCTCAACTATCAGGAATCTCATGTGGTCTTCAACTTTGGGTCCAGTTATGACTGATTCATCCTTTCTCAAGTAAAAACATGACCAATTCAACTCACCTCAGGTAGTTCTTAAAGGTGGCGCCACCAAAATAACGCTATCCCCTCGAACAAATAACATGGGCATCTTTCGTTTAACAGATTTCAAAAGTTCCTCTCCCGTTTCTTTCTCTACTTCCACTTTTAACGCAGTTTCTTCGACGTTACTAAGTACCAGATTCATATGTTGATCAAAAGCCTAACCAGGAAACGGACGGTTCACAAGAGAACTAGCAAAGCACTAAACGCCTAACCTGTAATCTTCCTCTCAGTTCTCTTTCACCTCTTAATTTAACATAGATTTCTTCGTCCAGAGACAAAAGAATAAGGTCTAGTGGTTGTTCAACGTTGCCAGTGTCACCCATCACCACTTACACCCGACTGATGTAGAAAAATGGGGAAAATGAAATTGGAAAGGTTGTAGCACTTTCAAACAGTTTCAAGTCTGCTCCTATACGAATTTAAATGATTGACAAACCAATAGATGAAAACACATTTCTTCAAGACTAAGAAAAGAACTCAGAAGTATAACATTCTGAGTAAGGAGAGAGTAATATTGTTGCCGATGTTAATGGGAGCTAGAAGTATATAACATTCTGGTTTCGTATTTTTGCAAAGGAAAATGATAAAGGAAGCTTTCTTTCTCCAACTTGTAGAATCAATAGATAGCTACAAGTATACCTGATAAAGAAAATGTCTACGTAACATGTCGTTGCCTCCAAATGTTTGGACAACTGTCGCAGGCTTCCAAAGCATTTTCCATTGGACAATCGATGCTTCTTGAAGCTTTTTAACACACTCTCTTGACCCTCTTCACTCCGTTCGTCAACTCTTTGTTCATCATCTTGCAGTCATCATGGAACAGAACAACGACCAAGCTATAGCACCTCTTGCTCAATATCGTTTATTGGGAAATTCTGGTCTTCGAGTGTCTCCTTTGTGTTTGGGTTGTATGGGTTTCGGGAAATCCTGGCAAGAGATCATGGGTGAGCACGCAGAAAACGAAGCGATTCTCGACAGTTTTGTCGAAGCTGGTGGTAACTTGTGAGTATTGTGAACACCCTCAATATTCTCACCTTTAACCTTGTTGTTTTTTCCAGTTTGGACATGGCGAACAAGTATAATGAAGGAGAAACAGAAGAAATAGTGGGAGAGTGGATGAAAAAGCGAGGAAATAGGGAGAGACTTGTTATTGCTACAAAATACAGTATCGGTATGCGAAAAAACGATCCGAACGGTGTAGGAAACCATCGTAAAAACATGTTCTCCGCAGTGAAGGATTCTTTGAAGCGTTTACAAACCGACTATATTGATTTGGTAAGGTGAATCAACGTCAACTTGAATTCAACTCACATTCCCAAGTTGTATGTACATTTCTGGGATTTTACCACTCCTATAGAAGAAGTGATGAGAAGTTTTCATGACTTGATATCTGCAGAGAAAGTTCACTATGTAGCATTTTCTGATACCCCTGCTTGGGTTGTTGCCAAAGCAAACACTATTGCAGAGTTAAGAGGTTGGCCACGTGTGACTGCTTATCAAGGAAGATACTCATTATCTGATCGTACCATGGAGCGGGAATTAATTCCTATGCTTCGAAGCGAAAAGATTGGACATGTGCCATGGGGAGTATTAGGACAAGGAAAGCTTACTGGAAAATATCAAAGGGGGTCACAACCAAAGATAAGAGGTGGAATAACCCAAATGACAGAAAAGGACTTTCAAATTCAGGAAGTTATCACTGATATTGCCAAAGAAATGAATGCTTCGAACAGTCAGATTGTACTGGCGTGGATGCTGAATCATCAACCAGGAACAATTCCAATAGTGGGATGTCGCACACTTCAGCAGCTTAAAGAACATATTCAAGCGCTTTCCATTCGTTTGAAACCTGAACAGATGAAGCGACTAAATGATGTGAGTGCAATTGATTTGGGATTCCCTCATGACTTTATTGGTCAGAGTTTCAAACAAAATCCCATCCTTAAATATCGCGGTAATGAAGGCATAGAACTGGATGATGTTCCATTGCAATAAAGTATTGTGTTTCATGTCGAGAGTGACCGAATATAATTCAGAGCTTCTTCAGAAGGATAAAATATGAAATCATCAAAGGAACCGAACTCCCCACTTCTCAAAACTCGTAACAGCTCCGATAGTTTAAACACCCGAACAGCTGGTTGTGATGCATCAGTTCCCTTTTCAGCTGCCGCATGAAGAACGCTATCCAGATCTTGCTTTCTTAAAAATAACGGTGTTACTCGTAAGCCAGCAGAGTTCTGATCATTGCCAGTTCTTTCATCTTTTGGAGTTCTGCCATCGAACTCCAATATCAGTTTTTCAGCTACAAATACCGGAACATCTGTTCGATCAAATCTACTTTTTAGTACTTGATCAGCATATTCTAGATCTTCTTCGTTAGGAGTGAGGTGAAAATGATCGTTAAGTGTCATGGACTGGACCTTTCCTTGCACGAATTTCTCTGCAACATCCAGGGTTAAAGGAAATACCTTTGGTTCTATTTCTGTGTTTTGTGAAACTACAAAATCTCTAAAGGAAAGAGCGTCATCTTTGTCTAGAAAAAAGTATCCTTCTCTGTCTGACTTCTTTGTTGGATTTTCCAGCAGAAACGGTTTTCCTTCGGAGTCTGTAACAGCGAAAACGGGAACTTGGTGTAACTTCAATGCTATTTCTTCTTCAGAGAGTCCATTATCAGAGGTTAAGAAGCCACTCAAATATGGCACTAGAAAAGCAACGACGATGGTACCAATCAATAGACCACTCCAAACAGGATTTTTCTTCTTGCTGCTTCCTGCCACGTCTCCTTCGTCAATTTCTTGCTTGCAAGCTGGTAAAATCCTCAATGGTTGACAAACCTTACGTGTCGAGAAACGAAAATTTTCCGTGTTGAACACTTTTCTTCTCTGTTTGTTTAAAGAAGGAATCTCCTTGAACTGTCGACAGCATAACTGACAACAAAGCTGTCTCTTCTTCTTCAGTATGTGATAATTTCCCAGCTCAGATACTATTTTACTACAGCTCAGCACAAAGCAAGTATAATTATGGCGACAAGTCACTCCGTTTGTATCAAGACTTTTCATCATGAAGGGCTCCGGAAACATTCAATCCCAGTGCTTTGGGATTGTCATCTTCCCATCCTTTCGATAGCCGCAAGATGTAAAGATTGCAATCGTTGCCACTTGTGTTAGATGTTAATAATAAAAAATCGTCATTCAAATTAGCTATTCCTCTACAAATCAGACCCTCATGAATGAAAATATAAGTAACTAAGGAAGCATCAGCAGAATTTAGTATGCCGACGCGGAAAGGTTCTCCACAAAAGGCAAGCAGTTCACCACTCCGATGCCACGCAAGATAACCACATGGAATATCCTTCCAATTGTTACAACTTGAACAGGATGCTCTCGACCACTGCAAATTCCAAGAATCTGCTTTTTCTTCATATGAATAGTTCTGTATAGAGCCGTTCCACCAACTGAGAGCCAATGAGTAGCGCTGTGTATTTTGGTGAAAAAATACAGCTATATCAATGATTCGGTCGCATGGAGAGATATTTTTTGCATCATAAAGAGGTATGAACGAATGAACTGGTTTCCAAAATAAGCATGTGCTGTCACGAAACCAGACAGCAGCTCTACCGTCCACTGTTGCCGCAGCAAAAACCGAGTTTCCAAAGCCACTAGCACAGCAACAGAAATGTCCAAAAGTCCCTTCTAAACAATAGGAAGATGATACATTTCCTTCGCTGTTGAAATTGACTACGAAGATTCCACAAGCACCAGCCACAAATATTTCTAAGCTGGTCAAAACATCTTGAAGAAAGTAACTCATGATAAAGACTGACCGAGGACAAAATGACAAACGTTTTGAGCCAAACAATCTCCAAGTTTCTTTCTCTGCACAAAGCGAAAATACTAATAGACTTCTCTCTCTTGTCAATGCTAAGAAACAGCCATCGTTACTGAAACTCATGGCTGATACCTTATTTGTATCCATTGTCCAACTCCTCTTCACAGAATACTGATCAGCAGTACCTTTGAAGATTTCATATTCTAACACAGAAACTTTTGAGACTGATGCTATGCAGATAAAGGCAGTTGTTTCACTGCACACAGATTTCAATGCGTTGCCGGGAAAAGGAGCCGGGCGACAATCGAAATGTTCAAGGCAAGTCATAAATAGTTCCATATCTGAAAATAAAACAGAATATTACAAACAGAAAAAGGGTTTTAAATACAAAAAAGACTTGAAGAGAGAACAAAGTTGACAAGAAACCAAAAAGCGCGCTTTTTCATATGTTTGAAAACGATTGAAAATTGCCCTCAATGGGTGAGACAGTGAAATTTTCAGGAGTTTTGAAGTTTCTAGCCCAGTCCCTCTTGCTCCGTTTTTAATCCCCAAACCAAACTGACACTTTTGAAAGGTTTCATTCCCTGCATAATTTTATTGACAAATAGCTTTATTACTGGAGAAGAACGAAATTATCCAAACCAATACTCTTTCATAGAATCGTAGGTATCAGGGACCAATGCATATTAAGGCATTCTTAGAAGCATAAGAATGCCTATGCTTTGTTTGGTTGCAGCTTTTACGAAAGTAGATAACATCTTAAGTATCATGTTAGTTAGCGCCGACAGGCACCGAAGCACTTGTCTTACCAACTCAGTTCTTTCAAACCTTAACAGTCGTGGACTCATTTTGTTGTGTTCGAGACATAAAATTCTATTAAGTACTGAATGTCCCTATTAGCGGGAATTTCTGGTCATTTTTATTCAACTTTTTGAAAGGGGCTTGCTCTTGTTACCTAGGTAACAATAAGATACCGATGTTGTCGCTGACCTATTTTTATGTTTTGTCATACTTCCCAAAACAAGAAGATGAAGACGTTTTAATGGTCTCTGTGGGAGAAGACTTCTTTATATAGTTCTCTCAATAAGATAGGATGCTTCTTCAAATAGTCTTTCAGTTTGCAAAATTCTTTTAATTGGTTTAATCAATCTGTCTCTGTTCAACTAACTTAAGAACATTGGTCAGCAGCAAGACCCTTTAGTTCACACTTTATAGAAAGAGTTGTATTTTAAGAAAACAAACAAATTCATGTTCAGGACAAATAACTATTTTTTATGATATCACTACTTGATGGCTTCTGAAAGTGACTTCCTTCAACTTCACTGGGCTAATTAGAAAATTGAATTCCTTCAACTTGATTATTCGTAAGCATTTTTTTCCTGGTATTTATGGCGCTCATTCTGAATATTTTAACAAAATTTTGTAGTCAACCCTTTTCCATTTTGGAGGCCTTCTTGACCTTTGAGCGTTCATAAACTTATACGCCATGAATGTTGCACTCTAAGCATTGCAAAGCATGCCCGTGAAAAGTTATACTTTACTTCTTACAGTCGCTAACGTTATTCAGCATTGTAACAAAAACTCGTTGTTTCTGTCCGAAGAAAAAAGTTTATAATGCTTATTCATTTAGCCACCTCACTTCGTTTCATTTGAATTCAACTCTGTCTTTATTGCGGTGTCACAGTGTCTTTTTCTCGTTTCTGCTTTCTGTCCATTTTTTCTTTTTCAAAAGGTTTGCAAAACTGAATTCGAGTTTTCAACCACTATTCTTTATCAAGCTTCTGCTAATTCTTACTTCTCATACTTTGATCCTAATGCAAGCGCTTGAAAATCTTCACTCTCTGCCTATGATTTTATAACTTCAAAACGTGCAGATTTCAATTATGAACAATTGCAAACCTTGGCATTATATGTTTCTTGATGGACAAAAATTTATGTCACAGGGAGCATCTTTAGAACTTGTACAACCCACATGATGCTATCATTGAATTTCTAAATCACATATAAATTCAATGGTCAGTAAAACAATGGATTGGGAATGGATTGAAATGAGACTTTCTTGGATCCATACCGTTCCTTACTGTTTTCCATGTCATGTCAGTAATAGGGCACGACGGCAAGGTAAAATAAAACGTTGCTCACAATTCACAAGGTGGTTTGGGTATAGAACAGTAGGAAAGTGCTGCAGGGTCCCTCCTTTAGTCAGTGCAGCGGTCACGAATCGTCTCAGTATTTCACGGGTACAAAATGGCGGTGTAACACAGCATAGTTTAGAGAAAGACGATTGTTTCTCAAAAGAAGAGTATGAGTGGCTAAGAAACGAAAGTTTGAAGGAGATAGACTGGTTTCTAGTATGCAAAAAGGTGGCTACATTCGCTCAAACAGAAAAAGCCATAGCATTCATAAAATCTGGTATGAATGTGACTGAAATAACGAGAAAGCAAACAGGAGACTATCTGTTGGAAGTACTTGACTGCACTCGTTGGTTGAAGAGTTCTGCAACAGTCGTCTCCTTGAATGGTTGTTATGAAGTTGAGCAGTCAGTGGAACTGGCCCGAAGAGGCCGTATGCTGAGTCCTGTTGAGTTATACAAAATAGCTTCAACTTGCCAGGTCATGAGAAAATTGAAACGAGAGCTGGGTAATTCAAAAGATATGTATCCTCGATTATGTAGCATAACAGAAGGAATTCATAACTTGACCGACTTGGAACAATGTGTCTTTTCTTGTATAGATGAAGGTGGAGAAGTTTTAGACACTGCGTCCCCGGCTTTATTACAAGTTAGAACACAAATTCGTGATACCATCAACAACATTAAAAAGTCCTTAAATTCTTCACTGAGAGAATATGAAGAATATTTGCAAGATTATACGTGGACAGAACGTTTTGGAAGATTTGTAATCCCTGTGAAGTCAGTAACACGCGATAAAGTGCCCGGCATTGTTCAGGATGTTAGCAGTTCAGGTTCTACAGTTTATATCGAACCAAGTTGCATAAGACATCTTTCGAATCGTCTGCAACAGTTGAGGAATATCGAAGCAGAGACCATCGAGGAAATTTTGCGTCAACTCTCTGAAAATGTATCCAACGAAGCTTTAGCAATTATGGATATTTCCAAGGCTTTATTACGCATGGACATAATTCTTGCTAAAGCTCAATATAGTGCTGATATTAACGGAAAGTTTCCACAACTGTTCGATCTTTTCGCATACAAAGACTCTTCTGACACGAAGTGGAACCTGAAAGGTATACGACACCCCTTATTATTGGAAAGAGGCAAAGAAAGTGCGTCCGATGTTGTTCCTATAGATTTCCTGATTCGCCCCGGAATTGCTGCTGTGTGTATAACAGGACCAAATACTGGCGGAAAAACTGTTGCGCTTAAGACTTTAGGATTAGTAAGTTTAATGGCCAAAGCAGGCCTGTTTATTCCATCAGAGCACGAAGAAGTTTCAATGCCCTATTTCGAAGACATTTTGACCGATATCGGTGACCATCAGTCCGTCATAGACTCATTGAGTACCTTTTCATCCCACGTTCTTCGATTAAGACGTATTATCCATGCAGCACACTCTCGATGTTTGATATTGCTGGATGAAATTGGAACGGGAACGGATCCGAAAGAAGGTTCAGCCTTGGGAAAGGCGGTTTTGCGCTACCTTGTTGACCATGTAGGATTTCTTGTAGCAACGACGCATCATGAAGAGTTAAAGATTCTAAAGTACAAAGACAGCCGTTTTGAAAATGCAAGTGTGGAATTCGATAATAATTTATTGGCGCCTACTTATCGTCTTTTATGGGGAGTTGCTGGACGAAGCAATGCGTTATTGATTGCAGAAAGACTAGGAATTCCATCAACAATTTTGAATGAAGCGAAAATTTTGTTGGAAAAGTCAACAAATGATGTTTCTTCTATTATCGAAGACGTAGAGAAGTTGCGAATGGAAAATATTTATATGAAGGAAGATTTACAAAGAATACAAGAAGTGCTAAATAAGCGTGAAAAGCAGTTGGATGAGCGTGAGAGACGATGTGGTGAGCATGAAAGAGAATTGCAAGAAAAGAAGGTAAGATTGGGGAAAATGTTTGATATTGGATAATCTCTCATATGATTCCTTTCTTAGAAATTAGCCCTTATGACCGAGTTGGAAATGGCTAGAAAAGAAATAGGAAAAGTGGTGAAAGAAATACAACAGTATGGATCAGATGCTTTTTATGTGACCAAAAAAAGACAAGAATTAGAGTCATTTGTAGCGAACAAAATGAATTCTGAATATTCGAATACTCAACTGGAAACATTTCAAGTTGGAGATATGGTGCAAGTAGAACATTTGGGATCAGAACCTCTGAAAGTAGTAGAAACCGAAAATTCTAAAGGAGAACTTACTGTTCTTTTGGGTTCTATTCGAGTAAAAGTACGAATTAATGAGGCGCGAAAAGTACCAAAGAAGGAGAACACAACGAGGAAGAAAAGCTTCTCTAAAAGTTCTCCTGGATATGTCGAGAGCAGCCACCAAGTTCATCGACGGGTGAAAGCGAATACACTTGATGTTCGTGGCTGTCGATTGGATGACGCGATTGCCAAAATAGAGAATGAGTTAGGTCGGAGTATGGAGCATAACGCTTATTTCATTATTCATGGCTATGGAACGTTGCGAAAAGGAATCCTTCAGTACCTAACTAAGCATCATTTGGTCAAACGCACAGAAGATGCCAATATTGCAGATGGGGGGCAAGGAGTAACCATTGTTTACTTAAAGTATTGAACCAAAAACGAATAGGAACTATGTCTGTTGCCAGTGAATGCTGTGCCTATGTAAATCAATAAATGGCTCTTATTAGCTAGTTGCTTAATAACCAAATCATGTACCTAGATTGTTCTTACGAACTGTGTTATCATACACATATTCTACCCTAAGAGGGAAATTCAGAGTTTCATTTATCGCTCACGTCGTTTTCTGTCTCTATCGCGGTCATGATGACGATGCAGATCCGAAGACGATGATGATTTCGAGACTTCTTTCTTCGAGCGATGATGACTGAATCGGTGATGCTTTCGGTTTTCTGAGGAAGAATGAGAAGGAGCTTTATCTTTTGAACGAGAAGAGCTCATGTCATCAACACTATCAACTTGGTCACGTTTCTGTTTCTTTCCTGGCTGTTCCGTCTCATCGAAACTATGACCTGAAGATGCGCTTGGTTGTTTAGAAGGATATGAAGAATACAAGTCCCTAGTTCTTCTTCCTGTTGCTTGCCCAGCATTTATTGGAGGAAAAGAATTTGCAAAAGCAGCAGGAAAAGGAAAGAATGGAGGAGGAAACCATGGTGACTGAGTAGGATATTGCATAGATGCTGCAGCACCGGGAAAAAAAGATGGATTTGCATAAGGATAAAACATTGCATTAGGAATTGGGTAAGGAGGCATTGTTTGCGACTGAGGATACATATTTACTCCTGTTTTTCCTTGAAAATGATTCCCACTTTCCAAATTAACTCCAGTGAAATGTTCAGTTGATGGTTCTTCGGAATTCCTGAAATAATAACATTTAGAAAATATTATCTATATATCTATTATCCTGCACTATTTACCTAGACACTCCTTCTGACCTATTGAAGGCTACAGACAACTCATCTTTAGAGTCAATATCCTTTTTTATTTCATCATTTCCAGTGTATTCAATAAGGTTTGTATTTTTCATAGCTTTGCCATTATCAAATGAAGTTGCTTCCTGTGCATGCTTGGTTTCCTCATCCTGTTTCCCAGATGATGAATCTTTAGGAATTCCAAGTAACTCTTCTGTCCAGTCAAGTTCATGAGAAGTTGCAATGCTTGAATCTTTTCTTGGTGTATTCGATACTTGTGATGCCTGTTCGATCACACGATCAGGTTCTCTAGGGTAAACTTCATTTGAATTGAGTTGAACTGACTCACTCTCAGTTAACAAATCCTGTCCTATATAACTTGGTTTATTCTCTTCAAAATGTACATTTTCTTCTTCACTAGATATTGGTCGCTTTTCCATTTCATTAGAACTTTTACCTGACAAATTTTCAGCGGTGTTATCTGCAACTCTTACTACAGAAGGGTCATCGAAAGAACTTGTTGCCTCCGAATCTGAACCTCCAGTTTGCCTTTGTTGTACCATTCTTCGCAACGCTGCTGTTCTCCTACTGAATTCGTCCTCATTTGGCTTCAGCGTGACAAATTCACCACCTGGAGTTCTCAAACCTGTTCCCCGCACCGGTGCCTCCACACTCTGCAACATACTCCGAGGAATCCCAGTTGGTCGACGTACCTATTGTACAAAGTTGAAAAATGGTTTGAAAACAGACCAGATCCAACATACCCGCACAATATCAAAGTTTGGATCACCATTGGTTGGGCAGTGATGTATCCAGTGCCCAGGCTTACCACAACGATGACAACGGTAGTTTGGTGGTGGTGGACGATCAAGAAGAGGGTTGTGCTGTACGAAACGCGGTTTCTGGGAGTAAGTGATATTGCTAGAATCTACGACCGAAGTTATCCGCTCTTCTTCATCCTCAGCCCCTTTTGACTGCTCTTTTAACTCCCCAACAGGTTTATTCACCTTTTCCGTGACATTACTAGCACGCATACTGCTTCTTGACACATCTTTCTCAGCATAGCGCTCGTTCTTTCGAGCCAACACTTGCTGCGAAAGTATACCTCCCGGACGCTGCCCAGGTACTCTCTTAATCACAACTGAAGAATTTTTAGGAATAAGTGCCGATTCTTCAGTATACTCTAATATCCAACTTAAACCACCTTGAACCTCCTTCTTTTTTACATACGAACCTTCGTTACTTTGGGCGTCGGTAATCACCAAGTCGAACCCTTCACCATAGTTTAATTTACGTTTTTCGACTACCATCAGTTTCAAGTCGGAGACTTTTAAAAAGTCACCGTCAAAAGATAAAGTAGAAAAGTCTTTTTCAGACTTCATCTTGAAGTGGATCGCTGACGCCATTGTCCCTGTAAAATTAAAATCACATTAATTCCCCAATGTATGAAGGCGACTTTGAAGGCGAGTCAAAGCATGTAAGAGGAAAAAAAAGGTTCCAAGAATGCAGCAATTGCACGGGTGAGAATTCTGTGAGCAAAAAAAGAACAACGAACATAAAAGTAAATGAACTCAACAGTAACGAAAAATGTTGGGAAAGAAAAGTATTTGAGCACCGAAAGAAGTTGTGCAGAAATGACTTCTGACAACTTTGAAAAGCGTAGCTACCGGATCATCTTATGATGACAAATAACTACAGAACTACAAATTTCAGAAATTGCAGAGAAAAAACATAATTTATTTTTACTTCCAAACACAAAATCTCTTACGAAATAAGACTCTGGAGATAAAAATAAAATTTGGATAATTTAAAGTGGATAATGGACGAACCAATCAAGAAAATGACACTAATGAAAAACAAAATGAATTCTACCTTTCAGAGAAATTATTGAATGAAAGGTTTTATACGGTAAAACGAGCCAATGTAAAAGCAGGTACTTTCGAAAATAAAAATAATTTTAATAAAAAGATCAATTTTTCATTTCAATTCATTATCAAGTACAACAGTTTAATCTGGCCGACACATTAAAAAACGAATTAAATTTTTAATGTCTAAAATATCAAGAAAGAAAACCAAGATATTTGAAAGATCCTTCAACTCAATACCATGAAGATACGTGCATTAAAGGTCATTGTAGGAGTTCATTCAACTAATTATGACTTCAAAATATTAAATATTACAGAATAAAAACTCAAATATAATAATTCACAGATGCTAGTAAAATCCAAAATTGCTTGAAAAATTGTAAATATAAGTGTATCATATTTAAAATTATTTTATTCTAAGCTTTTATATAAACAAATCAACCTTTCACTCGCAACTCATTTTCTCCTGTCCATTGTTCTTGAATCTAGTGGATATCAAACAACTTATATAGCTTCCTATCTGTTTGATTCAGCAGACATCATTTGTACATTTGGCATCACCTTTCTAGTAAACCAATTTTCGCTTTAAATTTCTGCTTATAAATATAATGGTTTTGATCCATAACTTTATTTTGGATCTTTTTATCTAAAAATAGGTATCCCTTCACTATAATGACTTTGAAAGGTCACTTTTATATTCAACTGATAGTTTTGAACAACATACAAACAAGTGACAGATACTTTATAATGGCCTTTTGAACTAACTTAACGGTCAGCCATCGTGTCGATCCTTTCCTCCACGTGGAGCGATCACAACTTGGATTTGAGATCTGGCCAATTAATTTGCTTTGGTCAAACATCTTTTCATTCCGCTCTCCCCTCCCCGTGGAATAGGCGGAGTTTACTTGGTGTTTTTGCCTTCCACGTAAACAGATTTTGCTAAGCTTGGTTGCTGAGAGTTTCTTAGTCGTTTACAAGTGTACCTGAATTGTATAGCTTGTTGAGTGGCGCAAATTTGTCAGGTAATATGTTTCTAATATTTCAGTTGCCGTTGTCTCTGAATCTTTTATGTGCATAAAGATTGTATGGTGTCTGCGCTGCAGTCTTCAGTTGATCTTATTCAGTTAGAACACCTCATGAATTGTCCATCCACCGTCAAATATTTGTGTACTGAAGGTTCGGATGTACAAAGGGAAACTTTCCACGAAAGGAAAGAAAGTGGAGGTAGACAGTTGTGGAACTCTTTAGGTTCTACCAAGATGACTGTCGAGGTTGAACCTTTCCAAGAGAAAAATGATGGATTTGACAAAGCCAAAACAGATACGAAAGATTTGATGCTTTCAGAGAACGCGAAATTACAGGAAGAGATGAATCCGAGCACTTTGACAGGTCTATCCGAAGGTTTAACTATAGAATCGATTGGGAATCAAGAAAGTATCAGGTATTTAGAAAATGCGACTTCATCCTTAGAACATATTTTTCTGATGACTGGTAGAAATTTGGAGACAAACCTAGAAACAAATCAATCAGAGAAAAATACGTTAGAGAGGAAACCAATAGAAGAATCTTCAAGAGAAAGTCACGGTGAAACCTTCGCTCCAACAGATTTCGTTTATAGTCAATATCATTTGATGCCTTCTAGCTTTGTAAAGAATGTTTCCAATTCGGCAGTACCCAATACGTTTCCTGCTAAAACTAGTCAGTCTGAATTGTTACTGAATATGATCGATTCTATCAATTTAAATGCCATAGAACGTCGCAATTTATGGAGTTTCAGCGAAGGTACATTACCTTACTCTCAATGGTTTACCCCTGTATTTCCTTCAACCAAAACATTAAATTGGGGACAACAAGACAGTGCTGCTCTCATGAGTGCCAATCAACAAGATATGATGAAAGGAAACTTTAATGATCTGTACAAGACAGAACTGTAAGTACTAGTTAATTAGGTATAATTCTTACTCAAATTACTTTTTGACTATAGCTGTCGTTCTTTTATGGAGACTGGTTTCTGCCGATACAATACGAAGTGTCAATTTGCTCATGGATTACAAGAGTTGAGACCCGTCAAACGTCATCCTAAATATAAAACCCGATTATGCAAGAATTTTGTAGAGGTTGGTAAATTGCTTCATGTTCTAGATGGGAATGCATGTTTTTTAATGAAATATGAATAGAATGGTACCTGTCCTTATGGCAGTCGTTGTCGTTTTATTCATGGTACTTCTTCCAGCTCCTTTGAAGGTCTTGAAACCGATCTATTGCTCGCCGTAGAGGGAATTCCCCAAGCCAAAGACAAACGCCGTCGTCTACCGGTTTTCCAGACATTAGAAGTAAGTATCTTCTTGTCCACGAAATTACATATATCAATCAATTCTTTTCAGAAAAATCGGTTGCCCACAGATCCTCAATGAGAAAAAGTGATAACGCGTATATTTTGTGTCTATTACTATGTCATTTGTGTTCCAGACACTTTATTGGTTTTGTGACATATGTCTAATTTATATACAATATTTCGAAATTTCTTTACTTATTGGTTTTTTTATAAATGTGATAATATTCTGTTTGGACGTGTTTTGTTTCACTGTAGGCTGATGAATTATGTGTCTTATTGCTTCGGGATGTCAATAGTTGGAAAACTGGTTCTTATACTCTAGTTTATTGAAGAAGAGACAGTAGGGAACTGAAAGACGACATCCTTTCCAGTCAATTTCTTGTACGCTGTTTGCAAAGCATCCAACTTGTGTTCTACATTATGCTGTTCCTTAGGATCTAACAAAACCTTGATCAATCTAGAACCGTCTTGTCGATATCGAACTCTCTTTCCAACAATATCAACAGGATACGCAATGTCCTCCAAGATGGCATCATGAACTGCTGTTAAAGTACGGCTAATAGGTCGTCGTTTAGCCAATAGTCTTCTTCCTTTCTTCTCTTTTGGTAAAATCTTGCGTTGGGCCACAAAAACAATCGTCTTGCCCGAAAACTTCTTTTCTAGTTCACGAACCAACTTGTTGTGTACTTTTCGGAACAAACTGTTTTGTTTATATGGGACATGGATAACAATCACCTTTTTTCCACCTTGAGCATCCAATTCCCTGGCAGCAGTGAGAGCAAGTTCTTTCCAACTCTCTTCACTGGAAGCATTTGCAAGATCAACAAAAGCTTGAGCCACTGCAATTTCTAAAGCATCCGGTGTTTTCCCTTCTTCTCTATGTATTTTTCCACCAGGACCCATACGAACAACTTTCATATTCAGTGCCTCTTACGACGTCGTCGACTAATCAAACCAACAAATGACAAAAGTTATCAATTTTCCCAATGGCACAAGATGATCACTGGTATGGGTTGTTGGAAGCATCTTTTTCTTTCTGGTTAGGTAAGTGACTTTATTACAAGTGGTTGAAATTGACAATCGATAAAGCGTCGTTGCTAACACTTATTGGGCTAGCGGCATTATTTTGGTTTTTGGCGTAAGTATTCATTAGTGTGGAGACAGCGATCCAACCAAGTTTTAGGCAACTGACAATGACCACAAAATATTCAACGAGTTGGAAGAACGAACTCATTGCTATTCTAATTTCTTCCCTATTCTTAGCTAGTGGATTTATATTCATTTTGATATACAACCGACAGTGCTTGTGAGTGCTGTCAAATAACTTATGATATATAAACAAAGCTTCTTTTTATGGCCATTGGTATATACAATCAAGAAGAACTTGTTACAATTCGCTCTCATGTCCTGTTCTAGGAGAAGCTGTACCGGAAGACGCTTCAGAGGGATGGAAAATTTTTCTGGTGGCAGCCTTCAGTTTATGTGCTTCCAAGTGAAGAAATCCTTCCGAGTCTTCCAGTAACTTCTTAATACTGGGTGTCGGCTCACCAAAATAAAGCTTTACTGCTTCCCGAATCGTTGCAATGATCAAATTCTATTTTCTTTGTTACAAGTTTACTATGTATTGCTTGTTTGTATTCTTACCCTTTCCGAACCCGTACGAGATTGCAGAACGTATTCTTGATAAGTGCTGGTTGTATCCGAAGTTTTTGTTTTCATAAACCGACTAGCAAACTTTAGTTTGAAACATAATGCGGCAGAATTTTCCAAACGTCACTTGAATATCTTTCCAACTACTCAAGTCGCTGTATGGGATTTCTGCCAAACGAACATTGTTACGAGAAGCATCCAACAATTTCAGTTTGCGCCTTTTCACAATGATGGACATCAACACTATCCAAAGATTAATCAACCAACAATACCATAAGAGTAAATAGGATACCTTTATCCGTACTTGTCGTTGATGACGATGGCTGCTTACAATGGAATGCTTCAAACTCTGCACGACCACTTTTCAATAAAGAAACGATGACTTTCAACATATCAGGGTCATACTCTATTGTCACGGTATGTGAAGTAGCAAGCACTGGGCCATTCAAACAATCCTAAGTTATCCTTGTTCAATTCTCATATCAGTACAATAAAACATTCAAATATTACCAAATGACACTCTGCTATTAATTGATAACCGACGTCATCCACCGTTGGCATATATACGGGAGAATTAGTGGATAGTGCAACCGACACTTGTTGCATATGGGGGTTATTGTCTTCATCAACAGGCACCTTTAGCCAGCGAATGTACAGGTTTCCTATCCATACTCTTGCAGTCTGTTTATGCCCCGTATAGCCAGCACCATCCACTCTCATTTGTATTCTTCCAAAAGGTTCCATACTTTCTGTGGGCTGGTTGGTGTCGGAACACTGTTTGGAGTCATTCTGAATCAATACTTGTTGCCTTAGTTTTTCACACGCTTGTTCACTTCTTTTTAATTGATAGTTTAGTTCATCCACTCTTTCTTTTAACAGTTCTACTTGTGTTTCAGCCTTTTCCAACGCAGCTTCTTTTTCTTTTACGAGTGATTCCAACCATTTCATAGTGTTCTCTGTAGAAGAACTGTTATGGTTATCGGGATACTGAACACCTGTAGAATTTCTTGCCTGGAAGTTGTCTTCATCAACTGTATGAGAGGTACTATATGAAGCAGATCGTGTACGCTGAGAAACACCAGTGCCTTCAAATCCTAACCACATCCGTGAGAATGGGATGGATGAAGAAGAAAACGCTGTCACAAGAGATGGTGGCAACAAGGTTTCAGTATTTATGGGAAATATCATTGAGTTATGCCACTACTATTCCCATCATGTCCCGTTATTATGTTTCTATTATTCAAGAGGTATGTATTGGAAACAAATGAACTTTAACTGAAACAACAAGTAGATGGGTCGACGTCTCAACTATCGATTGGATAGTTCGAGTGTCAAGTCATTGTTTTGTAAAGAATGTAACTCGGTATTGATTCCAGGAAAAACAGTGAGAATACGTAAAGGAAGAAAAAAAGGTCGTTCGAGGATAGTGTATAGTTGTCAATATTGTGATAGACTTCAACGATATACAAGTGAAGCAAAAAAGAATAGGAAGGAAGAGTGAAGCAAGTTATTCCACGAAACTGTTCTTTTACTTTAACATATCTATAGCGTTGGATAAAGCCCCAATGAAACTATCAATCTCTTCTTTTGTATTGTACAAATACAGTGAAGCTCTTGCAGACCCTACGACTCCTAAGTAACGATGTAATAACTGTGCACAATGATGACCACTGCGAATAGCAACTCCTTCCAAGTCCAACACTGCAGCCAAGTCACTTGGATGAATATCTTTAATATAGAAAGAACATAAAGCTGCTCGTTTCGAAACATCTTTTGGTCCAAAGATAGTAATATTAGGAACCTGACCCAGTTGAGAGTATAGGTAGCTTGCTAAAGTGTTTTCATAAGTATGAATAGCTTCTCTTCCTACTTGGTTTAGATAAGTTACTGCTGCTCCCAAGGCAATAGCCTCTGCAATGGCTGGTGTCCCTGCTTCAAACTTGTGTGGTAAGGTTGCAAAAGTGGAATAGTTATCAAACACATCAGCTATCATTTCACCTCCTCCCAACATAGGAGGCATGTTTTCTAAGATGGATAGCTTTCCATAAAGAAAGCCTATTCCAGTAGGTCCACACATTTTGTGTCCAGAAGCTACTAAGAAATCACAATCCAAGTCATTCACATTCACCGACATATGAGGAACACTTTGACAAGCATCCACCAACACCAAAGCATTCACATCATGGGCAAGTTTTGCTATGGTTTTCACATCGTTCACATATCCCAACACATTGGAAACATGTGAACATGCAACAAGTCGAACTCTGTTGCTTTCCAACAATTTTTTAAGCTGCTGAATATCATATTCTTGGTTCTCATTCAGTCCTACATATCTTAACACTGCACCTGTTCTTGCAGCAACCAACTGCCAAGGGACAATATTACTGTGGTGATTGCTAACCGCTAAAACAATCTCATCTCCGGACCTCAAATTATGAAGAGCCCAAGAATAAGCTACCAGATTGATTGCTTCTGTAGCATTTCGAGTGAAAATTACTTGTTCTCTGGATTCAGCCCCAATAAACCATTGTACTAGTTGTCGTGCTTGTTCATAAGCTTCGGTCGCTCTCATTGATAACGAGTGTGCACCTCGATGTACATTGGCATTATCATGTTGATAGTAGTTGCATAATGCATCCAATACTACTTTTGGTTTCTGTGAAGTTGCAGCAGAGTCGAAATAAATCAAAGGTTTTTCATGGATAATCTGATTTTCGTTTAGTTTCTAGTAGTACATGGAATGTTTGTTTTAAACATACTTGTTTAAGAATAGGAAAATCTTCTCTATTAACTAGCGCATGGTCTGTTGTTCTCTCTGCGGTTGCTGAGGAGCAGCGAGTACTACTCGATAAGGCTGTCTTACTTAAACGCCTGGAAATAGTTTTATAACCAAAGTATCCCTTAGAATAGAGCACTTTAGATATATTTTCCAATTGGTTGCTTGTTTTAAAATGTGAAAGACAAGGATATTTTGTACAAGGCAACGAAGACACGAGTGCCAAACTGTTCATCATCAGTTCCCAACGGAGATCGCCACTGTAAAGTGTGTCATCTTGAAAGGACTTCAATTTGATCAACCAAAGACATAATTTCATTATTCTTGACGAATAAAACTATTCAATGTTTCTTGATAACAGAGCAGGCACTAGTGTCAATTCATATATGTTTGTGTGCTGACAAGATATTCTTAGGAAGAGGATCGTTATCGTCACTTGTCTGTGACACACAAAGACACACAGAAACACTAGCTACACGCATTAGTGATGGGACTTTCTTAATATTAAAATAGATATGGCGTCATAAAGAGAGTTTTCGACAACTTGTCTGGTGAATAAAAACGGTACTGCTTTTCTTTGTAATGAAACTTTGCAAAGGAAATCTCGACGTTACTTATCTATTGTTATTTTCAAACACAATTTCCAACATCTTTTTAATGTTCTTTTCATCAAGACTTTTAAATTGTTTATGGCCAAGTTAATGCTAAGGTCTTTACCAGTTTAGTTTCGCCATCTTTTCACGTGAACTTGGATGATTCTAAATATTTCTTGTTGATAGCATCTTTGGTATTCTATCATTGCATGATTGACGTTTCGCTTTTAGAGTCTCCTCAATGGTGAATTCACTGTGATAATATTTATCGGTATCATTTAATACAACTTGAAGTATAAACTGCTCCACTGGTTGTACGCTTTTGCCTAGTTTTCATGCACGTTGTCGAAACTCCATATGCTTTGACTAGTTAATTTTTAAATTTTGAAATGATTCAATCCACAACACACTGTTCCTCTTAATGAGAAGTTATCATAAAGGACACTTTCCCTTCAAAGGGCTCTTGACATTGTCGAGTTCCATTTGTTGGTTGGGTTGCTTCAAAAGAAGCGGTGGGAGCACTGCCAAGTAGATGTTGTCGTCTTCACCTGACAAGTTAAACTTCGAACAACCAGCAGAGGATAACATTATAGAGGAAAAGGATATACCTGTGAATAAGAAAAATAATAAGAAGAAAAAGAAGAAGGAAAATGGTTTGGAAAAAGAAACGACCACCACAGTGAACAACACAAACAAAGCGAAAGAAAACAAGTCGCATTCGAATGGGGACGTGAAACTGGTTGGACTGAGTAAACTATTTCCAAATGGTGTCTACCCTCAAGGAGAAATTCAGGAATACCAAGATAGAAACAGCTACAGGTATGGGGAGAGTCAAAGGTGGATAACTCAGTGATTCACATATTTTGTGTAATAGGATAACCAGTGAGGAGTTAAAAGAACGAGAAAAACTAGAAAGGTTTGTTGTTTTGTTCGTTTTGAGTAGACGTTGGATTGACTTGCCATAGTGATTTGTATAAGAATATTAGGAGAGCTGCAGAAGCGCATAGAAGAGTGAGGCAGTATATCTTGCCTCATATAAAACCAGTAGGTTTGTTCTCTTTGCCTGGGGGTTACTTTTCTTATGTTTGTTTAGGGTATAAAACTCATTGATATGTGTGAAAAGTTAGAAAATGCTTCAAGAATATTCATCGAGGAAGAAGGTTTGAAGGCGGGAATTGCTTTCCCTACTGGTTGTTCATTAAATCATGTTGCTGCTCATTACACTCCAAACACTGGAGACAATACTGTTCTGCAATACGGAGATGTCATGAAACTTGACTTTGGCATCCACGTCAATGGTCGCATTATTGACTCAGCCTTCACTGTGGCATTCGATCCAAAATATGACAATTTATTGCAAGCTGTGAGAGATGCAACAAACACTGGCATTAAGGAAGCAGGAATTGACGTCCGGCTGTCAGATATTGGTGCAGCTATTCAAGAGGTAATGGAAAGCTATGAAGTGGAAATCGATGGCAAAGTATATCCAGTAAAGTCCATCCGTAATTTGAATGGACACAGTATTGGACCTTATCAGATACATGCTGGTAAGAGTGTTCCTATCGTAAAAGGTGGAGAGCAGACCAAAATGGAAGAAGGCGAGTTTTATGCCATTGAAACCTTTGGTTCTACTGGTAGAGGTTATATTCGTGAAGATGGTGAATGTAGTCATTACATGAAGCGCAGTGATGTTGGTCATGTTCCATTAAGATTGGCGCGAGCAAAATCCTTGTTGAATACAATTAACAAAAATTTCGGAACTCTTGCCTTTTGTCGAAGATATTTGGAACGTTTGGGTGAAACCAAATACCTACTTGCTTTAAAGAATCTTTGTGAAAGTGGCATTGTGGAGCCATATCCACCGTTGTGTGATGTTCGTGGTTGTTATACTGCTCAGTTTGAGCATACTATTCTTCTTAGGCCCACATGTAAGGAAGTAGTTTCTAGAGGAGATGACTATTAAATGTTTTGTTGAATAAAATATTGTTCAGTTTGCTCACTTTGATAAAGAAACGCAATGGAAACAGTTTATGAAGATGAAAAACAAATATCCCAGGATAACAGAGAAGAATTGTCATCAAGACTGATGTTATTCGTCAAGTTTATCGACGACGCTGATCATAAGTATCTAGAAAGTCTTCATTATCTTGCTGTCTATTGAATTGAATCCAGAGAAGAAACACTAAAATAGGAACGATTGTCAGAACAACGACTATTCGCGGGTCGTCAACTCCCAAAGCCTATTGATATATTTGACTTGTTAAAACAAAATAGAATAAAGATCCTTACCTCTCCTGTTCCTTCTGTTGCCAGACAACGTGGTATATTGGTCATAACCGAAGTGACAGCAGTAGATATTGCCAATAGACGAGTAGGTAACTTTGAATTCAGCTGTGCATAAAGCTGAAGAGGACAAACTCTGTAATTTATCTGTGGTCTTCTGTTATAATCAAGGCATCTGACTTGTCGATTGAAAACACGATGTTTATGAAGCAAGTTACCTGAAGGAAGAGAGGAGATGAAGCAATACATCACGAGCTTGCAAGTTTTCTGATGGGAGATTGGGAAGAAAAGAATCAATGGTAAATAGAACTTATGTGGTCAAGGCTTGGTTCAAAGAGTCACCGAAACCAGAAAGCTCCTAATCTTGAACGTGTATGAATAGTTGTTTGAAACGAACAACAATAATGTTAAGTTTTTTGTTGTTTGAGTCATCTTTATCCCTTACAGTCATAAAGCTATATCGTATAATATTTAGAGAGAGAGAGAGAGAGAGAGAGAGAGGTAGCCTAGAATTTTCTCAGGATACGGATGAATAAAGACGAGAGTGTATCAAGAAAGAAAACAAAGAGTATAAATGTCAAAAGGTCTCAATGTTTGGTTGTCAAATGAAGATTTGCAGAGAGTTAGTTGGAAGCTTGGAACTGATGAAAAATACCGTTATAGGAAAGTTGGTAAACCTTTTTCCGGAAGATTGTTTGAGTCTTGTTGTGATAGTCGGTATTGGAACTTTCTTCTAACTGCTTGCAGTGAAATCTATAGGAGTGTTTGTGAGAGTGCTCAATGAAAAGAAAACAAATTGCATTTTTGGGTTGAGTTTTTTGGCGCCAAGGATGGGAACTCAATCGGTAAGTATTTTTTTAAAAATGGATGACACACTCTTTCTAACATGACAAAAGGAACTTGAAACTTTAAAGCAACTGAACTCTTTTACCTGTAGCTTAGTGGACAGTTTCCGAGATATTGAGGTACCGAGTGCTTTGCTAGCTGATAAATTGAATTTTTAGAAGTATTAGGAAAAACTTGAGAAATTAAAAACGAAAACCGAACGACTGGAAGAGACAGTTTCCAAGTGGGATCACTGGCTTACAAGTGTAGGAAATTTTAGGTACTGTAGAGGATATAATTTTATGAGCAAAAAGTGACGATTGGATAGAGTCGAACAACCTGAGCAAACCAACAAGGCAAAGTCAGTATTGGAAAAAAGAAACCATTTTTCTGAAAAACATTCAACTACGAGGGCCTCTTAATTAAAATATTTACAAACAATAATAAATAGATGCGAAGAAGAACACGCGGTTTATTGGATAACATAGCAACAAGCTACTTGGCCCATTGCTAAGTATATAATCCTACTTGCTATCGATATTCTTTCTTACAAGCCAGGTATCTCCTTCTTTTCAGTGGTCTCTTCTACAGGACGCTCAACCTTCACACCGGTGTCCTCTACTCCACTTTCTGTATGAAGCTCCATTAACTTGGAAATATCAAACTTGGGAGATCTCATGATTTTCACCTTCCGAATATGCACGTTTTGTAAGGGGAAAATGGGCAAACAAGCTTTCTCAATATCATTTCCAATGGTTTCCGGAATGAACTTGTGAACGAGTTCTTTCAAATCACAAGAAGTTGCCTCCCGAGTCATGATTTCAACCATCTTCTTTCGAATGGCCCTAATTTTGGACGACTGAGCATAGCAAGTTTTCTTCACCTGTCCTTTTCGACGCTTTGTGAAGCCGATACAAAACATTCGAATAATATAACCATCCGTAGTTTTGACGTCAACATGGGCTTCAATCAAAGTCTGCCACTTGCGAATGAGACCACAGAGCTTGTCACGAGCAAAGTCCATTCCATAGAAATTGGTTAGGCAGTTTCTACCTTCTACTTCCTCACAACGTAAACGAATCTTTCTGTATGCCAAACTTTCATCCTTGTTGCTACTAAGATCTGCAAGGCACACGTCATAAACCCGTCCTTTCAACGCTTCCGAAGCTATTTTTGTGCCGGTTGTCTTTGTCACTAAAGTTTTGCCCACTTGACGTTGTGAGAACATAGCCGGTGCTTTGATATCGTACCATTCTTTTCGTAAGAAAGGATCCGTTAATCTCTTCTTTGCACCTTTTCCTTTCTTGGAAAGACGTTTGTTTTTTCCAACAGCCTTAAAAAACAGTTTAATAAAGAATCTTTTGTTGTTTCTTAAAGCAACATACCATTATACAGAACACCGGCAAGTTTCGCCTTTTAGACTCGGGCAATCACCACAAAATCGACGACGACGAAACTCTCATCGATCAAATTGAGGAAAATGGCCTGTTTGAGATGACCGAAAATGCTTTGAATCAGTAACTAAGAACTGAACAGTTTCGAAGCATCCTTAAGTTATTCTCTCCTTCGTGTAATGCATATAAAATTCAGTCAAATAAGTCATTCTTTCTTCAACAAATAATAGATTGTCTGATGAGCAAACACATCCCATCAGCACTACCAAACAACTCGATAAAGAAAGCATCAACTCTGTGTTTGTAAAAAATATACGAGTCACTTAATTGATCAGTTGAAAATAACCTTTGCGAACAGGAGAAATACGAAGAATGTCATACAAACCAAATGGTATTCATTGACCCATTCTTGGTGAATAAAGTTCGGAATATTATCCAAGAACAGTTTATAAAAATAGGAATAACGTACATTCTATAGGCAACGAAATAACATTATGCAATAGTTTATGAATTATACCGGTTTCGTCCAGTTTCAGATACCGACACTTGAGAAATATTACAGGTAGCATCGAGCGTCTTCCACAGAGGTCATTTTTCTAATCTTCTCTCTGGAGTTTACAAGTTAGTATATTTCTAATCCTTGTCCCATAAAGTGCAAACAATAATCACAACAACTTTAAACCTTTGCCACTATCTCGCTTTCGGATATCTCTTGTAACCTGCCATTCTTCACCAGAACTATTCTTCTGCGTTTCTACCAAGTTTCGTTCTGCCTTTGACAGAGCCGCTTCTAATTCCCGAATAACTGCATCTTTGTTTCGTGATGACTCAGAAAATAATGCTTCCAATTCTTCTATATCTTTCAACTACAGGAAAACATTACATATTCTTTACTCCATGAATACGATGATGTTCTTACCAGCATGCCATTCTTGTCCCTTAAATATTGAATATGTTCTTCACTTGCTGTCAACTGCTGTTCATACGACTCAAGTTGCTATAGAAAGGCAAACTAAATATAATAGAAAAACAAACAAAATGAGCTTTACCTCCTTGTACGGCATTAATTGTTGGATTGTTTCCTTTGCTCGATTTAACTCAATCAGTAACTTTTCATTTTCCTCTCTGGCTCGTCTGTCTTCTGTTCTAATTCGAATCGAATAAATACGTCCACCTGAATCTGCTGCTCTATCAATTGCATTTTTTGCCTTGTCTAAATCTTTTTGTATATTTACATTCCAAGAGTTCACACCCAAAACATCAGCGGTATCATCTTCACCAAGTGACTCTCCAACAATTGCATGCCATACACTGGAAAACCAGCCAAGACCTCCACACTTTCCCATGTTTTCATCAGTATTCAAAACATTAGTGGGTTTTACTTCTCCATAAATGAGTGCGCTATTTGCAACGGCATCAACAATTGACTGAGCACTTTCCAGTTTCCCCGAGTCTTTGGAATACAGACGCTCCAAAAAAGCTAGCTGTTGGTTACTGAATGATACATAAGGTTCATCTAATTCCACCTCAATATCCATGACCGAAGGCGAATTAACAGTAGACGTCGTGGATAACGTCAGTCTGACTTCAAAGTTAAGCCCATCAATAAGTGGAGTTCGTTCAATCCTTGCATTGGACTTCTCTCGCCTTCTTGAGTAAATAAGTAGTCCAGAAAACCCAAAAAGTTTCCGGAACAGAAAAGGAGTTCCAAAGGGAACGTCGATAATAGCAGATTTGCTCATACGCCACTGTGAATCAGTAGAAAATGAAACAAATGAAGCAAGTCTGATAGAAACTTCGCAGTCTTCATCTTTGTATTCGAAACAAACGTTATATAGTTCCACGGACACATTCAGACCTAGCCTTCCCAGCTTTGTTGTGTACCATTTTGTACTCTCATCGTCAACTTCTGCTTCATGGTCTTCTGTCTCTTTCATAAGATTACTGACACTAGCTTCATTGCTCGATTTTTCCCGTGAGTTGCAGTTTTTCTGACTGTCTTCAGAACGTTTGGGTTCTGCCAACAAATATAGGTTTTCACCGTAAAGTTCCACAGGCTTGGAACCCATTGCATACCAAGGAATCTGTGCTTTCAGTTTTCCTAATTTGCCCTACACAAACTTAGAAACTGCCAGTTGAAAGGTTTTTTCATTGCAGCTCACCGAAGATATTCTAAAGGGAAGCGCATCTGAGTTGAGAACATCAACTTTCAACTCGACATTTTCCAGTGAGAGGTAACCACCTCTTATGCCTAGTCCGACATCACTACCTTTGGCACATGCATATTTGCTAATGAGTGACGTCAATAGTGAGGCAATCGTTCCTTCAAAAACCATTTCAAAATGAAAACTTTTCAGTCCTTGACAATCAAAATGCCTCTTTTCTTTGAAAACGCTCGAGATGGACAAATCTTTGAACACAAACCTTCATTTCATTGATACGAAAATATATTTATTTCACTTTACATGTTTTAAAAGTCTTACCATTCTTTTCAATTCTCATCACTTTCCTTTTCTTCAGGAGCAGATGTCGATGTCTCACCGGATACTTGTCGTACCTTTGTCAACACTGAGCGCAGTTCAGCATCTAGTTCCGATATTTTCTGAAGAATTCGATCAGTAGCAACCTCTCGTTCTCTTAGGGACTCTGCAAACGCACCAAAAGATGAGTGCTCCTTTTCGTTAGAGGAAGCTGCTTTCTTGGAAGGGAACGGGAATCTTGCAAATGCCGTTAACATGAACAAGTGAAAAACAATTTCTTCGCACCTTCTTTCTAACTCTGATTGATCTATGTACACTTCAAACTGTTTTCGTCGAAGGCGTTCAACCTGCTCAAGTAGTTCAGGACCTCTCTCGCCTTTATCAGTTTATTTAAAAGTTTCTCGCTATACAAAAGTATGCTCACCGAATGGACGGTTTTTACTATCTGCTAAACGAGCCTCAGCAGCTGCTAGTTCAGCGTCAAGACTTTCTTCCAATTCGTCTAGTTGCGTGTCACTTGTTCGACTTTGAAAAGCCGCCATTTCTTAATAGAAATGTCAACACGTGAAACATTTCAAGGATCTGAGTCCCACACTCTTCGTTGGATGCTTCCAAAGTGAGAAAGACTCAAGTCACCTTGGTTGTCTTGTTCATCATACATACCGAAAATATAAGAGTCCATACTGCAGTGATTATTTAAAGTACGAATTCAAAACACTATTTGTTCTTGTAGATAGGAGAATATACTGTGTCTGTTCAGATATCAGCCTTCTTTCTAGATTCGGAATATTAGGCCCTGTCGCAGAACAACGTGAACTTTACAGTTTAATGAGTGGAACTGGAGGCTTGGATGCTGCCGCACTGACCCATGTTACTGAACCAGGGACTTTTGTGGATATATTGACGGTGTTGTTGTTACTCATTGTGTTCTTTCGTTGGATCAACAAGAAGACCCTTAATATTCCCGATAGTATTACACTATCCCTGTCGGCATTTATTTCTTCTAATTTGGTCATCGTGTTAAACTATGTTTTGCCTCACCTTGGCGTTCCCGGTTTAGATATAACGCCTTTGCATAATGTGTCTGTATCCTTCCCAGTAAGTGAGGGCTAAAATTATAGGTTTCTTTTCTCATATTTCTATTTAGAGTTTTGTTTTGGACTCTGCTTTAGGTTTTCTATTATTTGCAGATGCCATGGAACTAGATATAATTTCCTTGAAGCGTTCGATAGAAATTATCTTCGTTCTAGCGGTTTTCACTACAATGGTATATGATATTGTGCTTTTTGACACTTTCTATCGTTGCTGCTAACGGCATGCGTATAGTTAGCTTCTTTTGCAATAGCATGCTTCCTTTATGTTTTGATGAGCATTGTAGGCTTTTCTCTTCCCTTTTCGCATTGCTTGTTATTTGGTAAGAAATCTCTTCTTTTTGCTCTAGCCTTTGTTCATTTCAAATAAGGTGCAATTGTTTCCCCTACAGATCCAGTGGCTGTCAACGGAATATTAAAAACAAAGAAAGATTTGCTTCCTAAATTTCAAAAGTTTATTATAACTGGTGAGGCTCTTTTCAATGATGCTGTGTCGGTAGTACTTTTCATTGGTAAGTAGATTAGGAATTGACTAGGAAACGTCATTGAATGACATATAGGTCTCCGACGGTTTATATCCTCACCAGATAAATTGGGTCCTTCGTTTCTGGTTCGATTATTTATTCAAGAAGTTATTTTAGGACTCGTCGTGGGTTTGTCGATGGGTTATTTGGCATATCTCATATTGAGCAGCTTTGAGAGCCGAATACTAGAAGCTCATGTAACTCTGGTTCTGGTGTTACTTATTAACATGCTCTGCAAACATGTTGGTGCTTCCATACCACTCGCAAGTGTAGTTGCTGGACTTATGATTGGAAATTATGGTGTTGCATTTGTCATCAGCTCACAAAAGTCCTTTAACTGGGTAAGTAATATGCCCGTTGTCTTATGTTTGTTGCTGACAGTGGGATAGCTGTGGGGTTTTATCAGTGACACATTGAACAGCATTCTGTACTTGTTAATTGGTTTTATATCCATTCTGTTTGTGACGTTGCCTGACTTGGGAAACAGTGCATCCACTAGCCGCTATTATTTTGTGTGCATCTTTATTATTCCTCTTTCTTTATTATCGAGGTTCATTTCAGTATTTATACCTCTGCATGTTTTAAAATTCTACTATAAACTGAGAAACAAGCGACTGCATCCTGCCATTCGGTATGCAGTGCCACTGAAATTTATCTTTGTTTTAACTTGGAGTGGTATGCGAGGAGCTATTTCAGTTGCATTGGCGTTATCTCTATCGGCGAAATTAGAAACACGAGACCTTATTTTCACATTGTGCTATATACTGGTGTGCTTTAGTACTATTGTTCAAGGTTTGCTTTTTGAAAAAGTAGTGGCATCTCTTAGTCTGGTGCCAATAAGACAGGAATCTTTTGGGAAAAGGTCAGCTTCGAGAAGACCGAAGAAGGAATATGGAAATAAGGGGAACTATTCAAATATAAATGGTGAACTAAAGCCTCTTCCTAGTCTTTCCGATTTAATTCGTTCAGTTGGTCTTATGGAAGCAGCACTAAATAAGGTGCCGAAACTGCCTACATATGGAGTAGTGGTTCCTCTAGAAGTTACCGATAACACTAAACAGGATACCGTTGATAAGAAATCTAAGAAGACCGAGGACCCTATAAAACACAATGAAGTATCTGAAGAGTCGTTTGCTAAAAATAATTGTTTAGAAACAAGTGGTTGGTTGTTTGATGAAGAGCGTTCGTCGAATTTTTCCTTACAGAAACGCTGATGGACACGAACAATGCCAATATTTGGCGCCTTTTCGTAGCCCGCCAGATTGGGACAACCAATGAATGATGAATTTGAGAATTTTGGATAAAGAAGAAATTGGGAATTAAGACGTGTCTTGAAAACTGTCGTGTGGTTCGGTTGTTGGTGGTAGACAGTGGTAGTCTTTTAGGAAGTGCAGTATATTTAGCAACACACTTTAAACGAAAGTTTTTTAATTCTTTTGGGGCCTACCAAACTCGTATGACGCTTTTCGGGGAAAGATAGATTTGAGGTAGCTTAACTTAGTAACTTGTAGTAAAGTTCTTTTGTAGATACCTTATTTTTATGTTCTTTTTAGGGTATCGTGAAAATTTTCTTTTTTGCAGTCATGTTCAGACGCAGTAAAAGCTCCGATGCCTCAAGCATGAAGAGCGGGAAGAATGGTTCCCAAGAGAAAAGACCAGCGTTGTTGGAAATTGGGAATATTTTGACGTCCAGGTTTTATGATACCTTTTTTGTGAAGAAGCCAAGATCCAGCATTTGTATGAATACAAACTCTTGTGCTGAGGATCAAGAAAAGGACGGGGGAAATATGGAAGACAACAGCGCTAGGACAGCCGAAGGGAACCCGAATCCCAGCGTCAGAGAAGATATTGAAAAAGACCATGAAAAATTGTATTGTTTCTCTCCTTTTCTTGCTAGTGGGGAGTTGGAAGAAAAGCAGCAAGTCATTTCAAGGAATTTTTGTATCCGCTCCGTGGGCGTTGAACAGAATGTAGCGTGCAATTTAGAAGGAGGAGAGTACCAAGAGGATATTCTGCAAGTTCTTTTTGAATGTGAGGTAAGAAAGAGATGCAAGTAAAATATTCCTTGCTGAAGAGTCTTCCATAAGAAACGCTATTTTCCTCCTGACTCTTATTTTCATAATATAAATTCTGTACAAAAAGAAATTTCGCCAGATATGAGAGCTATTCTTATAGATTGGTTGGTTGAAGTGGCTGATGAATACAAACTAACAACGGAGACACTCCATCTTGCATGCAACTATATTGATCGTGTTTTAAGTCGTTGGTCGGTGCCTAAGAGAAATTTACAGCTATTGGGAATTGTTTGTTTGTTCATAGCCTCCAAATATGAAGAAATGTATCCACCACATCTCGATGAATTTGTATACATCACGGATAACACTTACTCGAAAGAAGAGGTACTATCTATGGAGACATTTGTCATGAACATCTTGGATTTCTCCTTTACTGTAGCAACAAGTCATCAATTCGTAACATTGTTTGAAAGCATTGTAAAGTATGACAATGTGGAAAAGTATATTGCATATTTTCTTTGTGACTTGACGCTTGTAGACTTTTCGGTGGCAAAATATTTACCAAGTGTAGTTGCTACTGCGGCGATCTGTCTAGCACGTCAAAGCTGCAAGCAAATTGTATGGGATGGTAATATGGAAAGAGCAACTAAAAAACAGTGGGAAGACGTTTTGCCATGTTTGTTGGCTATGCGCAAGGTCTGGGAGTCTTGTCCTCATTCAAAGTTACAGGCCGTTAAAACAAAGTACAGTACGACAAAATATTATAGCGCTGCTTCCAATGTGGCACCTCAGGAAAAAGTGATACGATAAAAAGACCGCTTATTCATGCTTAACAATAAAGAAAGTAGCTTTCTTTCTGAACAATAGTGTTCTAAGACATAAACGTAATAAATATTTGCAGAATACGGACGACGATTGAGGTGGTGCATATGAGTTCAGAAAATGAAAGCTTTAATAAAAGTAGCCTAATACTTTTCCTCCAGTGTGTTTTCTTCTAGCTTCTTCGTGATCCATTATACCATAGGAGGTAGTTAAGACAATGAAACCAAACTGTCTACTTGGTAACAAGTTGTTAATCCAATGCTCCAACTCTTGTATTTTGACATCGTAACGTGGGGACATGACACCGCACTTGTTCAATCGACCAATCAAGTGAACGACAAGTTTACCAGACCTGTGATCATCGACATATTCAAACTCACCAATGTAACCTAACTGAATGTTTACTACTGGTCCCTATAAAAAAGAGGAGGTTTGATTACCATGCTTTTGCATCACTTGCAGGAAACGGATAATAACTTTGGAGCTTGGACGAATTAAGATCTGACGTTTACCTCTTCTTTCTGCATTGGCGATTGCTCTTAAGGTATCTCCCAAAACACTCATACGAACCATTGAACAACGAGCAAGTTTTCAGTGAAGCGCAAAGCCCCTATACCGTCAATTCGACGACGTCGTAAGAAACCCCAAAAACAAATGACAATCTTTAATGGATGAGTGCGTGCGTCAATGACGGACGAGATGTGCTCAGTATGGGTTGTTTGTTTTTGGTCGAGCCGTGATGCTTTGAGAAACACATAATCAAGATTGTTGACAAAATAGCAGTTTTAAATATTTTCATCCACTCCTACTATTTGTTGTTTCATGAATCCAGTTCATCTTCGTACAAATCGAATTATAAAGTTCAACTAGTTGATCCCAACTTTGTTCGACACCGTTCAAGTCTTTTTTCACGGAGCAACTGTAAAAATTTTCCAAAGGTATATCATGGGACCTGTTATGACAGAATGCCATATAAGCTTTGTGAATGTGAGGGAGCTGCTTCAATGCTTGTAACGTATCCAACGAATCCGAAAACTCTACTCTCTCCTCCAAACCATCTTGTTGTTGGCTCCAGAGGCTCTTCAAGACGCTAGTAATGGCCTCTTTTCCTTCAGTGTAGTTTTCTGAACTCAAATAAAGCAAATAACTTCTTGTGGCCGCATCCAAATACTGTTCAACTTGCATTCCTTTGACTATTCGAAGAGAAGCATCTTCTGCGGTTGCTTCTGAGTCTCTACTTGAAGATATACAGTGAACAAATAGTTCGATAGATTGATGTGGTAATAACATTGGCTGTTTTAACATTATCCAAAGCTTCCACGTTCCACGAGTATTGGTTTCCACCTGAACCAGGTTATCATTTGTCGTGTCAGCATACTTGTGCAGAAAAAGTTCCGATGACGCGATTATTACTGCGCAACGAACGACATCACCTGCTGTTGTAACTATTCCTATCACTCGGTTACCTGACATTTTATCACAGATAAGATGAGAGACACCACGATTCAGAATATATGTGCCACCATTAACTGCGCATCGTCTACAAAAAGCTTCACTGAGGTCACTTGTCCCATATTTCGGATATAAGAAACCTGATGAGGTAGGAAAGCGTTGAACTGCACAACAATAGTCGGAAATTTTCTCAATAGCACGCCGAATACAAGACGAAGACCAACTCTCTCCACGAAGGGTTAGAATGGCATATATATAATTCTTTAATTGTTCGGTGAATCCTAATCGATGAAGCCAATGATCCAATGTATCCTTGGACTCGCACCACTGTTCAAGTTGTTCCAGTTCCGCCGAATCCATCAAGTCTACTACTTGGCCAGCAGAAAGAAGACCACCATCTCTACCTTCGTATTGTGAAAGCGAACTCTGATATTTCGCACATGACTTTAGAAATTTCATAAATGTCCTTTTTTCTACGTGGGAAAGACAAGTAGACCGAAAAATATCGTTACGACTGGTAGGTATTTGCACGAAACTTCTATCAATAGAAAAAAATATCTTATCAACAGGTCGAAACTCAAGATAGGATGCTGCCTGCGTTTGAATCAATGTTTCAACGAGCTGTCCATGACCACATATAACCTCAGGTGTTATATCTAGAAAAGTATGCTCGACAATGGGTGCATCACAGGTTGCGTTATTACCAACTTGTTGCAGATCAGAGAAACTCGGAACCTGCTCTACAGGTAACAGCTCAATATCCATGAATGACTGAAAGGTATCAAGACCACAAACGCGTTGTTTGAGTTCCTCCAAAGCGCTTGAGTCTTCTGCTTTCGTGGAGATTCCATTTTGAGACAGTAAGTGACTGGAAAATAACCGTTCAAATTTGTCTCCAGTTAGTGTGGCCCTATCCAAAGTTATTGGTGAAGTAAAGCTCACAAACTTGTACATACCAGTCACCACCATAGAAGGGTCGTGAGTCCAAGTGCAACACTGTCCTTCCCAAGGACGCAAACCAAGCAGCCATAATAGACTCTGGAAGTCCCGTTCCAACAACCACCACATCAAAGTATGACTCTTCTATGGCACTCTCCATTTCACGAAGTTTGACTAAACAGTCTTACTCATATACCGGTTGCAGTGATATTCATGCCGAAGACAGTCCTAGGCAAACAATGCTGTAATCATAAGTATGGACATAATAGCGGCACGATAATAACGATCAATCAAATAAAACTTTGGCTAGCAAAAGAGTATATAGAAGGTTTAACAAGACAGATTTCCACAAGTAGAAAAATACAAATTGTTGAGAGTTGAAGTTGTTTATAAATGTAAGCTGCGTATTTCAAAGTGATGAAATTAATATTTGAAGAGCAGAGAGTTTCAAAAATCTATGCTAAAAACTAAGTAAATGAAGTAGGTGATGCCTATTGAACAAGAACTAATAGGCAGAGAGTTGAAATGAACAAAAGATATTGAGAAATCTAAACAAACAAGAAAATTAGGATAAGATGGCATCGGAAGTTATGAATCTATTTGCTTTGTATATACTTGGCTTCAAATAGAAACAACAAGTTTACAAATCAAACATTTACAAGTTGTTTTGAAAAGCGTACTAGTAGATAATTTTAGTAGAGTTGCAAGAAAAACGCAGTTTCCTAAAGGACACTCTTTCGATAGATGATGCTACAATACCAAAGTTTCCAAATATGGAAATTGACTATGAAAATGGCACGCCAATGCCAAGGAATGGGGCGCCATTGATAGTAAAAAAAATGCTTGTCAGTGCTGATCCAGTTAAAGGAACACATTCCTGAAAGGCTCAGCAAAACTGAAGAAAATTTCTTCTGTGGAATCCATTGCACGCAATAATATCTTTTGACAAGCTGGGAAGCTATTACCCACAGAAGGGTCAGATCACTGCGTCAAAGGAAACGACCTGTTCAATGAAAACAGATTTGTCTCTGTAGAGTATAAAATAAAGAGGCTGTTAGCAAATTATTTTATTTCTATTGACGCTAACAGAGCTATAAATGGATTGATTAGGTGACAGAAATGACTTTGTCAAAAAAGACAGAACTTGAAGAATATCGTTTCCTTTTAAGAGGACCATTAAAAACAGTTTGCATCATCAATGGAGAATTTACACACACTCAGCATTCTACTGTTTAGGACGCAACCATAATGTAACACATTAGATGATAAACAACCTTGATTGCCTTGTTATTACCTATATTCTTACATGTCAGATGACTCAAGCAGGCTACTTTCAAAAATTAGAGCAGAAGGGACAAACATTTTTCTTACTAGAGGCGTTTTCAGTTCGAACTGTACACTTTAAAGAAGAACAGTATGATACAAAACTAGGAACGCATTAGGGCTTCTAGATTAGCCCTCGTTGTGAGCTGTTTTGTGTGTCTATTTGTTCAAGGAGACAAGAATGCTTGCGATGACATCCGTTTCAGCAACAACTGCTACAGAAGACTAGACAGATAACTTTAAGAAGCTGAGAATATCTTATCAATATATTCATAACAACTTATAGAAAGACAAAAATCTCTTCTCATCTGTGCACATTTTCCAAGTTAGTGTAATTGCTATAAAGTCACATTGCAAGTAAATTTTGTTTTTGGAGGAATATAATATGCAACATACTAGAATTACAACATGATGAGTCACAACCAATGATAGAACAAGAGAAAAATAAATGACATGCAAAGACATCTTTGGTGACCAATAGAAAAATGTCAATTAGCTTTGCAAGAGAATTTACCAAAAATGGAAAAATTTCCACGTGGATAATTCATGAGAATTTGGTTTGGACAAAGAGACAAGGCAATCGACGAGAGTTCAGAGAAATAAATGGCTTCATGGAACCTTCAGGTTCAAGGAATGACCTGCACTTCATGTGCAAAGAACATTGAAAATCGAGTTCGTACGGTTCCTGGCGTAAAGCAGGTTTCTGTGGATGTTCTTTTAGAACAAGTAGCGGTGGTAGGAGACTGCCAAATTAACAAAGTCGTACTTGCTATAGAATCCGCTGGATTTTGTGTAGTGAGTTCGAATCTTGTGAATGATATCAGCGAGATACAAGAGAAAAGATCTGGTACCTCCAGTTGTACTGAAGAAAGCTGTATTCAGAGGGTCGGAAGGACAGAAAAGGCAGAACCATATATACCTGATGTTGAAGCAAAGAAAACCCTGTGCGCTGGTACGGTGAGAACAGGTTCCTCGAACTTTGCCAGTGCAGATTCCAGAGTACCTAGTGTTTCCATGGGCCTGAAATTCTTCGACTTGGAAACAGCAAAAAAACTGTAGCCAACACTTGGCAAACCTGAAATTTCTGAAAGAGGTTTCTCTTGAGTCGATGGTGGAAGATCACTCATATAGAAAAATTTCATTTCTATTCGAGTTTGTCAACATGCTTTGTTCTGTCTTTCGTATCAAGAACATTTCACCGAAAGAAGAATCAAGTTGGTGTGTCAACTTGATTGCCCATGACTTTAGAAATATACAAGTTGATCCAACGAACAGAGAATTATTCAAGGATTGGTACGATTTCGTCGAAGAAAAAGGAACGAAGAACACAAGAGCTGCCATTCTGAGTTATTTAACACAACATATTGATGCAAATGCTTTTCAAGTGATCATATCGGAAGAAGAGCAGACGCTGATGTCTTCTATCAACGAAAACCTGAGAGTATCTCTCTATTCACTTCGAGAAGAGACACAGAAATGGAAAAATCTCTTTCTGACATGTCTCATAGTTTTAATACCATTAATAGTAATTGCGTTGTGGAATCCTTCACGTTTCCTGGTTGCTCAGTTGTTTTTCGCTTCTTTTGTACAACTCTATGGAGGATATCCATTTCATCGAGCAGCTTTTCATGTGGTAAAGCGTTCAATGAGAGCCAACATGTCAGTGCTTATTACAGTCAGTACCTTTGTTGCTTACGGATATTCTCTTTGGATATGTGTTCGATATTGGTTGAACTCGACTAAAGATGATTCTTCAGTTATGCCAGTATTTGAAACTAGTGCTACGCTGATTGTTATTGTTTTGTTGGGAAAATGGATTGAGGCTTTTCTCAAGTTGCAAGCTTCACTTTCATTGGAAGAACTTGGGACATTATTTCCTACAAAGGTTCGATTATTACTTTATCCTGAAAGTTATGTTCAGTCAGAGGGCTCTGTTAACATGGAAGGACATATCTTGAATGTTGACGCAAGAATGATTGAACATGATGATATTATTCAAGTGGAACCGGATGACATCATCCCAATAGATGGTATCGTTGTTAATGGAAACAGTTGCATAGACGAATCAGTAAGTATTTTGTATTTATTGTGCATTTTAACTTTTAAACTGTCCTATAGTTACTAACAGGAGAATCCTTACGAGTTATCAAAGGTGTCAATGACATTGTGTATGCAGGTAGTGTGAATTCTTCACATCGAATCATAGTCAAATCACAGACAGTTGGTGGTTCTACTGTCTTGGAAGGGATACTAAAGCTATGGAGAGAGACTCATTTATCCCAAGCTCCGGTGGAAGAAATTGCCGACAAGATATCTTCTATCTTTGTGCCTACTGTGATCCTTCTATCATGTGGTGTGTTTATGGGCTGGTGGTTGGGTATTCAATGGAAGTAAGTTGCAAGAAAAGGTATGGAGAATCATTGTTAAATTGTTGTTGGTTTATAGTATTGTTCCGTTGGATTGGTGGCAAGGAGAAGGAAAAGTTTCATTTTGTCTGTACTTTTGTTTATCAGCCATGGTCATTGCTTGTCCTTGTGCATTGGGGTTCGCAACTCCTATTGCATTGATGATGGCTTCTTTTGTTGCTTTAAAACATGGAATTATATACCGAAATATTTCGAAGTTATTGGAATATGCTAACGGAGTGAAACATATTGTATTTGATAAGACAGGAACGTTGACACTTGGAAAACCAGTCGTAACAAATGCTTATCCACTGATCAATCATGCCATTTTTCCAATGGAAGATGATGACGCGGACCAATTATGGCTGTGGCATATTGTGGAACAAGTTGAAATGCAATGTCAACACCCGATGGCTAAAGCATTGCTAGCATACATCAACAAGTTTCACTTGACCAAGCCGCCGGCTGAAAATATACCAGTTGAGCTGTCTGCGATAGAAAATTCTGTAGGTTGGGGAGTTCAGTGCCGTTTTCAGGTTCCTTTACAAAAACAAGCCAATGACCATGTTATTATGATTGGTGAAAAAGATTGGGTTCTTTCACTTTGTTTAAAAAATAACTCCATGGAGGAGTCTATTCCTTTCCGACAGGCAATGAATGCTATTCAAGCATTGCATGGACATGCAGAGGAACACAGCATCTTGCTGATTGCCATTGATTACTGTCCGGTGTGGATGATATTTGTGCAAGATGCAATACGTCCAGAAGCGTACTCAGTTATAAGTTTCCTAAAAGACAAATTGCATTTACAATGTTGGTTGGTTTCTGGTGATAACCAGCCGTCGGTTAAACGAGTTGCTAGACTAGTTGGAATACAGGAAAGCAATGTCATAGCAAAGGCTCTTCCATGGCAGAAATGGAACTGGTTACAGACCAAAATGAACCCAACATCGTCGCAAATTTATGAGTCGTCGAGGTTTGGAAGTAAATTTGTGTGTCTAGTGAATTCATTTTTTTGTACTCCAAAGCGCACGAGGGAATATTTTATTTTTGTTGGAGATGGATTAAATGATGCTCCTGCGTTAGCACAAGCAGATATTGGAGTGGCAATGGGAGCTTCCAGCTACATCTCAAGTGCAACTGCGGCAATTATTTTGAGGAGAAATGACCTTAGAGACTTGATAGTTGCACTGGATTTGTCCAAAAAACTGAAACGAGTAATATATTGGAACTACGGCTGGGCATTGCTTTATAATTTATTGGCGTTTCCACTAGCAGCAGGATTACTATACCCAGAATGGAGAATAAGGATACCACCCTTTCTTGCTGCAGGATCAATGTGCCTAAGTTCCATTAGTGTCATCCTTTCATCTCTACGATTGAAATGGTATTGTACTCCATTCCATATGCACGATGAAATGGAAAAGGAACAAGTTAGTGAAGAGATGCAACTCATAATCGATGACAACAGGACGAACTTGTTGTCGATTTAAATGGAGAGTGAAACATAAGATGACAAATAAACCTTCCTCATTCCCAAATACGAAAGCCGGTCTCGAACCAAGCTGCGTAGAACAACGAAATAGCTGTCGTGTTCCTCAACCAAATAATTTTCATTCATTCCTTCCGAGAACATTGAATGACCAGCTTTTTGTAGTCGTTTCTGCACACAACGGGGATCCATGCGACATAACAATTCTAACAGGGACTGATGTACTTGATTCATACTCAGAAAATCGGTTTCAGTAGTAGTTTCTTCTGACTGTCCCTTGTATGAAATGGTTGACCAAAAGGAGGTATAATATTTCTTCTCTATTTTTCGGAGCCAGAGGTGAAGATTATTGGCTAATGTGTCAGAAGAAAAAGACTTGCCACAATGAGTGCATTTGGGCGTCCAAAAGTTGATCTTATTTGATTTCAACTTCTCTAGTGACGTTTCTTCAAAAAATTCTGTGTCAGAAAAACAGAAAGGGCAACGAATATGCCATGGTAAAGAAGAGCTTTTCTCTATGCGAGCATCGATCTTTTCTCGTATGTGGTTCATCACCTCATCAGAGTGTTTGGATGACACGCTCTTTAATGCCGCTATGCCACAAGCTTCCGACAGCTGATCTCGTTCAGACTCATCCATTACTGGGTCACAGAGTCTTACTACAGGAGGCAATATCTGAGTTCTAAGATACCATTCAAAGTCAAGAGAAAGCTTTCCAGAAGACTCCTGAACTTCTGTCGGATGATAACTTTCTGGATTGCGGCCATCTAATGCATTTTCTTTCGTTTGTTGCTTGCACATAACATATTGAATGAATGAACCAGCTCGGATAGGAAATCCTTTGCTTATTAATCTCAGTGCTACCTGAACCTGAGGATTGTTTGAGACATCATTATATTCAGCGGGATCTTGTGTCAATGACTTGGTGATAATAAACTTTTCCAATGGAATGGAACCCTGACGAATTTTTTCTGAATAAGATTTGAGACAAGATATAATTTTGTGAAGACACTTTTCCCTGTCGGAATTTGGATCAAGCAAAGCGTCCAAAACTGTCAGACAAATTTCTCTCGAGAGAGGACACCAATCGTGACGGACCAAATCTACCCCTTTTATCTCCAAAATTGTCTCACCTGGTCGCAGTAAAGGATCAATGAGTCTTGTGGCTGCGTAACGCTTCTTATGGAGAAGCAACATACGAGTGTAGATTGCCTCCACTTCAATTTCTAAAGTACGAAATTGGCGATTTACTTCCTGTTTAAGTTTGCGACCCCTTTCTAGAACAGATTCAAGTTCTTTGGTTCCTGTGTCGAGGAAGATTGAGTCCGTATCTCCATATACAACGTCAAAGTCACAGTTTCTCGCAATCTTGGTGGTTTTCTCCAGTGTCAATCTGCCAAAGTGGGTTACGAGTGCTGCCAGCGACTGAGCATGGAAACGTGAAGTTTCAGAGCCTAAACAACCATACACAGAGTTAGCAGTCAGCTTCAGAGCAGCCTGTTCAATATTCAGTTTCTGCTGTATACTCGCGTCTGTTGTTCTTTGTATACTCTCTTTTACTTGTTTTCGTTGTTTCACGAGTTTCTCCCAAAACTTGAGGCAGGATACCTTTCTTCTTTGTGGATATGACTACTTCCTCAGGATTATCCGTTGTAGAACCTTGGAACAATATTGTAGTTGTGAAACATATATTGTATTCTTGTATAATTGAAGGATACAGAGAGTTAAAGTCCAATTGTAGGATAAGTGAGTCATAGAGGCCTTTCTTTGGTTCCAGAACGAGACCGCCCTCATATTTTGCTTTCTTCTTTCTTGTTTTCCCATTTTCCTGGAAGGAAGTTGTTGCATCAGATCCACCATCGTGAAATTTTTTCTTTGTTTGCAGTTTATCAGGTAATAACGTCTTTGGAGAAAGTTGCTTGAAAGCATGAGCTAGAAGAAAATCAACTCTTTCAGCGCGACCAAACTGTAAACATTTTGACCAAATATAACCTGAGATAGATGCCAGCTTCAGAGATAAAGGAAGACCAGCAACTTTACAGCAAATGAGAAACGATACTTTGGCATGATGTTGGTTGAGATCAACAAGTTTCTTCAGACTAGTAGCAGAAGCAAAATATGATTGAGTTTGACGGGAATCCGGTAGAGGTGTCAGGGCCGTTTCAACTCCAAGGGAAGCTGCGAGATGAGAAACACTATATTCCATTTCTTTCGGAAGAAGTTCCTGGGAGACTATTAGAGTGTCTGCTATCATTCTTCCAGAGACTAACTGTTTTACATAGTAAGCTGGATTTTTCCATTCCCTCTCATGCTTATTTGTTGTTCCTTTACTGTACAAATATTTCTCCAAGGCGTTGCTTCTTTTCAAACGACCGATCCTAGACCACTCAGAAATTCGCAAGTCGGCAAGTCGATGAAGTAAAATGTTGAGTTGATACGAATGCAAGTCATGCCCTAAAATGATATCTGGATCCATTTTCGACAATATTTCCAAAAATGAATGTAGCATCTGTTTTTCATTTTCAACAGTCTGTATATTTCCATCGGTCTTTATAACTTTTCCGAAGTCTATTGGAAAATTTTGTCCTCTAAGCGGTCGCATAATGGTAAAAGAAGACTGTTCTATTTTTGTGGGCAGGACACTGTTTTGGAAAAATTCGAATGGCAACGTAGGAAAATAGAGACCACTAATTGCAACGATTTCATGAGTTTTGGTATCATCTTGCCAAAGCAACACAAGTGAAATGCTCAGTATTGATAAATTTAACCGACAATACGCAAAATGAGCCATTTCTGGTTCTTCAAAAGTAATGTCATCCAAATTATCAATTTCCAGTTGATAGGGAACATATGATGGTAAAGTGAGAGAAACCTTCGCGTTTCGAATTCTTAACCATCCTGGTCCTCTCATTCTCTTTTTCACTAGAAGTCTTTCACTCATTGTCGTAGTAGAACCAAATATTCTTGAAAATGTTTGGCCTCCTTCACGACAAACCTCGCTTCTCGGTGCAGCATATTTATATGGATATTTAACTTTTAAATAATAGCTGGATTCTTTGGGAATGCGAGCATCATCAAGGAAAGGGTGCGACCTACTCACAATTTTGGCATGAAATCGAGGAACAGTAGGCGTCAGAAGTTCTCGTACTTCCGGTAGAACATTTTCCGCAATGATAGATTCTGTAATGACTGGATCACCTTGTTGAGTGTCACTCCATTTCGGTGCAAAATATAAAACTCGATCAACATTCCTAATACTTAAGCAAACACTCTGAAAAGAATTCGCTAAAAAATCACCCTGAATGCCCGTCGAATGATTACTGTTGGTTTTCATCGGTGTTTTTCCAAAAATGTAAAGAGATGAACAGCCCTTATTGGTCACTTCTTCTATATCATACCAGAAAACTAAAATATCGCCATTCTCAAGACAGGAAAATTCATAGTGATTATTATCAACAAGAGAGCAGCTCAGTAAAGGCTGGCTACTGCTGTCGACGGAGTCTTTGTTGTTATTTTCTTCATTCATATCAGTGTTACCAGTATATTCAACTGGTTCATTTCCAATCTCTGACAAAACAGACTTTTCAGTAGCTTCGTGTCTCTCCAACACATTGCTTTGTTGAAGTTGAACGGAGCTGTGATTAGCCAGCTGTAATAGTTTCTCGGTGTGATTGGAAGGTTCCATATAGGGTTTTTCCTTGTCTTCTTCGTCACTGTCCAGTTGTTTCAGAAGATCATCAGCGATAAGATGCTTGGAGCCAGTTGCACTGCGCTGAGATTTCTCTTGTTTTTCCACGGTCGAAGTCGGAACTTTGTGGGCTGCAAACAATAGGGTAGAGTCAACTTTTCTAGGCTGCTGTGAAGGTCCCGTCGTCTGGTTCTTTGAGGAGTTTCTTTTGGAATCAGATTTTTTTACTGTCACTCTTTTCTGTTTCTTAATTTCAGAAATAGAATACTCCTGTTCCGACCCCGAGTCTTCTAAAGTGGAAACATCACTGTTAGATGGGAAGTTTTCATTCTCCTCCGTTTCTCTCGCTACACCATAGTAATCCGATGGCTTTCCTCCTTCTGTTCGCAGTTTAGATAGCTTTTGAAGTACGTCTTGCTGTCTTTTTCGCGTCTTTGAAATACTGCTCCTCCGTGTCGACATTTGTCTGCAGCATCCAAATCATAAATCCCAAGACAAATATTTTGAAAAAGGCGCCAACTTGTGCTCCATTTGGATTCTTCGTTGAAGAATCATCTCAGGTTCGGTCACTTGTGCTATCTCTCCTTTCACTGACCAAGAGACAAATTCCTATTTCAAAAGAAAAATAGTAAGGTCTTTGCCGGTTTTACGTCTTACACCAAGAGGTACGGTTGGAGTGCGCTTAACCAGTATGAGTCGGACTCGATAGTAAAAGCAAACCCTATATATTTCTCTTTACCTCAGTTTCATCTGTTTTCACAACGTATTCCAGCATTCTTTCACTTTCCACAACTCATTGGTTCTTTCGTGAGCTGTTGTTCTCTTTAGTGGCCTATTATGTTGAAGTTCCGCGATACTTTGGAAAATTAAGCAATGTACACGTCGTCCAAGCAAAGTTTAGAACTTGGCGGCAAAGAAGCTGCTTCACAAGTTTGGATTTGCCGTAAAGACTGTAAAAGTGAAGATCTAAGTAATCACAGATTCATTGAAAGACGGTCGGATTCAATAATGTGGATAGTTTAAGTTTGCCCACGATTTTGGTTTTCGAAACATGTGAAAAGTGCCGGCTTAGTCTCATGGTAGAGTAGGGTGGTTTCTTGTTCTACTGTTTGACCATTCTCAATTGAAAGAGCACAATATTTTAAAAGATTCGGACTCAGGAATTTTAAATGCTGTCACTTGATCGGCAAGGGGAAACATGCTTTGGCAGTTGAGACTTCTCTTGTCTAGTTTCACAGGTGTTTCCTTTTGGTATGATTTTTGCTAGAAATTTTGCTATTGAACTCGTGTTTAACTGTGTAAGACTACTGGCATCTGGATTGCTTTGGAGCATCATTTCTACTGATCCGGTCTGAACAACAAAATTCAAACACAGCGAAATGCCAAACAAGAAGGCGCAAATTGTGTCATAAACACAGTAGGCAAACAATATCCGAATGCTATAAAGACTGATATGCAAGGAAGGTATTTTTGTCTTCATGTACCACATAACAAACAGTGATATGGTTGAATCAATATTTATCGGTATTAGACTCGAGCTAATCTTTCTGTACGCGCCTTTGTCTTAAGCCTTCAGTAGAATCTCTTGTCATCATCTCGTCTTTCGTTGCGCTGGACTCGCCCTCATCTTTTTTGTGGTGCTTTGCTTTTCTCCTTTTATCTTTCGAACCGCTTGAAATTCCAAGAATTAAAAGCGTGATAATTGGCGGGATAAACGCTACAAGTATGATAGGTTTGTTGACACCCCACTCAACCATTTTATCTAACACGGGGCCCAATCCAACGGAGACTGCAAGCCTTTCTAAAGGATCGAGCATTTCTCGACTTTTGTAATCAGTGTTTCGGCAATATCAAGAATTTTCTCTCTCGTTCCTTTCTTCAAAGAAAGTTTCTTTAATTCCTCTTCTTCTTGAGCTGCTTCCTTTTTAAATTTCAAACCAAACGTTTCCACTGCAAATTTTCTTGCTTCATCTTCATCAAATCCAAGGTAAAAGTTATCAAAAACAATGCCTTGGTTCATGCTCCAAATCTCGATAGCGGCGGCACCAATCGGTAGAACGGTTGGGTTACTATCCTCAAAATACTCAGGATTCGGGATTTTTCGAGGTCTCCAAGGTCCCTTGTAGTTTGGGTTATCAATCAAAGGAGGCTTCCATTTACCCTTATATCTAGGATTCGCTATCATTGGAGGCCGCCATTCACCACATCCCACCTCTTCACATTTAGGATTGGGTATCATAGGAGGCTCCCATTCACCATCTTCTTCATCGTCCCAGTCTTCGGGCTTCTTTGCCTTGGAATCAGGAATTCGTTCCTATTTTGTGGTGAGTTAAATAGTAAGTAGCAAAAAGAAATTACAAACCGGTTCGTCATCCAACCAGTCTTCAGGTTTGGCAGCATTCGGGTCTGGTATCTCTTTTGGTTCATTCTCGTCCCAATCATCGGGTTTGGCAGCGTTTGGATCTGGAATCTTGGGATTATCAACCCAATCAGCTGGCTTCTTATCATTAGGATCGTCTATTTCCTTTGGAGGATTTACCGGCGGTTCAAAGTCTTCCAACAATGAGCCTGACCGCACTTCCATGTTATCTATGAGAATTTTGTAAGAACTATTCTTATTATGAACCACGAGGGTATACAAGTGCGTCTTCGAATCCGTCATTGCTGTTGGGGTATTTTTCAAATGCTTTTCTTCAAGTTTGCCCGTTATTGGATTTCGGTACTGGAAGATAAAGTGCACCTTGTCTGTAATTCCACATTTGTCCGGACCAAACATAATACTATATGGCGTGCCTCCGTTTAATGACGATAGATCCTTCACTTCGTCTGTCAACAGTTTAACATATGCTCCTCCGCATTCAAGTCCTTCATCTAAACGGACTTCATACTGAAAAACAAGGTCCTTGTCTTTTAAGAGTCCTGTCTTTACTGGAGCGGCAACACCATATCGCCTAGCTTTTCTGGTTACAATAAGGCCTTTGTCACCCGGAATCGCTGGTTTTGCCCCTGGTCCAACCTCAAAGATTCCAGCATAGTCTGGGTCTTTTGAAACAACCCAAGTTGACTTCCAGTCCTTCTGGAAAGTCTCCACAAAAAGAGCAGACTCCGGAACCGGAGGGTCATATGGTACTGCCTTATATCCACTTGGGAAGATCACTGCTGTAGGCTCCGGTTTATGGTTCCCCACGTCTTCATCCAAAATGTCATCTACATCATCCGCAACAGCTACAAAGTTTACAAGAGCTCCTGCAAGCAAAATACTAAGCAACAGAAACAACAGCTTTCTCCATGGCGTTTTGAGCGCCATACCAAGTTTACCAAATTCTGTAAAAAGAATGAATGATGGCGAATGTTCGAGAGACCTCTTAAAGGAAGGAAATGTGGATTGAAGTCCATTCAATCCAGAATGAAGGCGGGCAGAGACATTGTCTTTTGTCATTTTTCTGCGTAATCGAATGTCAAATTTCCTATGGTCTACCATAGACAAATGACAGATTGTTCGGAAATATAGAGGATTTGCTGAGCTTACTGTTTCATCTTTTTGGAAAAAAAGTTTCCAAATTTCCACTTGGATTCAGAAAACTTTTAAATGAGTTTGAAAGCAGTCTCTGACCTGAACTCCTTGAACGTTGTGATATTCAGCGAAAGTTGTGTGTGGGTATTTGAAGTACATAGTGTGCACAACAGGTTTTGTTTGTTTCTAGAGTCCTCAGCAGATAATACGATTGCTACGAATGTGTAGGATTACGACATTTGCGTTAGTATGAGCAGTACATTTATGAGATTTTGGAATGAATTGCAATGAACCAGTTGTTAAATTTAACAAGTCGGGTCATATTGAGAGCACTGAAGTCTTCGAAGCAAGTAACTACTTTCGGAATTTATGATTTGGAAAGCTGAGTAAAAAGAATGTTGAGACAAAACAGTAGCATTATTGTTTAAGGATTTTTATCCGATAGGAAAAAAATTGGATGGTGAACTGCTAAATCATTTTTATTGCAACACGCGCATCATATCCTTGTTTATTTTCACCAAAAATCTATCAAATGCTTCTAGCGTGAGAAACATAGGAACAAGATACTTCTCATTCAACTGTTCAAGAGACTTGAAAATGTAGTTAAATTGCTGCTCCACAATTTTGTGTAAAGTTGCGCAGTTCTTTGTGGTCATATATATATATATATATATTACAAGTCAAAGCCTGGTAATAAGGAGGCGTCCTAAATACAAAACAAGATTTATACTATACTTATCAACTACAAACAATCACAAAATACGACATTATCTGGTTCAATCATGATACAGATTTTAGCAGTCAGTCTTCCAGTTATTTAAAGCTTCCGAAGAACGGGAACACTTTAGATCTATCATTTTCAACGATACTCTGATCAACATAATCTAAAATTACACGCAATTCTCTAGAAGTACAAGATAAAGTTTCTCTTAACAACTCTTGCTCTTCATCAGAAACTAGATTCTCCAGTTCTTCAATAATGTCTGAAAAAACTTCTTCCTGCTTTTTCCTCTTATCCTTTGCATTTGGAAATTGCCCTCTTGTCAGTCTTACAGCGAGTCTCGTAACTTCAAATATGTTTTTCTTGTGCTTCTTGAAATATTTCTGTACTTTTGCTGGTAATTCAGGCACTATTCCAGCTGAATCTGAAGATCGAGAAGATGGAGACTTTGGCGTTCCGGAACTTTTTGGCGACGCTGAAGATAAGGAAAAGGAGGAAGGAGAGGAACGGGATAAAGAGGACAGAGATGGAAAACGACCAAGACTTTTCGAAGAACCAACAGATGCACTGCTCTTCTCATAAACCCCTGTACGGAAACCGTTCTCTCCGGGAATAGACTTGTAAAAGCTGGAAAACATTTTGCGCCTGTGTTACAGTCAGCAACTCAGAATGTGTTAATCGGAACTTAAAGGACATGAAGCCATTCTGTTGGAAGGTTTAAAGAAAACGGGAGATTACATGAAGGTACGTTGGCTATGGGTTGGCACAACAAATAATGTTCGCAGTATTATCACAGAAATTTGAACACGAAATAAAGAGAATGCATGCAGTTCTTCACAAATACATATTTGTTCAACACACAAAGATTCTCTGAACCTTGAAAGTATTTATATGCTTTGATGTTTGTTTGTTCCATTTCTAGACGTTTACAACAATTTTAGACGATACATCACGTATCATGGTGGAAAAATCTTTGTGGTTCCTCAGCAAAGTTTATTAAGAGGTACAAGGAACTGTAATTTACACATTGCTTGGATATAACATTCTATTATTGTCTACAGACAGTTGTACAAGCGTCAATCATCTATATTCTGTTTCGTTTGAAAAGAATTGAAACCGAGGCTTGCAGACTTTATAGTGTTTATTCATGGATAATTTCGTTTTTGACCCAAATAATGTAACCTTCTGTTACTCACTTTTATGGCCATGAGGCTCTGAACATCAGTATAGACTTTTGTTTTGAGCTTGGCAGCATGAAATCCTCTATCTTAACTTTGCAGCTGTTATAAAACAGAATTCAACGTGATTATCCAGATCTGCTTGAGCATGCAGAAACACAAACACTGAATACATATCAGACTAATCTGGCATTATTTTACCTTCTTACTCTTCGTGCCATATTATTTTCCTTAAAAGCTCATACACTAGTTTTCGAAGGAGATTTTTTTTCAGTTTCTCTAAACTTCTTGAAAATTTGTTTCCTTGACTTGATCAATGGTTAGCGTTTTTCCTTGTTCCAATGAAGCTCATTCTGCTCTGACAACATTCCGGTAGCAAACATAGTTCCAATTCTCGGAAACTTGTTTAGGTTTTGGAACATACATATATTCATCCATGGCAAAGACCATTAGTTGAGGAATATTCTTAAGGAAATTAACTTGGTCCTTTGCAATGTCATTAACATTATTTACCTTTAAATTCTCAGAGTAATTTTTCAAAGTTCAAGTTGTACATTCTCCTTTTCTGTTTGAACAAAAGCTTTTATTGCATATCAAATACATTCACATTTTTGACTATAATCTTTGCTTAGTTTTCATACATTTCTAAAGTCAACACTATTTGTTTAGGGTTTTAGCTCGTTTCTATTCCCTGCCATTGATTCTCAATTAAAAGACACTATGTGGAGAGCAAGTTTTTAAACACTTCTCCGTCCGAGAAGAATTTTAATAATTTTTTTTCTATGTCAACCATGACAGTTGCAGAACCATGCATTGAAAAATTCTTCGAATGAAATGAAACAAGGCATTGCTTATCTGTCTCTATTGACAATCGTTATTCGTGAGATATTTCCTTGAAACGTTTCCATCAGGACCTCTATAGTGTTTTTAGTGAAAGTTGGTTTCAAAGCCGTCGTCCTTTACACTTTGATACTTTTCTATCTAGTAACCTTGTGAACTTTCTAAGCAAATCTTACTTTTGTGGTAGCAATGCCACTAGATAACAAAGCATTGTTGTCTGGATTTTAGAGCCTCCTCAGTTATGTTCTTGAGGTTATCGAAGCTTCATCGTTTTGAACAGTCTCAGCCTCAATAAGAGGTCTCTTTCCATAGATAGTACACCGTCTCGTTTAGAGTCCTCAAATTCTTTTCAAGCCAAGCAACTGTTTTTGTCTATAATTAAAATCTTTACTATCAACCGCTCTTTTCAAAAAGACGCCAGTGATGTATCTTTAAAGGTTGCAATGAAAGAGTAAAGGACCGACGAGACAGGGATGAGGCTGTATGTCCAGGGCACAACGGTGAAATTCGTCTTTCCCAACGACTGTCTTTTCTAGATATTTGTTGATTTTCTAGGTGTCCTTTGTCCTGTTCAGCAACACACGGTGGCAAATAACAACCTGGTTGAGTGTGTATTAACGAATAAGAGGCTTTCTGTCACGTATAACTTCTTTTTGAACAAGGGCTTTTTATCTTCTTACAAAGACGAACATGTCGTCACTAGAGACTTCTGAACCAAGTCCGTTCAAACCGCCACCCAGCAGCTTTGTGGAAGGAAGAAATGTGCAAAGTGCTGGTACAATGCAAGAAAATAAGAGTGACGTGCCGCCAAACTACGTAATGTCATTAGCAGATATTGCTGCTGCAAGCCGTCCTTTCGGTGTTCCCAATTCGCAGAGTTTAGGAACACCCTTTTCAATGGACAATAGCCAGGAAATACCACGCAGTTTGAATTTGGAAGCTAGTTTAAAGGTGAATGAGTTGTCTTCGAAGAAGCTGATGCCGGGGTTGCCTGAAGGCTATGGAAGTGGACCTTGCTCGACTGGGAGCTCCAGCTATTTTTCACGTCTTGGTGCTGCAGCTGACGGAGATGTTCTACGATATATTCAATCCCGTTACCCTACTCCAAGTTCTTGTTTCAACACGACAGACTTGTATTCTGCAATGCCTGGTACTTCGAGTTTTGCTACACCTCCTCTACCCATGTGGAATGGTCAGCATGGTCGTGTTTCTGAAGATGGGACGTGCCTTGCAAATGATTTGAGTGACCCAGCTGGAAGGGACAAGCTAATATATGATTTGGAGCGTATCAATCACTGGCTGCGTTCCGAGTTAGAAGCCTCTCGTCGGGAAATCGATAGGCTACGAGCACAGTTAGCTGAATACGAAAGAGGAAAGAACAAGCAGGAATATACCAAGTCGCAGTCACGATATTGGACACCAAACGAGCACCAACGATTTTTAGAGGCACTACGCAAGTTTGGTCACAAGGACGTCAAATCCATTTCTAACTATGTTGGAACACGTAACCCTACACAAGTTCGGACGCATGCACAGAAATACTTTTTGAGACTTTTTAAGGAGTCGCGAAATAGGCAAGAACAAGGTATAGGTCGGGGTTTTTCAGCAAATAGGCGCTCCATGAGCGAGCCGGATCTGAATCGGGCAGAGTTACAGAATTCTTCGTCACAAATGTATATGCAGGAGGGTGAGTTACAGCAACAGGATCAGAAGGAAAATGATAGTAGTTCGTCAGCTAATGTTGAAAACCAAGGAATAGAACCCAAGAACGGTATTAGTTTATTATCATTGGTCGCTACGAATGAGACAAGTCAACGAGAACAAGGATTTTTACAGGGACAGGATGAACACATGAATATTCAAGACAGTGCCTGACTGTGTTACTTGTTTTCAAAATTATGTATAATATCTGCCAACTTATTATTAGCTTGCGAGTCTGCTCACTGTTTTGTAGTAACGATATTGCTGGTTTGTCTTTTGGAACACATGATTGGAACTTACGTTTCCAAGAAAATAAAGAATTCCTTTCTTTTGTTTCTTGGAATTTCACTTTACATTCGTCTAATACTGTCTTGTTGCTCGACTGTCTTGAGGAGGATTGGCTAAGAGCATTTTAAAGTTATTCTTAAACCAATCAATCAACGAATTGATATCGCTATGAATAAGTTTACGAAAGCGATATCCTTGTGGAAGAACAGTAATAACTTCTCGAATAACATGCGTTCTACCAGGCAAATAAGCAATAACAAGTCTACCTGGATACCGGAAACTCATTCCAATACAGTATGCCACCTTTTGAGGATCTGCTAACTTTTGTTCCTTGCAATTGCGTTCCAACGCTTCTTCATTGCCTGCTACGAATTTCCGATTTTGAATGGCCTCTTGAAGATTTGCGAGCACTGGCTCTGCATATCTTCCTATCACTTCATCCAGGGTTTCAAACTTTTCTTGTCCTATATAGTACAAGCTTCTTTGTCTCCCATTTGTAACTTGTTGTTGTTCAAGCACTTCTAAATGTACAATAGGCATTCCATCAGCTACCTTGAACGATAAAACGACCACATCAGAAGAGTGACTACTCGGCCTAATAATTATTTCGCCTGGGGCGGCTTGATTGAGCAACTGGATGGCAGCAGCACCGGATACGTTTCTAAAGAACGGATGAGAACTTGTGATTGGACTGCATTTCCTACGAGCTTCCATTCGACGATTTCGTTCCTTCTGTACGTCATCCGCTGTCATGGGCTTCTTGTCTGGATGATATGGGTCAGAGGATGATGAAAAATCGAGAAAGAAAGGATCGGTTTTGAAAGCAGGTTCCTTATACTCGGGTATCTTCTTTGGATTCTGTAATACGGAAGGCCTACATGACAGTCGCAATTCAAATTTTTCATAATTGATAGAGAGTACTCTACAAGCGAGGACAGACACTTGCTGCAAGTACTGACTAAGGTCAAAATCTGAAGCAAGTGGTTCATCGAAAATCTCGTTTCGATGAATATATCCTCTAATTTCTCCTTCAACGACACAAATTATTCCTGTGCCTGAAGCATTCGGATGACAGTTGGTAGCCACAGCCATAGCTCCACATCGAAGTCTATCGGGATTGCTACCTGTAATTATATAAAAGAGGTTTTCTGCACTCACTGGATTGGGTGTTTTTCTCCAATCTCTATATGGACTTTCGAATTCTTCACAAATTATGCGCAGCGTATCATGCATCTTTCCACGCCCTAACTTTTCAAGGTGATCTGCATAGGCCTCCAGGTCAAGTTCCTCTAAAAGATGAGGTTTCTTCATCACTTCACAAATTACCTTCACCATATCACTTTCTATTGCCTTTTTGTCCTCATTCTCTCCACGCAAAGCCTCTTCTGCAATTTTCATTGCTATTCCATAATTCTCCGGATGAATGCGAGTACGTTCCAACGGATTCAAAGGAGGCTCATTTCTCTTAGAACCTTTCTGACGAGAACGTTGTTTTCCGCGGTTTTCTTTTCCTCTTTCCCCAAGAGGGTCTGTTATTTTTATGAAACCTGCAGCAGAAAAGAATACCTTCTTGTCCATGAGTTGATTCGTGATAAACTCCTTCCTGGACGCAATGGGTTTATCACCATTTTGTTGATGTATTTCCATCAGTTTCTCTAAAATAGATAATGCTTTGTGTGGTCCCAAACCACCAATGAAACGTAACAGAGGTTGGTAGCAATCATGAACTATTATTTGATTCACATCAGCTCCAATGTAATTACAAACAGCAAAAGTAAGTGCTTGTCGAAGAGCTGCTGTCTTATCTTCAAGAGATAAAATATTTTGAAATGGATGTATTTCTAAGGAGGAGACAGAAGCTGGATCATTTGCAACGGCTGCATACAACAACAATGGTTCCTGAGCAAAACGTCCTATTCCAATAGCAATTCGTCTGCTTATTGTATGTTCCCTTTCACTTTCTATACTGACGGAAGCATAAAGCACTGAAATGGTTTCGTTTACGAGAAAAACTCTATTCAAGCAAGATGTTAACCTGTCATGTTCAGAAGATTGCGAAACATCAGAATGCTCATTGTTTCCAGCTGCTATTTGCAGCCATATAGATGCTATTTCTTGTCTAAAATGTATAGCAACTTGTTTGGATTTACTAACTCCAACACAGATCACTTCTGGTTTGCTTCTTATAAGAAAATGCATTAGTCTCTCTTTAGACTGTTGGGATATTGAAACTTTGCTCCCTGCTGTAAAGTCTACAGGAATGGCTAAACTTTCTTCAACTTCGCCTTCAGGTGAAAGAGAGATAGTCACTGCCACGAAATTATTTGACGCATTCGATTTGCTATCCGTAGAGCGCTTCCATTCATGAGTAAGAGATTCAGACTTTTCCTTTATTAGAACATCGGTCAAATGAACTGCAACCACTCGGCACGAGGAAGTTCGACCAACAGCTTTATATAACGGAGCAATGTTTAAAAGATTCTCTGCTTCATAACGAAACTCTTGTTTAAGGAACAAATAGGATCTGCGCTCCATTTGCTGTTCCATTTCTCTGCATTGTTCGGAAATTATTTTCCGAAAGGCTTCTTCAATGATTGAATCTATTTCTCGATTCCAAGCATTTGAATAACTGGATAAATCTTCTGAACGTCCCAAGGCCTTAGCTTCCTCTAAGAAATCTCTCAAAGCCTTTTTGTCAATTTCAATTTCCACAGAAGTATAACCCAGTTTTTGACAATGTGCAATCACTGCAAACTCGCTGCTTGGTTTTAGAATTCTTTTGATTGGTTTCTGATAGATAGAACAATACAGCTTCAAGTTATCAAAGTCGTCAAGGTCACTTATGCCCTTCAAACTAGGTTTTGAGGTCAATAATGCCTCCTTTTTTAAGAAGCTGTGCACAAATGAACGCAATCGAGGTTCAGCGGCAAGTTCTTGTATAAACAGAAAACGACAGCTCTGTAGAAAATTCTCTACATTAATTGTGCTCTCATTTCTTTCTAAAAGCCAATCTTCAGCTAATTCTTCCGGAGTCTTCTCTATATTGGTAGGAACAAACTTTTGATACATTAGAACCATATTTTCAGCAAGCTGCGAAGGAGTAAGAACGTAATGGTCTATAAAATCTTTCCAACCTCGTCTATATATAGTCGTGTACCGATCTCTTTGTTTTGGTCTTGCAGTGATACGCTGTGACTGTTTCTCATCAACCTGAATATCTGACCACGTATGCAACAATTTTATGCCACTTTCAATATCAGCAAGACTCTCTTCATCATCCGCAAATGTCAAGGCTTCTCTCATCGCAGCTAATAACTCTTTTTGTTCTCTAGCCGCATTGTCAGTTACAAATGTCTGCAATTGTTGTTCAAGTTTCATTTTCCTCTGTCTAAAGCGATACCACTGTACATCCCAATCTAAAACATTCCAAATATATTTCCAGTCATCCTGTCGATCTTGCCAAGCCTTAGACTCTAGTGGTTTCAACAATTCTGGAATTAAATATTCTCGTCGATAGACAGCAATGAACGGAATGTCAAACTGCTCAATATGAACAAATGACAGTAAAGCAGAAATTTTCTTAACAACATCTTCGGTAGCACAATTATCGAAATTATCATCCATTTCAAAGGCTTTCCTATAAATCCAATTAGCTTCCTCCGTTAATTCTTCTCTAGACAGACATGGCTCTCTTGAAGGTCCAAAATGTTCTTGAATGTATTCAGGTATATCATTTTCAATCACTTGCTTTTCAAACTCTTGTTCTGTTTCATCTTGTGTCCATTTCTGCACGCTTTCTCTTTCTACTGGTGATTTTATAGCCTCGTCTAATCCTTCTGTGTATTGATCGTCAGTCTCTAACGTTGAAAATGTCGAGTCTATTATTTGATATTCTTCATCCAAGTCGCCAAAAATTTCACGTGCCATTCTCACCGCTCTTTCACTAACTCCATCGGGAAGAGCAGAATTCTGTTGGCGCCTTCTCCTGGAAAGATTAGCTCTATCATCAATAAAGTCATCAAACTCATCTTCGTCTTCAACACTCTCATAGTCTATTTCTTCTCTGCGTCTATCAACTTCGCTTTCTGTTGCATCTTCTGGTTCTCGACGACCAGCTTCAAACTCTGAACCCCCTGCCTTTCGAAGACGCTTCAACCTGCCAGGCCTCGACAACTTAACCCCTGCTTCTTCAAGGAGCTCATAATCCCCGTCTGCAAGTTCTAGTCTTTCCCGTCTCTTTCTGGTAGCTTCCTTTTCTTCTGGGGTGCTTGGGTAAGCATCTGCGTCTTTCTCACGAGCTTCATTTTCTTCCGTCCCTTCCACCTCTTCTTCGTCGTCATCTACTAGAAAGTCATCTTTCTCATATTCGTTCAGTTCGTCACCTTCTTCTTCACTACTATCTTCTGACTTCGAGGAATAATCTTGTCTCTCTTTGTTATTCCCTTTTCGTTCATCAGTTTCTTCTTCTTCACCTTCTTCTGTGGAGCTTTCGCTAGCTTCATCACTTATAAATTTTGGCTTCTGCAAGTTGAAAAGACAAGAAATAGACGGTAAAAACAGAAAGGCCGCAACTCAATGTTGTTCACTTACCTCTCTCTTATTCGAAACGGTTTCTTGAACTTTTTCTTCATCCTGTGAATTTTTTTCATATTCATCTCCACCATTCGTATTAGGCAAAGCACTTTGTACTGAGGAACTCGACGACATGCAACCAAGCGTCAGTTGAACAGCCACCACCACTTTCCAATCCCCAAATAACGTTGAAAAGACAACACTGTTGACTTGGGAAATGAATAGTATGCAAAGCAAGTGATAAACTCCAGCAATAATAGACTCTCGCGTTCTTCTTGGTTAGTTTACACGATGCGTATTTTTCTGCTCTTAGCAGACCTTTTATTCTTTGCTGGTATCGGACAATGGAAACCTTATGAAAGTATTTCTGCTTCCATTGGCTGTCAAAGTATTGCTGAGGCAGTAACTTTGTATATCATAATGATGAATGAATAAAAGAAACGTCCATGTCAATTACAAAACAGTGACTGATGCAATAGTGCCATGATAATCATTTATTCTTTTCATTTTCTCATCTCTTTTCTCCATGGTGGTTGGCATCGAGTTTCAACAAGTTCCAGGTCTCACCTATTTCAAAGAATTGATTGACAGCTCTAGTGAAAAATTTTTGCTTTCACAGATATATAGTCAATCGCAACAGAATTGGACACAACTTGCAAATAGACGCTTACAAAACTGGGGAGGGTAAGTGCCATAGTGAGAAACATACTAGACTCTGCTTCATTTCTTTGTCTAGCATACCACAGCACAGAGGAATGCTTGCAACACCCCTGCCAAAGTGGTTACATTCTCTGACAGAAACTCTGTTTGAAAATGGATTCTTTCCTAAAATACCGAATCATGTGCTTATTAATGAGTATTTTCCTGGTCAAGGAATATACCCGCACGAAGATGGTCCACTGTACTATCCCTGTGCTGCTATTCTTTCTCTAGAAAGTTGTGTTGTAATGGACTTTTACCAAAAGATTGAGTCGTCGGTAGATTCGGAAGTTGTTAGAAAATATGTTGCTAGTGTGCTTTTGGAGCCACGAAGTCTTTTGTTGATACGCAATCAGGCATATAATGACTATTTACATGGAATTGAAGAAACTTGTACTTTGCATGTAGGGCCACAGTTGTTAAACTGGAATTCTGATGAGTGTGAGAAAGTAGAACGGACAAGGCGCGTTTCTCTGACCATTCGACTAGTGCCAAGGACATTCAACGCCGCTATAAGATTGAGACCTTCATAAAGAAAGGAAACTGTTGGAAGTAAGAATATGTAGTCTCGGCAAACGATTGCCTTCTTTTATCAAAGACAACTGTATATGGAAATACAAACTAAAAAGGTCGAGTCTTGAAGGGAACGGTTAACAGTTCAGAGTTGGACAGGTCAAGTAGTTTGTTGTTTCTTTACTTGTATCTTAGTGGTGGAACCTGTCGAGTATTCGTTATTCCAAAAATGGTTTCAGTTTCTTTGGATCGGTTGGTGAAAGATGAAAACAGAATTGTGTGAACAAGTAGATAGTGAATATTGTGGCATAACTGCTTGTTGTAGTAATGTTTTTAAAAACGTGGCTTCGATATCTTGCTACAAGACCCAAACTCCTTTATTGATTTAGACACTACAGAATTATTTCGCAACTCTCAAGGACAAGTTATCTATAATTGTCCCATTTAAAATATTCATTATCACTTCTCTGTTGGTAAAGACTCTTTTTGCCAACTCTCAAATCCTCCTTCGATGTTCACCGCAGTGGAGAAACCACCAGCAGTCAGTTTCTCAACGGCTTTCTGACCACGAGGACCTTTCAAACAAGATACCAAAATCTTATCCTCAGGTTTGAAAATTCGTTTGACTTCATCGAGAAAAGAAGGATTTTCTTCAAACTTTCCGTCCTTTGTTCGGAACATAACCGGGACACAAACGCTATCTTTGGCATGCCCAGCTTATTTATGTTAATTACAGTTTTGTCAATCAACAATGAAGCTTACCATCATACTCTTCCTTTGTTCTCACGTCCAAGTGTTTCCAATTTTCAGCTAGCTTTCGTTGATGCGCTTCAGAAGGCTTAACGCTTTGCACGGAACTTTGCATTGAGACAGTTCTCCTAATAGTCCCTCTAAAGTGGTGTAAATTGTTGGCACAAAGTCTAGTACTTGCACCCAGAGAATTCTTCCAACTAAGCGGAACCAAAGGAAAGAGAAAAGCCGACGTTGAAGGAATCTTTTGAAGTCTTCCCCACATTTGTTCCAGAAGGACTGTAAGAGAATTCATCACACTTTTCCATTCCTTTTCTACACTCTTCCAACACAATGAAGTGAATGATAAACCATTTGTTGGGCTTTAACAGTGTTAAAGAGAATCTCTGCAACTTGAGACATTTGGAACATTATTAAGAAGACTGGCTGTGGTAAATGTTTCGTATCTCGAGACGCTTTCGCTATGGATAGCTGGGTTGCTGGGAAATATACTTGGAACTTGTATAAAAATATGCAAAGGTATATGTATATGGATAAATACATCGAATGAAATTGACAGAACAATTCACAATAACCAAACAATTCATACAATAAAAGGAGACACTAGCATCGTCAGAAATGCCACAACTTCATTAGTGTGCTTCTTCAGGGATGAATCTTACAACCTGGACAAGGGTTAGGACCTTCATTAGAGCAATACAGTGTACGGTCCTTGATTTCCCCGTTAACTTGCAGAAATGCCACGCAACCCTTCTCAATTCTTGATATTGAATGATCCACTAATGTAAATGTTCCAGGAACTGGGGTTTCTAATTCTACAATCGCTGATGAACCACTCGGAATCAATATGGTCTGCAAGCCTCTCGAACAGTCATTAAGCATGCTGCCATCTCTCCAGACTTTGTCAAAAATAGTGCCAATGATATGAAAAGAGGAAACCAGATTAGGACCTGGATTTCCAACATAGAAACGAACTTTTTCACCCACTTGTGATATGAAAGGATTATTTTCAAGATGGGAACCTACTTTCCCATTGAATACTATATAGTTGGGTTGTTCTTTCATGAGGTTTTCAATGGATTGTGGAAGACATCTCGAGTCATGAGAAATAGGTTCTTCTTCTGTGTACACTTCAGACTGCACTAGGTAATACTCTCGTTCTACAGGTTCCATTCCTGTTTCAGGTTCCACTAAAATCAAGCCAAACATGCCATTGCTTATATGAACACTAACGGGGTCAACAGCACAATGATAAATAAACAAGCCAGGATACTTCAGTTTGAATTGTGCTTCTTTGACTTCATTTTGGCCACAATTAAGTAGAGGTGCTCCACCTCCTGGACCAAGAACGGCATGAAAATCTAAGTTATGCAGCATTCCACTAGTATCTTTGTTTAATAACTTTATTTGCATAATATCCCCTACACGAGCCCTTATCATTGGTCCAGGAACACCATTATTAAAAGTCCAATATTCATAAGTATAGCTGTCATCTAATGGAAGCTCCTTAACAACTACTTCCATATCAACCAATAGTTTGACAGGATACTTTCTGGTAATTGGTGGAGGGACTTGAGGAGCCATTGTTATCGTTGCTTTCTCTTCCGGATAAGCTTCTTCCGGGAAACTTCTCTTTGGTTCTTTCAAGTCAGCTTTCTTTTTCAATGTGGTGGTAGCTTCTTGAGCTGCTGCAAATATCTTATTTGTATGCCCATATTGTTGATAAAGTATAGCTACACCCAACACAGCAGTACCAAAGACGAGCATTTTACGGTTGATACCACTTTTTTGAGAACTGTTAGATTCTACTGAACCCCTAGTCCAAAGATTTCGTTCTTGAAGGAGACTAACATAACGTTTATATTTGGGCAATCTCGATAAGGATTTTGGTAAATGATAGGTTGTGATCAGCTTTTGAACTAACTTGACAAACATTTTGTCACCAGTCTCACAGAAACATAGAAGAATACTTCCCAAGATTCCTCCGTAGAAATGTGCTGATCTCGTGTAGAAACTGTGATCCTTCGTGCCTTCCTCCCACGACAAGGAGAAACTTTTCTAAATCTTTCAGATCAACTGTTTTCTAACCAAGAGATAGCATTTCAAGAAAATTGCTATCAGAAGTGTCGAGTTGAACAACACATTCCCTTTCTCGATACCATTCTTCCTTTTGTCTCAATAACCTGTAGGTCAGTAAGTCAATAAGCACTGGATCGGAGATGAACAAATTTTAAAGACACAGTGACCTCTTTTAAATGTCGCCGACGTTTATTACTATCTTTTAAAAATGACTTTCATGCCTAGCACAGTTCGACAGGATTGTTTCTCAAACAATATAAAACAGGACTCAATGCCGAACGCAATCAAATTTGGAACATTAGCTTACTTTAAACGTGTTTTCCACTGCTAAAAATTGATCCAGTTCATTGTGCAGTGACACAAATGCATCTTGAAACTGAGTGCATTACATGGCAACTGGAGTATCATAATATCTTGGAAATGGCATCATTGGCTAATGCAGATATATTCAGAAGAATACTACCTTGTGGCTTTCTAGTGCAAATTGAGAAAGAATGATTATGAATCTTCGCCACTTGGATATCTGCTGATTTGTTGTTCACAGCTGAAGCAATGATTGGCATGAAGGGACAGCAGATGAGTGACAGTGCCAAAACGGCAAGTCTATGCAGTAACCTTGCTTTATCTCCACAAGTTACTGAGGGCTGTATACTTGTATGTCCTATGGTGTCTATAGGTAATGTTCCGCAGCTGGCAGTAGACTTGTTACTAGAGAACTTGCCTTTTCGTTATGCTGGTATAGTTGATTCATCAGCACTAATCCCGTTCTATGGACACGGCGCTCTAAATGATGCATCAGAAATAACCACAGCTATGCAGGCTTACGTTTTGGAAAGAACATCCACTAAACCAAATATTGTGTGTTTACAAGTGCGAACACCTCCAGCAAAGAGTCAAAATGAATCCTTTGTTAGTGAAATAGAGTCCCTAGCAAAATATTATAAGTGCCTTTATGTTGTATTTCTTACAAGTTTCTCTGCACTATCTATTATTCCAGGTGGAGCTCTAGAACCAGGTCAAAGACGTCTGATTCGAACCGAGCTTTCTGAAAATTGTTCGCAACTGGAGACCACTGCCTTTGATTATGTAGGAGTAGAATATTTTGAACAAGACAAGTAAGATATTGGACATTTTGTTTCTTACATTATTAACATGAAATCAGATCGTCGTTGTTCTTCAAGTTCTGGGAAAGATTTCACACGAGTCGGCAAGATTGCGTTGCTTTAGGGTTGCATGTGTATGAAGGAGATAATATAGACGATGCAGCGGAATTTTTCAGAGGAATTATAAAATTTCTACAGGTGAGAGAGTTGTTTGGTGACCAACAAGTGAAGTTTCCGCGATCTTGGGGAACACTTTTGTAGATGGGTTCCTATATGTTGCTATCCTATATAGATTTTGTATCTTTGGAAAAACAACGTTATAAATGATCAGCTCAATGGATACTGGCATTGTTTATTTTTGAACTGCACAACAAAACCAGTGAGTAGCAGTATTCTCTGATAAGCTTTCAAATGATAAACTAGTCGTTGTTGATGAAACATGGATGTTAACATAACCACAAAAGATAATCGTACGTTCACAAATATTTCATCACAAATCTATGCATAGAAATATATGAAAATTGGTTCATTCCTAAGTTGTGTTTGAAATCTTTAGAATTGTCTCTAAACATGATTGGGAACTCAAACCTTTTGCATTGTATCATCACGAGAGACATTCTCAGTCTCTACAATAGTTTCCACAAAACTAGGAAAATCATAAGCATGAATAAGTTCATCATATGCTTGGTTCAATTGTTCAGCATATTGGGTAGCCAGAGAACGGTAATATTCATCATGATCCATATGAACTGCCTTGGTGAATATATCTTTGTTAATCGGTTGTGTAAACGAGTGCCGTTGAGAAGTGGAGTGAAATTTGAAAGACTGCAAGTCACGTTGATACATTCGAGAACGCATGGCATTTTCCTTCGTCTTGACGACGATTGAATAGGAAGATAAAAAGAACGGAAGAAACAGACTTACAATGACGGAACCAGCAACAACACCAACCTTAATCATGTGCTCACTGGCAAAAAGAAGAATTGACTCATAAGGATCTTCGCTAACCAAATTGGCAGTCGGCGCTACTGTTTTGTCATTTTTAGAGACTGTTTCTCTTTGTAACCATGGTTGTGTTTCTTCCTGAGTAGAACCAATTAAGGATTGTTTTTCTTCCAAAGTATCTATCCACTGCAAGTAGCATACTAGTATGAAAACAATTTACTTTACCTACCTTGTTGCCGTTCACGAAATAAGTACCATATCCAATAAAATACTGCCGAACAACACTTGTACCAAACCATTCTCCTCAACTCCCAACCAACATGATAACAATGAGCATCTGCAACAATCAAAAAGGTCATAAAAACAATCCTTTCAGTATGAATAAAGGAAAAAAATATGAATTATTGTTTTGCATATCATTTATAGGCCTCATAGAGCGCTGTTGAAATATCAATACATATGGGTAACCACATGTCATACAAGTATTGACAAAAGAAAATATACGGAACATGCTTGTCAATTTATTCCCAAAGGAAATGAAACACTTTCATAGTTATGATCAATAATGAAATGACAGTACAGTCACCTTCACACAAGAGTGAGAAGAACAATAGCTGAAATGTAATTTTCTGTCAAGAGTTCTCTGGGAACACTCGACTTGTTCATATAGAGACTCGTTGTAAAAAAAAGACAGACATAATGAATAAAGTATATTTTTACAAGGAGCTTGAATACTTTTCAAAAAGTAAAAACATTCATATTGTTTAGTGAACAGCGGAAAACTATTCAAGATGATGTTGAAAAAAGTAAACATTGTCTCCAACCCTTTGTCCATTCTTTGTCGACATGTGTTTGCAATAAAAACATGTCACAAGAGGAAGACAACTTACCTGAATCAATTAGTTTTTCTGAAAGTCGAAAGATATTTCAGAACAAACTGAAACAGGAGCGCCAGGCTAAGAAAGTTAAACGACGACAACTTCACGACAGTGCCAAAGTGATTACAAAAGAAAACGGGCAAGTGGATGGTCGGGAACAGGACGAAAGTAGTCGAGTTGAGAAGGTGAAGGATGAAAAGTTACAAGGGGATAAGAACGTACAAGAAGAAGAGGTTGAACCGATGAAGGAAGTTTTCCAAGCCGCTGCGAATTCTCGCAAATTGTCTCTTTTTGGTACAAAAAAGCTACGTCCAAAGAAAGTTAAGAAAATGGTCAGGGACAAAAAGGCAGTCAATAGCAACAAAGAATTCATGTCATTTACCGATAACGCCGAGTTATCTCGTCAACTAGGCTGCAAGGAAGATCCTTTAGAGTTTTTAAAGAATCATTTTTATGGGAATAGATTGAAACGTTCTGTTGAAACAAATGCAAACCGTAGCTGGAAAAAGCACCGACTACGAGTCTCCCAGTGAATATTTTGTCATATATAGTGATGGAAACGGATAAGTTTATGGTTGAAAACATTTTATAATGAGAGTAGCAGTTGAATTCTTTTCCCCATTAGTCAAGTGTAAAACTATCGTCACAAATATTTGGCAATAAAGAGAAAAAGATACATTTCAAGAAAATGTGGGTATGACCTTTATACATAGATGAGTTGATGGTTTCTTGATAAAAAGGTATCCTAGTTTCCATTTGCGTTTTAAAGATGGAAGCTCTCACATATCAAAATTTACTATCCTTCTATTATTCTCTTTCCCATCTTTACAGACTCCATTGATTTCCAACATGCAACTCTTCTCATTGACATATTGCTACAAAACACACCACTGTTGAGACCATTCTCAGCAAATGTTGTTGGCACTTTTCAAGTTTCTCTTGCTATACTCTACTGCACCATATGACTGGTGACTTGTACATTTTGTTGGTGAATGGTAATAGGCAAGTGGAAAATAAGTCATCACCAAACAGTGATAGAATGTTTCAATATAACCAAGTCTTCGCAATCCATTTACCTGAAATATACTTAAGGCAAATCCATAGTTTTATTTCTGAGCAACATATTATCCAGGAGGCCAACCCAACTGTCTACCACCAAGAATATGCAAATGAAGGTGATAAACAGACTGGCAAGCATCTTTTCCATCGTTTACTGTCAACTGATCAATAACTGTATCCTTTGTAAAGCATAACCTTACATACCAACAAGACGAAAACTCTTTAGTCCCTCTTGCTTTGCTACTTTGGGAGCAACCAACATCAAGTGACCAAGCAGTGATTCATCTTCCGTTTGGGCAGTGGATAATTGAGAAATTTTCTTTTTTGGAACTTTTTCCCAAATATGAAAAGAACTGAAGAATCTAAAGAGCTATACTTACTTAATAGTGCGTGAAAAGGGGCCTTGGTGGTGTCAGTGTTGTTTCTTTCAATAGTGGATAGAAGCACGTACCTGAGGATTGATATCTCTAAAGGCCAAACAAAGATCATCCTCATATATTATATCAGCTGGAATTTCTTTTCTGACAATCTTCCCAAAAATAGTGTCTTGGTGAGGATCGGTTGGTGGTTCAACTCCCACTTCGGTCTGTGCCATAGCAGTATAGCGCAAGGTTCTTCGGTAAGCGTATCTACCACAAACTTGGGAAAATGTATTCTTTTTTTGAACTAGAGTTGAAAGACTGAGACGCGGCAAAAGAAAGTGTCCGATAGAAAAGGCAACCGTTGAAGAGACCGAATGAATGCTGTGCCAATGCAACCAAGTGGTCATTGAATACTAAGATGGTTGTGAAGACAGCAGATGAAGTTCTATTCAAAATGCGTTTCAAACAGGTTCAATAGACGAGGTATTGGAGCTATCATATTAGGAAAATAGGCAAAAAACAATTTATATCTAACCCTATACCAATCTTGTCGTTGACGTTTCTGAACACTTTTGCCTTTCTTGTGACTTTTGAAGCTTTGGATTTTATTATTAGAAATTTTTCATTTTGTTGATGTTTACTGTGCATAAAACTTGTTTTTCATCCTAAAGCGAAGGAAAGTTTGAGACTGCCAAACAACTGATAAAAAGAATTACCGATGGAAGAGGAGGCGGCAATCGTTGTTGGTTGTTAGTTCTTGATCAACGCGGTTCTTTCTTAGAGCATTTGAATTTTATGACTTCAAGTCACCATATTATTGAAGATTATTCAAAGTTAAGTTTAGCACTTGCAAATGAAAACTTTTCAGTCCTCGGAAAAATACGTCATGTGTTTGTCGAAGAGGCTACGAGTACACCAAGCAAAAGCGTAAAAACAGTCCGAAGAGTAACTCAAGTAACCCTAAATCCTATCAGCTCTGTTGACTCTTCAAATATTGGTGTAAAAGAACTCAAACTATATTTTCATGGTTACTGGCAAGTTGTTAGCTGCTTCTTGCAGCAAGAAGATGTCATCAGTGTTTCCAATCCCTGTTTGGGCTTTCAGGAGAACGATTCCTTGGATGAGTATCCTTTATTCATTTATCTGAATAGTTCTGATTCTTATAAGACGCAAAAACTCGCTTACTGTACTCCTAAAGACAATAGTAGATGGGAAGATGTGTTCTCCATAGCAAGCTCGGAGTTATCGGACTTGGCGGGTTTCATACTTGATAAAGTCAAGAAAAAATCAACGCCCGAGAGACGCAAGCTATTTGTAAAATCACTTCAAATTAAACAGTTGTGCAAACGATATCATATAAAGGTTGACAAGCCACTTATGCGTTCAAGAAAGTATACCAAGTTATCAGAGCTAGCGGAACAGAACTGCAGTCCCCAAGTGGACGTTTATGGAGTTATTGCCAACTTGCGAGCTTTAAGACCTACCAAAGGAAACAATTTTGTTTGCGAAGCGCAATTAATTGACCCAACACAATATTTACCTGGACAAGAAGTGACTCTCATGCTGTTTACTGCCTCTTCCTCTAATGGTCTTCCTATAAAAGCTATTGGTGATATTCTAAGGATCAACAATGTAGCCGTTCAAAGATATCAAGATAAAATCCAGTTGATTATCAAGTCAGGGATGGAAGCTTCCGTAGAGTTATTTGATGGAGAGATCGATCAAGAGATAGCAGTTGCATACTCACTTGGGAATATGTGTACAAGCATGTTGGATGACCAGGATATTCAAATTATTAAGCAGCTACGTCAGTGGTCCCAATGTCACTTTTCAAGTCTTGAAAGCAACAGATCATCTCGTGTAGAAAGAAAAGTCTTTCAAGACCTGTTCTTTTCAAACAGTAAGTCGGACATTATCGTGAGAATTGAATCCATTCAAAAACATGGAAGCGAGTTGGATACAATTCTTCTTGTGTGGGATGGGATTTCATACAATAAGGAGTCAAACGACAAACTCTGTACTCCCGTAGTATTGAAAGCAGTTGCTAAGAAAATGCAAACTGTTTTTCATTTTCCTTTAGTTGAGAACGGTTGGATTTTGTTAAGGGATGTTTCACCTCGAGATGCTGCAATACAAGAGAAACGATATATTCTTTTTGATTTAGATACCCAGGAAAGAACTTGTTCTACGTTCATTTATCTGAAAGAATGGATGTATCGAGTACAACAAAAGCTATCAGAAATGGAACAATCTGACTGGACAGCTCTGACGTACGAAGCGAATCATAGTACAACACTATTCAAGGAAGAGATTGTTCCTTCTGAATCTTTTAGTCAGCATCCCGACAGTTTCACAAGTTTTCAACAAAATTGGGACGTTCCTTTGCAAAATCTCTTTCGTTTTCGGGTTGTGGCGAAATTGGTTGGCTTTCGGCCTAGAGATGTAAGAAAATTTACGGTTCCTTGCTGTAGAGAATGTCATCAGCTCATGACGGATAATATCAAGGATCCTATCGAACAAGTTTCCTATCCTCTGGTATGCACGTGCCATAGGTCAACTCATAACGGCATTTCACCTGCCGATCTTGTGAAGCATGTTGAGTTTCAGTATCTCTTCTATCTTATTCTAAAGGATGCAAACAATTACGAAACACCAGTATTGGTAGATAACTCTGCTGGCAAAAAACTATTTTCCTCCATAGAGGCTGGAGATTTGTATTTAGATATCAAGAAGAGATACTCTATCTTTGAAATATTGACGACTTATTTGCAGCCCTCATACTTGAAATTTAATATTTATGGTTGTAAAATATCTGCTGAAGAAACAGTATTCAAATTGATCGATGTTACATTTGTGAGAGATTCGGGCAAACACGACGAAACATGGCAAGTACTGAAGAAATGACGTATTTTGACAAGGTAGTAAAGTGAGCTGTTTCCATTGATTCTATGATTTGAGATCTATCACAGTTTCCATAACTTGCGCTGCTAATGTTCTTATATTCAATAAAACGACCTGACCGGTTGAAGAAAATTCGGGGATTGAAAGAACATGGATCGGGTTGTTGTTGTTATCCGTTACTAGTCGACTGCCATAGGATGGCTGATTACCGCATACGTAAACATGAGGAGACTCATTTATAACAAACGGATCCTAACAACAAGAGTATTCAACTATCAAAAATATTTTCATTAAAAAAGAAGGTTACCTCTTCATAATAGGGATAGGAAGGAAGTGTATCTGGAGCCGTTGGACAGATGTTTCTGTAATGCAACATGTTCTCCATTACAGTCAACCGATCTTCAGCCTTATTAAAGTCAAAGTTAGAATATCTACACACATCTTCAACATTCTGTCCTGATGTGCATAGAATGCTTCTTCCTTCAATACAACACTTGTAAGGGTTTGTTACCCTATGTACTGAAGAATATCTAGAGGCGCTTGGCAGTAAACATCGATGCCAAGGCTGTTGAGGAAGAAATACATTGCTTGGATCTGCCTCACCTGGTAACAACGTAAGAGGTACCGTTGATGCTATGGTTGTAATGAATCTATCTGCAGCTATTAAAGAGTCAGCATTGGCCAGTTGTTGAACGGAATTGAAAGGTTGGTCCAGGTATTTTGCACCATATGCTGAGTAACCTGGAAAGGAAATAAGATTGCCTAAAATAAATACATGGGCAATTTGACACGAAAAGCGTTTATCTATCTCATTTCCAATTTTTCCAGTTATAAAGTCTAAGAGTAAAGCTTCCATCATTGAGACACCGTTACGATCTCCTAAACCTATACCGGATACAAAGAGTACAAAAACATCGTTTTCCAGGTTGTTGAGTGTCGGTGAAGGGGCAAGCTCTGGTAGACATATATCTTCTACAATAAACTCTCCTCCTGAAGTTTCTTGTCCGTTCACAGCTATGACTACCCCAGTTACAAGGTGTTTTTCGTCAAAACCGCAACGCGAAAAGTTGAGTCTTATTCTTCCAGTTTCGTCTTCCAAGAATACTTGATCAGAATCAGAAACAAAGCTAGGCTTAACTGGCAATATTGGTACAGGTTCTGCAGGATTCTTGGTGTACTCTTTCAGTATAGACGGCTTCAGGTCCATTTCCTTATATACTACGCCACAGATGACACATATTTCTCCTTCAACCAAATTCAACAGACGATTTACAAACTTAACTTTTTCGTTCCTAAGGTTGAAAAAAGGTTTAGGGAGCTGGTCACTTGAGTGCTTCAAGCTTACCACTTGCCCCGTGCAGAAGAGTCCACCACAGGACGTAGCATATTTAGTCTACAAAAGTATATTTGCGCATACTGTTGAGAATACTTTCTGTTTTGCAGTAGGAAGGGGCTTTTTTCCTCTGTTTGATATGAAACCTTTTCACGATACATATGAACAGACTTTATCGATAAAATAGGCGCCAAGACTGCAAATTTAAAAAATTCGGAAATTGGCTCTGTAATAACACATTTGTCCGTTGAAAGACCATTTCTATTTATTTTCTATAATGTTTCTCTGAAAGGTCAGTGAATGTTTTGCAATCAGAGGAACAATGGTGTTGCCTATCATGCTCAGTTGTAATGGGTTACACAAAATTTGTCGGTTCTTGAATACCATTTATGTCGGATACTGGTTCAGAGTCGCGTTGGAAACTCTTTCAACATATTGTTCTTAAAGGTGTCCAAGGTGGAGCTATATTGGGGCTTGCTGTAGCTCCTTACATTGCATACAATTCGTATAGTGGAGTTCAGTTCTCTCTTGATCAAGGTTGGTCTTCTGCTTTGTCACTTGCTTGGAAAGTTACAGAGGAGACATCGAGAAGAGCAGCAAACTGGGGACTGATAGGTGGCTGTGTTTCTGGAGTCATTGGAATAGCAAAGTTGAGTGTTATGGAGGAAAGCGATGTGAAAGGTCGTGTGGAGTTACTCTCAGAAAGCGAAGGACAGCGACATATGGATCGTTTTGCCAAATTTGGAGCTGTCTTTGGCAGTGTTTTATTTGGAGCAAAGAAAGGTTATGATATTATTCAAGAAGGATCTGTGCAACCAACAGTCACACAATCCGCTGACAAGTCGTTGATTGGAACTGAAAATACTGCTTTATTTTCTACGGCTACATCTTTCTTTACCGCAGTACTGTATGGGGCTGCATTGGGTACTGCCATGGGTGTTGCAAGCCATCTAGTCGCGAAACCAGACCAAAGACCAAGAATTAGTCGGATGGTAACCAATCTGCTCTATTAATGAACAGTAGTGCTGGGAAAGAAACATTCTATAGTAAGAAAGATTTCCTGTTATGAAAGTATTTGATAGTTCCTATGGGTCATTTACGAAAAGATATTTCACAATAAAATTTTGTCGAGTCAAACAAAAGTCGAACTCAACGGCAACTTCTTATTGGTTCGGTGCCCTTTCATGGCAATCTTTATTAATTTTCTTTGTTGTTGATCTGTTTGATGAATACTGAGAATAACAACTTCAATATTCAATTTGAAAAGACGACATTCGCCATCGATCAGAAATGGTCTCAGCTTGTGTACGAAGTATCAGTGCAAAGAACAAAATTGATGAATTATTTGTGGGCCTGCTCTTTTCGATCATCTTGGAAGCATATCTCCATATCAAGATATCTTACTTGCAGCAAACGAAAAGTGAAGAGAATGTCCAAGGACGCTCAGGGTTATGTGGCACCTTCATTAACAGTATGTTGTTTAGAGTTATTATTCTTCAGTCGAGGTTTCTAATATGTAGGTGGATGCTGCTGTTGTACGAGGGGCAAGAGAAGCACAAGAGATTTTATTGGTCATAAGAAAAAAGGAACCTTTTCAAAATCGCTTAGCCTTTCCTGGTGGCTTTGTTGAATACGGAGAGGATCCTGAAAAGGCTGTGTTGCGAGAATTGGAAGAAGAGTGTGGTATCAAAGGTGTCAATCCTCGCCTCGTTGCTGTCCGAGGGAAACCAGATCGGTAGGGAATATTGTGCTATATGCAAGTTCGACTTGATGTATATTAAATTCATGTGTATAACAGAGACCCTCGAAAGCACGTGGTCACAATTTGCTACTTTGTAGAACCTCAAAACAAAACGTTGAAGGTATGTCGGTTTTGATATATATATCATACTGTTGAAAGCTAAGTTTTCAAATAAGTAAGGGCTGGTGATGATGCTTCTGCCTGTGGTTGGTATGCTATTGATATGTTAGTGAAGAGTCCACGTCTTCTTGCTTTTGATCATTATGAACTTTTAAAAGGTGTTTTGAAGTTTCTGGATGATACTGGACGTCGATAGATAGTGGCTGTGGAGTACTACTAGTATTCTTAACACGCTCTTTTCAAAATTATCGCCTTTTCAACAGGGTATCAAGGAAACAGTGACCGAGGTGTTGTTATTCTATGCTGAACAAGTTTCGGAGTCGTCTATTAGTAGACTTGTTACTCGCATTGGTATGTAAAGTCGCTTACTTTTTCAGCAACTTGTGAGTGCACTTCATGCATAACTAAATGCTTTCCATGTTAGCGAAGTTAAGTACTCGTCGTATTATGTTTAGTTTTTATTTCGCTATAAAGTTTGACACTTAAAACACGTTGTTCTTCGGCGAAGGCATCTGTTGTGGTTTTCTCGAAAGAGAACCTTTGGGGTACACAGCCAGCACGAGATGACTAATGAAGACTGCATTCCAGAACGTACGATATGATTTATTTAGACGTAAACTTTTAACGATACGAAATGTTTGAAAAAGTTATATCTATGTGGAATTCATCAGCGTGTGAAAATAGAATTTTGAGTTGGGTTTGTGGATTGCCATCTATTCCATGGAAAGCTTGTAAAGTTTGGAAACTATTGGAAGAAAGAATATGATTTTAATATCATTCATAATAAAGAAGTTGAAATTTTCAAGCTCTATCAATGAGCAGATTATGAGGCCGTATTTTTCACTTTTCAGTAAATTCTGTCCGTTTTGCGTAGAATGTCTTCGTTTTATTTCTTCTAATGATATGTGTTACTTCTTTTCGATTAATACAATTCGCAAACAGAATCTCCCCTCAAGATCAGGCGCTCATGCAAGGAATTTAATAGAAAATTTGAGACTTCTGAACTACTGACTTAACGCATTTTGTACATTAATTGCATATTTGAAAGAACTCAGATGGTTAAGTCAAAAACTCCATTTACTCGTAAAAGCATATGAAAATATTTGAAGAAAAATAAGCATTTTCGAAATAATTAGAACTCGTACAAGTTACAAACGAACAGACAAAGAAAGGTGGCTTGTAGCTACATCGGTTGCGCTTCTATTTGTACTCTGCCGAATTAAATTTTCTCCACGGAAAAAGTAATTTCTCCCATAACAAGTGGATAGAAATACTTTTTCTCACTATTTGTCATATTAGAATCACTCTCCTGCTTATTTTCTACACACCTTTCAAAACTGTGACGTTCACGAGACTTCAGTTGCTCTTTTGCACGACGCAGTTCTGTTCCTAATATGTCTAACCGTTTCGCCAGGGAATCTCTTTCAACAAGCAATTCTTGTTTTTCTTCCCTAGCACGATACAACTTTGAAGAAACTTTAGCCTCTTTATCAGCATAGGAAGATGCCAACATTTCAAGTTCAGTATTAAGATCTTCCAAAACCGACTTCTTTTTCTTTCTGGAACGAGAAGCAGAATCACGGTTCCTCAACTTCCTTTTATACAGCATAATGCTTCTTTCCTTTGAAGACATTTTCTTCCCACTATATGCTGTGGTGCCACATATATCATCAAGGCTCTTCAGATATTCATCTGCGTGGGTAATCTCATCCATAGATGTTTGAGTATCGGATGGTTTTATCTCCGGAAATGAACAAGATGCACCAGATGGAGCAGGTGCAATAGGAACAAATGAAACAAATGACTCTTTCTTTGCTGTCCCATTGCCAGCGTTTATACTTTGATAACCATACATGTTTGGATAATATATCCTTCCATTGGCATCTACCATCTCAGTGCCAGAATACATCGTTGACGATAAGTTTCCAGGTTTCATTTGCCGACATTCTACAGTTAAAGATGGATTCTCTGGAGCATCAACTGTATTTGAAACAAACTTTGCCAGAGAAGCTTCGCCAATATTTAATGGTAGCGACTGCTCTGAATCGATCCAACTTGTGATTTCTTCCAAAGACTGTTGGCAAACAATCCAATTTGGAAAATGCTTCCAAGAATTATTCATCCTGTTGGGTAATAAAAACAAAGTACAGATCCGTCTTAGATAGTACTATTACTTATCACTCTCTTTCAGCAGAGAAGACTCTATCTCACCAGTGGGATAGAATTCTTTAATACAATGCAACTTACAAACGTGTGTGCTCAAAAACACTTTGTTCCAAACAGATGAGAAACTTCTTTGCAGTCTCCGAAAGATAGTCTCTAACCACGAAAGACAATTGTCTCAAAAACACAAACCCTTTCGATTGATGCCATTGGTGGTCCCAAAAATGAAATCGACAACTGTCCGTCAAAAGGGTGGAAGCAACCCAATGAGGGTGCGAAACTCGGAATCTTCGACGACACGGTGAGAGGTGTCTAGGCTCCTTCTCCTTGAAAGCTACTCTACCAACCATTTATGTAGGAAAATCAGCACAGCAGTTACGTAGGTATTTCTAAGTTCATGCTGAAATAAATGAATACAAGATACTCCAATAGAGTCCTTTGTTGAGGTCATGATTATTGTTTCCTAACTTTACTTTTCTACTTTAGATAGACCATTCTTACCAGTTGAATTGGAAGATAGCAAACTGAATATCTAAATATCATTGGCAGGAAAAGTTGGTTACTTGAATATCAATAAAACAGTATTTTCTAGTCTCTTCAAAGCTTTCGATGTCACTTGACGATGCTAAGGGTTATAAAACGAAAGGATTATAGTTTTTCACTATCCGACAGAATTCTCACATGTCAGAAAGGAATATTAGTGTCAGTAGTAATCTTCTCTTGAAAATATTATGCGGAGGCCCTCTATCACACAGAAACTGTCTACTGACCTTGTTAGTTATCTGCTACTAATATCAGTAACTGATAATTATTAACTCAGTTACAACGAAATACATCCGGCGTATTTATGCACTGAGCAGAATATACTCAACCCGAACCAAAAGTTGAAGAAGCAGCCCCAAGTCATTTTTTCTTTACAGCTCCCATGTTGGCTGATTAACAGTATAGAGAAAAGAATAAGCAACAATTTCAAATATTCCTTTCTCAGGTGATATTACTCGTAGGGCTATTTGTAGTCACTTCCAACAAAGACATTTTGCAATCTGCTTAACCCACGTCCTGAGAAGTAAATCTCGTTTTCCTAGAAGCTGTTTGATATTGACATTGGAGAAAAGAAAAGTAGACACTGTCAGAGTTCAAGCACTTTGGAAATGACTTGATTCCTGTTTCATATGTATATAATAAAACACGTTTAAGCCCTCACCAAAGACGGTTTGAATGTCAACATTTACAGAATAAGCGTCAAGTTAGAAAGTAAATAACGACATGACTGAAGACAACAGGGTCTTATGAGGAGAGTAGAAGATATATTTAGGCCAGATCTTGCGAGAACACAGTGCCACTTACGGAGATCAAGCTGTTAATGCCGAGGGTATCCCCCTGTCCAATTGACTTTGATTAGCTAATTGATTCCTCGGTAATAAACTCGTGGCTGCTGAAGAATCTCTAACCATTTCTGCTTTGCATAACTTTGTCACTGGATAGTGACTATGAAGGAACTGCTGCTGAACGAGGATGTTCTTTCATGGTTACTTGGCAAGAACCGTCCTTCTTTTTCTACTGGGAAATATATAAGCACCGATAAATTTGTGATATCTTTATCTTTACAAGTCTCTGAGCTACCTCTTCAAACGGTGGAAAGAGTGTTCATCCCGCAAGAAGCAAGTCCTGATAACATTCTAATATTTGGATATGTAAGTCGGTTAATATATAGGGGATCCTTTTTAAAAAATTGCCAAAACAGGTCATTGGAGCGTCTCTTCCAAAACTAGCAATTCTGAAGAAATCCTTGTCCCCATCTTGTTGCAGAGCAGTGTATGATTCCGTTGCTCAGTATCTCGTCACGGTAATGCTAGTATCGCTGTTATAGTTATGGAAAGATTGAATATATCTGTAGTTGTCGAAAACGGAGACCGATCTCGTTTCGATAGAGCTAGTAAAGGTAACTATCCTGCATCGATTCCTTATGAAACAATATCCTGACAAATGATAGATGATAAAGGGAAATGCAAGACTTTATCTCTATACTATTTATGAGACACTGGAAAAACAAGTGAATTTCGAACGATGTTTGTACTCATCGGAGCTTATTGTACAACAGTGTAATTCGACCACTGCTGTTTCTGCCGACGATGATATATACGTATCATATATTACAGACTTGGAGCGTACAGTTCCAACTCTCGAGTGTTTTTCTCCATCTTCACTTTCGTCTAATGAGAGTTGCTATTCGGATTCGGACTCAAAGAAATTTCCTCCCAATGGTCTTTGGGAAAACTTTGGTGGTATTGGCAGGCTGCGTACTGTCTGGATGCCAGAATTATTGCGCTATCAAGACATTATTTTCATACCGGAACATAATTACCAAAATGAAGTCATTTACTGTATATTCGAAATGAACTGTCGGAATGTTCCTCATGCTGACGTACAGTACCTTTGGAAACAACTCTGTTTGGGACAAAGCATAAGCATTTCCTTTCCTTTCCTCGATTTAGAACAAGGCGAATCTGATTTGAATTCATCTTTGGTTTCATCCGTTTCGTGTCATAGAACTAAAGATGAGGTACAAGCAGCTGCATCATTTGAAGGAGTAAATGTTTTGTTATCTGAAGAAGCAGGTGAGCAAGTCTTTCCTAACCAGTAATAATTTCATCCGTTATCTGTCATAGGCAGCGATACTAGTTCCTCTACTAGTAGCTACTTCAATTCAAATATTCTCGTGAACGGACGTCATTCGCCTCTTCAACTACAACGATGTCCTGAAGTCACTAATTTAACTATGAAAGAGACATGCCTGAATTCCCAGGTTATCTCATCAATTCTTTATGGTACTCCACTCTCTCCAAAGGATAGCACGAAAGTATTGTCTTGGAAGACAGGCGATTTGTATACAAAAGAAGATAATGAACCAAAGAAATTGTGGAGAGTCGACGGCTGTGGCGTTAATGCTCTTAAAAGACAGCATATGCATAAAAGTGGGTTATCATCGGCTGCCAACGCTTATGATAAGATAGATAGTCAATGCATTTTATGTCCTGAGCAACAACAAGAGACAGCAAAAATGATCCACAGAAACAGGCACGTTCGAGAATCATCAGAGCTGACAAAGAAAGAACGCAATAGGATAAACGTTCGCAATTTCTATAAAAGACGCAAGGCAAAAGCTTTTATTTGGTTGCTATTTCTATCTTATTCTGAAACTTATTCGTAGGTATACATTGAAATGTTGGAAAAGAACAATGAGAGGCTTCGACAAGATTGTCAAGAGATGAAAATGCAGTTACAGAGCCTAACAAAAGAAATTTTAAATCTAAAGCGAGCCACATAATACAAAGGGATGAATGATTCTACGTCGTCCTTGCTTTATGATCAATAATAGAAACTTTGTATTGCTATTTGTAGATGCACAAGTGACGATAAGAAATAATTATTTCATATAAGTATTTTTTTCATTCTGTTTCCCTTCTTCTTTCGGGTGTATTGGCGTCATCCTATAGACCGTTTGACTTATCTTTTCCTAACAACTGCTTGTGCTATATTTGGAGAATACCCTAGATGTAACAAAATATCATTCTATTGTGAAAGAATTGAAGTCCGTTAAGTTTTCTTCCATAGGAATGTAAACGATAGGTCTCTCCAATCATTCCTTCCAGTGCAAGGATGACAAATTCTCATCATTTCCTATTTTTCTTTCTTACAATACAATACTCACCAACACTTGCTTTAATGAGCTATAAAATTTCATACAAGTTCTCATATGCTGCACAAATACGATGACAAACTGATGAAGCTGACAATGGATATGAAGATATCTTTAGTTCTTCATCAGCCCATTCTTCAACAACTTTTCCATGTGCCATGGTGCCAACGACATACAACATAGGAATATTCTTTGAAAGAGTTTCTTTCGCATACTGTTGGATATTCATTAAATGATCACAATTGTATGTACAAACTGGAAACATAAATGTGTTACTTATTTCTAAAATTGGGTTGTATGCCTACCTGTCTTCCAACATGCTTCAGGTAAATGATCAGCAATAGGGTTTCGTATCAATTGAAGAAGTGGTTTCTCCATCCCATTTGCATATATTTTAAACTCTTGCAACAGTTGTACTTGGTACTCTAAGTACTTTTCAAAGGGTGAAATAGAAAGTAATCCTACCGAAAAGTCCACAAAATCGTTTAAACGTCCGAGGAAATCTTGTTTGAGGATCCACACGAATAAGTTTGTTATCAGTCGTATGAATGAACAATTCCAAATAGCCTGCTTTGTTTAAAGGACTATCCAGTAAACTGAGAATGCACTAACTCTCTCTCATCAATCTTCCAACCACGTTATGTTGCTTCTGTCTTCACTAACCTGATGCAATATATCCGGTCGATAATCAGCAGGATCTAAGCCTTTCTTTTTAAGGTATCCATGATGCTCTTCTCCATTGAGAATCTCATATCTCCTTTCTATCTTTGCCATCTGCAAACTAGCGTTTTCTAACAAGAAAAACACTTTTCTAAAGTTGTTTTTCTGAGTACTGTTGGTATCATGAGCAACAATTGGATTCTCTGATAACAAATTTTCACAAAGTTGTTTTGTTTCTTCAGTATTTTGGTTGTGTTTTGGTCGTTTATGACGATCGGCGATGGAGGCCATTACTCTTTTTGGGTTGATAGAGGAGAGACTGGGCCATGGATGGTTTGTTCAGCATAGGGAATTGAAGAAAGCAGCAAATATGGTAAGTGTCGAATTTGTTGTATAAGCAAGATGGCAATTAACTTTTTAATAGAGACCTATTATATTAAAAGGACATGAAAGGCCGTTGACAATGGTCAAATATAACAAGGAAGGAGATTTGCTTTTTTCCACTGCTAAGGATACTTCACCAACTGTTTGGTGGACAGCCAATGGAGAAAGAATAGGAACTTATCGTGGACATAATGGTGCGGTTTGGGCAATTGACGTCAATCAAAGTTCCACCAGAGTAGTTACAGGCTCAGCTGATAATTCTGCCAAACTATGGGAGGCTGAAACTGGAGCTTGCATCTTTACCTGGCCACAAAAGTCTCCAGTACGTTGTGTTTGTTTTTCATCTGATAACAAATATGTCTTTGTGGCAACATCAATGCTTATGGGACAATCTTCAGAGATTTATATGTATAGACTCGATGAAGAAAACACTTCAGATATGAATACTCCTGTAATGACTTTTTCGGGACATACTGCGACAACAACACGAATATTATGTCATCCAAAAGGTACTTGTATAGTATCTGCTGGTGAAGATGGTACCATTAGGAAATGGGATATGGAGACTGGGAAGAATATTGAAACGGTCAAAGTACATCAGAAAGCCATCAATGACCTTCAGTTTTCAAGTACTGCTGGACAACTCATTAGTGCATCATCGGATTTTACTGCAAAAGTATTGGACTTTGCTTCCTTACGAGTATTAAAGACTTTTCAAACTGATCGACCTGTCAATTCAGCTGCCATTTCTCCAATATTTCCCCATGTTTTATTAGGAGGAGGTCAAGAAGCTTCACAAGTTACTACTACTGTTGATAGAGCTGGAAGGTTTGAGGCAAGATTGTTTCATTTAATTGAGGAAGAAGAGATAGGAATGGTTCGTGGTCATTTTGGTCCCATTAATTCTGTAGCTTTTTCTCCTGATGGAACTCAGTTTGCTAGTGGAGCAGAAGAGGGTTTTATTCGACTTCATAACTTTGATGAAGAATATTTTCAAGCAAATGATAATTAGTAAAGAAAGTCTTGAAGCATCAATAGACATCCCAAAGCTCATGTTTGGTTGAGTGTAGGAAACATGTTGGCATTGGATTTTGACCAACTCTTTTCTATTGAAAAGGATGGCTATAAAAGAGCTTCTTGGCATAAAGTTGTCTCAATGGTTACTGACTATGGTGGTATATGGATACCTCTTGCAACATTGTGTGGTTTGATGATAGCAGAAAGTATTTTGTATTTCCTATGTCGTTGGTTGATATGTCGAAGTAACTTGTCCTTGGGAAGCGTTTCTTCAAGTGTGTTTGGGTCCTTCTCTCCTAAAAGACAAAGTTATTATCAGTCTATGATATCCAAAAAACAAATTAAATGGAAGCAATGGATAGTTTTCTTTCTTGTTTGGCTGCAACAGACTGTTTCTTGGTTATTTGGAATGTTCCGTAGACTCATTTATTTATATTGTACGGATGGAAGGCAATATTTACGAAAGATAGTTCAATGTATTATTGTATGTTTTGCTGTTTACTTATTTATTGAAATTCAAGTTCTCCGTGAGCCTCGAACTTCACAGAGACCTACTGGACGGGTCCTCCCTTCTCTTTGTGATACAGAACATATTCATAAGCAAACAAGTCTTTCTTATTTTAGAGATACCTATTTTGAAAACTACAAGCTCATACATATGCAAGAAGAACAGAAGATACGACAACAAAAGAGACTTGATGCTGGTAGAATAGTAGTTTTTGTTGCTTCTTGTGATGGCTTAGGCAATCGATTCATGGGACTTTTATCAGCCTTTTTATTTGCAGTAAGTGTTGTTATTCTCATATAATGTTTCTTTGAATATTTATTGTGGAATAGATTTTAACCAATCGAGCATTCTTTGTATTATGGGAACCTTGTGGAAATACTGTGAGTGCTCAACTATCAGATTTATTCGATTCTCCAGGCTTTGATTGGGATTTTACTTGGTTAGCTTCTGAATTGCAGTTATCTGCTGAATGGAAGGTTCCTCATCGTTTGATATTTACACAATATTGTCGTCCTTGTCCTTTTTGGAAACCTATTCAAGATATGGAACCAATTGCTTGTTCTTCTTATGAAGAAAGTTTTCCGGAAAATGTTGTTGTTTTTCGAGCAACACATTGGTTAGGTCCTGCAATGCAACACAATCCTCACTATCGATCAATTATTTGTCAAATGTTTGGTTCTAACCCATTTCCTCAATTGGTGAATGCCCTTTTACAACCATCCAAAAGAGTAGAAGAAATAATGCAACCGTTTAGACAATTAATTGAACAGTCGAGAAGAGTCATTGGTCTGCAGATTCGGTTACGAGACAGTTATGCTATTGATGCCTATTCAGAAGAGGTGATGTGGAGATGTGCACAGAATATTCTTTCTCATTGGGATCAAGTAGTTTCACCAGCTTCGTTTATCAGTAGGAATGATAGTTTGTCTGCTGTTGATCGTTGGTTTATTGTAACAGATACCCCAGCCGCAAGAGAACGTTTAAAGCAACAATTAGGAGATAGATTGATATCAATGGACCCACCTATTGACAAAGGCAAAACAGAAAGTGCACAATGGGCTTTAGCAGAAATGTGGTTATTAGGAGAAACAGATGAAATTATTATCAGTCCTTATAGTAGCTTTGGTTTATTTGGACATGGAAGAACAAACAAGGCACCATGGACAGTGGATAGACAAGCACGTTGTTGGAAAAGTCCTAATCCTGCGCCTTGTGACTTTTATTGGTTTGGTGTGCAACGTTTAAAGTGTTTCCGAGATGAATGGATGACGGCAGATATGGTCAATAATGATAATTGCTTTGGATAATTGTGTACTTGTTGAATATCATTTCATCCCATACAAACTTAGGAATAGAATAGGAAAATTAGAAAAGTTTCCTTTTTTGGCATATCTTCACAAATAAGACTTTCTTTAATGGTCTAATAACCACTGAGGAACTATCTTTTCTAAATCGGCCAACTCAATGGTCTTTCTTTCTTCCTTTTTTGTTTCTTTTGCTGCTCTGTCAATGGCTTCTTTGCTTAATTGATTAGAAGAATAATTCTTTTAGGATATTAATCATAGAAGAAAATACCTTGGGTAATATATCGAAGATATTCTACTGTTGCAGTCAATCCATCTTCTCTCATTCTGGTGTGATAACGAAAACGTTGTTGTAAAAGTGAGGAAACGACTTCCTACGTTAGAATACTCTGTTCAAAAGTGCAAGTCGAAATAATGTTTATGAAAACATACTTGCCGAAATGTTATGATTGGTTCTTCTTGTGTTTCCATCCTTTTAGGGTTGTTTGAATCCGTGTTGAATACTTTTCCCAAAGCTCCATCATTGGCATTGATCTTCCAAGTGATGCGCCATCCCTGCTTTCTAGTAGTGTCTTGTTACAATCCAAACAACTCTATAAAATATAACAAGAAAAGAGCAATTCATTGCAATGGATCCTCCATAAACAAATGGTTTGGAATATCAGGAGTCTCCAAAAAGTCACGTTGTTTGAAGAGGCTTAGTTGTATGTGCTTGCAAGATAGAAAGGAAACCACTTCAACTTATTTATCGAATATTTCTACACTTTGTGTTACTTGTTTCGGAGCTGGTTATGTTGGTCTGGTTACTAGTGCCTGTTTAGCTGATTATTGTAAAAAAGTATTCTGCTTGGATTCCGATCGAGAAAAGATAGAACGATTGAGACAATTACAGATTCCTATTGATGAACCGGGTTTGGAAGAAAAGTTACGGATGAACTACGAAAGTGGTCGATTAGAATTTCATTATGACAACTTTCAGTTGCTTGTTAGACAATCCAATGTGGTATTTATTGCGGTTGGCACACCGAGTCGTCGAGGAGATGGTCACGCCGATTTGTCTTATGTATTCTCAGTGGCAGAGTCTATCTGTGACATGTTGAAACCTGGATATACCCTGATAGTTATTAAGTCAACAGTTCCCATAGGGACATGTAGGAAAGTATATCAGTTGATGCGTTCTCTAATTCATTCGTCGGAAATTCAGTTTGATGTGGTGGTCAATCCTGAGTTTTTGAGACAAGGAAGTGCTGTGGAAAACTTTGTAATGCCAGATAGAATTGTTGTTGGTGGTTGTGGAGAGATAAACAGTCCTTCTAGAAGACTGATGGAGACTTTATATTGTCCATTTCTTCAAGGGAAAGAAACTTTGTTTACCACAAGAGAAGAAGCAGAAATGATAAAATATGCTTCCAATGCCTTTTTAGCAATGAAAATTCAATTCATTAATGAAGTTGCAGACTTTTGCCAGTTGACGAATGCCGATATTGGGACCATTATCAAGGCGCTGAGTTTTGATGAAAGAATAGGTAAACATTATTTACAACCTGGACCAGGATTTGGTGGTTCTTGTCTACCAAAAGATATTCGAGCATTGGTAAGGTCTGCAGAAGAATGGGGTTATTCTATGCGATTAATGGAAACTGTGATGGAAGGAAATGAAATGAGGAAAAGAAGAATAGCCAAATGGATAACCCAAATAGCCAGTGAAGAAAGAAATGATTTTGGTAAAGAACAACTCCATACTACCAGTGTTTATGGAAGAAAGATTGCCATATTAGGATTGACTTTTAAAGCAAATACAGATGACTTGCGAGACTCTCCGGCAGTGTTTGTGATGAAAGAATTGTTATCTTTGGGAGCTCACGTATCTGTTTATGATCCCAAAGTAAGTGTAGAAACAATAGAGAAACACTTAGACGCAGTGAAAGACTTTCCATGGAAGTTGGGTACTAACTTGTATGATGCTTGTCAAGGTGCTCAAGTGGTTGCCATCTTAACCGAATGGGAAGAATTTCGAGAATTGAACTGGTCCAGGTTGAGTGAATATGTTGATAGAAAAGTGGTTGTGGATACTAGAAACTTGTGGAATCCTACATTGGTAGCCGCTCAAGGGTTTTCTTATTATTCAGTGGGACGACCTCCTTGTTTTCCGCAAGAAAAACCATTACAAATAATATCCAATCAACAAAATAGTCATTCATCAACAGAAGAGGTTCTTTAAGTAGTCTAACTGAAATTAAAGAGCATTAAAGCACTGAAATTATTTAAGAACGTCTTTTGGTATATTTTCTATTCTTCTTCCTCGAAGAAGTGCCAATTTTGCTTTTCGAGCAGCTTGTTTTCGTTTACGTTGTCGCTTGACACTATTCGGCTCAAATTCTTGTCTCCTTTTTAATTCGAAGACATGACCACTTTTGGTAACTTCCCTACGGAAACGTGCAATGGCAGAGTCAATAGGTTCATCTTGTCCTACTACAATGCGCACTTCCATGCTTACTATGCAAAGAGACCCACTTTAAGCAAATACCATTTCAACAAATACCTAATCACTTACTCTTCTTGTGTGCTTTCTCCATGACAAAAGGTTGCACTTGTCTTTGAGGAAAAAGTGACGTAGGCTTGGAACAAACCCAAGGGCAGCGTTCTCTATAGAAAGCTGGCTTGGCTCCACCAGTAAGCACAAGGTTGTTCGTATTGCACTGAGAACAGGTACGCAATTTGTTCCCAACTACCATATTACTTATAAAACTAGTGATCGGATAGTTCCTTTTATTGTGGTTGTTTTCTATTCCCTGCATTTTGTATGGACGTGTAGCGTTCCTTGACGTGAAATCTGATCTGCCAATCGAATGGGTTGTGGAATGCGATAATGACAGGTATGTAAAACCAAAGTTATTGCTTCTAATAAACCAATTCGATAGCCTATTGATACAAAGATTGGCCGTTTCACATCTTGTGTGCTTAATATGGCAGCACCTAATAAACTACCGGAGTTACCAAACAATGGCATCCATCTCTCATATTCCTTCATTTTAGTTCTTATTTGCTTACTATCCAAACCATCCACGTGTAACAACGACTTGGCAACTCCAATAGTTGGTATATCAAGACTGACACCCAAGTGACAAGCACTTCCAAAGCCTCGAGGATGAAGCACACCATTGCCATCTACCAACAGAACACTTGGAAGTAATGACGGATGTTCCTTTTTCAAGTTTTGAACAACTTGTACAAGCGCTGGAGCTTCTCGAAACCCCAAATAACCAGGAATATAAGGTATTTCCAATGATACACGTTGACAACTACTATATTCTATTTCCAGCGTTCTTGTGTTCAACACGACAAAACCAACATAAGCAACACTGTCATCAACTTTTTCGGGTGTTATATCCAGACCTCCTACTAACGGATACTTGTTGAAAATAGTTTCTAGGTTTACTGAACGTGAAAGGTTCCTCTTGATCAGTTATCAAGCACTGTTTCCACTCTTCTTGCTGTGTAGTCCATTTCTTTATGAGACATTCCAGATTCTCTTGTTTAATGCGACAAATACTATTCTCTGTACTGAAGTTGGGTTGAAAACTGCTATGGTTGATGCTTTTGTCCTCCATACTCCTCTCATGGTCCCCAAACAAGTCTACCAACAAATAGTAATGGACATGACTGTTTCTTAAAATATTGTCAAAAGATAACTTGCAAAAAATATACCAATGCAGATTCTGGAACCGAATCTTAAGTAGATATTTAATTCCTGTCTCTATGAGATATGTGACTGGTTAGGTTAAGAGAATGGTGACTATTCACTTTCATTATTCATATAAATGGTGCCTATAATGATAGTGAGACTATAGGAGAGATTCCAGAGGCTAGGTTTAAATACAAAGATAGTGGTCACTAGCAGCATGCAGAGATATACAAGTTGAAATGTATTAGCGAAGAAGTGTTCTAAAGATAAAGCTTAGTTAATTGGTGACAGATAAAGCATAAAAATATGTATGCATTGTCCAAAAGTAAAGCGTTTGCTATAAATTTTCAAAAAAGGTAACAACATTCAAAGAATTATTGCTGTATCGAGAAAGCTTTGAAAACTTGAAAGACCTTTTGAAAAGCATACAAGGTGACTTTCTCGAACAGAAGGAACATACTGTTAGATGATTACATACAATCATTCGTTCACTACAGTTCAGGTGCCATTTCTGTTCCAAAGCTCTGGAATCTAGTTCTTTCTCACTCGGTATTCTCCTTCTGATTATGCGAACCAAGGTAGAGTCGGATCGACAATAGAAACAGAAAAACCTGTCAAGTGGGCAATAACTCTTGGAAAAGCTCTTTCATGAAGCATCTTATTGAGCCAAGACCATGACTTTCCAATGGAGCATTTAAGCGCATCATGAATCTCACAATTGACGCGCATCACAGCCATGCAATATATCCGATAAAGAACTATTAGCTTTTCTCTCATCAGTCCTGAACCTTTCAAATCAAAACAGAATAATGACAGGTTATTGAGATAGAGTTATGTGGAATATTCGATTCTAAGATAAATTCTACTGACAGTAAAAGCTAAAGAAGAACATTGATCACTTTAAGCTATAAGGAAAATCTTGTTCAAAGACTAGTCCTTGTTGCTTTCTAAAAGAAGTGGCATTACATGCTTTTGTCGGTAACGCATGCAGCTATTTCTGAAATGCAATGAAATAATCAACAAGTGTTAGTTTGGAAAAAAAAGATATATAGTAAAAGATGGGATGTATTTGGACGTATATAGATGCTACATTTAGAAAAGTTATCTACTCTCTATGGAACAATGTGATACAATTAATAAATACGTCTTTATAGGTCTTGTTGGCCATATTAACTCTAGAGGTACAATGGTTTCCTTTCCAACTTTTTCATTTGCCTCATTTAGATGTTTTGGTCGAAACCACAAGTCAAACCGTTTTACATAGTGCAACCAACAATATAAAGCTTGCACGCGAATAAAGAGAACACTTCTCAGGAAGGCAATGTCTCATTGTGGTCTCAAGTCACATTATGACTTGGGGTTCAGAGTTAGCAGAAAACGCCCCCCAGGCGGAATTGAACCGCTCAGCTTTGCAGCTGCCAAGGCTTTGAAGGCCTTGTCTTGCACCAGCAAGAGTCAGGTGGGCATTAGATTTCCTTTCTCAACGACCTATTCAAAGCAATTTCTTCAATTTACAAAATTGATGATGGGATACATTGTATGATAACTAACAAATATGAACAAGTCATGCGAGCGTTGATCAGCGGATCAGTGATTCATTGACACATGGCAGACAACACACGTTCTGGACAGGAAGAAGCTATCCTCGTGTTACAAACCATAGAAACGTTTATGGACAAACTAGGTACTTCATTGCAAGCGTTTCAAGTGCAGACAGCACCTGAAAAGATAAAAGAGTTGGAGCCTTTAGAACGTTCAAAGACGTATTTGGTTTTGGCTTATGCTACTGGTGCCCTACTTTATATGTACTTACGGATTCAGGGAATAGGCGCTACCGAACATTCTGTACAAGAAGAGTTGCGACGTATTAAAGAAAGGTTTCAACGTTTGAATAATTTACAAAACACTGAAAAGAAGCGTTCCTTGACAGTGGATGAAGATGCAGCTGGAAGGATTCTAGCAGCTTCATTGGTAGATTTACCGAAAGAAGAAAAGTACAAACTTCGAAAATCAAAAAAGAGGCGTTTTTCTACTTGAATAGGTTGAAACGTCGATCATGTTTGTTTGGAATGAGCGGTTGATTTGTTTATAGCATGAGAAACAAGCGAGAACGTCGATAGCTATCAAGAGACAAAGTGTAAAAGGAACAAAACTGCAAGTTGATATATTTATGAGATAATAGAAGGTAGTTACCTATTTCACTTTACTTAGCCAAGTCAAGGACAAACTTTTGTGTCCAAAGATGCCTCTTTTCCTTCTAAACGTAAAACTTGGAGTCCCAGCGAGAATTCAATGAGAAAAGTTAGCTTTTGTATTATTTGAAGAACTGCTAAGATTTCTGAACGTTCTCTTGAACGACTTGAGCCAACAAACAGTTGTGAAGAGTTTCCATGAGTAGTAGCTGAATATATATCGGGTTGAAGATGAATTGTCTCCAATTTTTGCTGTACATGCTGCAAATGTTCACTGGTAAAGTCTTTTTGCAAACTAAAACCTATCCTTCTGTGAAATACAACAAGATATGAGCAAGTGAAACTCACCGAGAGATATTTTCTGCTAATTGTTTTGCACTTTTCAGTGCTTTTTGATAAAATGAAATTCCCTATTTGCATGTGTCGTAAGAATACCGTACTTAGAATGGAAGTGAATGGATTCTTTTCATACCTGTTCCAAAGCATCTCGAATTTCTTTCCACGACTCATAAACAGTAGAGGCAGCTTTTACACGATTAAGTATTTCAGCAATAGCCCTGTCCAGTTCACCTCTCAATTGGTGCAAGTCATTAAAGGCATCTTCTAGATGAGACATAATCATCCGCTGTTCTTGAAAATAACGACTCAACAGATTCGTTACTCTTTCACTTTGTTCATCTACATATGTCTTTAAAGCATTTTCAATTGTTTGGTTTGGAGGGAGACAGGTCATATAGGAAGCCAAGGCATCCTGACTACATTCTTCCTTTACTTCTTTTTGCAAACTTTCCTTCCTTGCAAGAATTTTTTTGCAGTTTCCAATCTCTCTATTAAGACCTTCCTTGCGTCAATATACTCTTGAGAAACCAAATGAAGCGCTTCTTCTACAACAGATATGATTCGATGCTCTTGGTTCCGTTGCAATTGAAACGACTCTAGTGTCTTGATATGCCTTTCTGTTTGCTTCATTCTTGTGTTGATGTAATTATCGGCTCTAGAGGCTAGTTCCATCTGTTCTTTTAAACGAGACAACTCTTGAAGATGTCCTCTTTTTGAAGGAGAAGAGTTGCTTCCTTGTGAATAGGTTGGTTTTGTGGAGAAACTTATATGAGAAATGAGCTTGTTTTCGTTGTTCTACTCACAAAAACGTCATCAGAATGAATCATTACTTAATTAGCAAAGCACTCACCGGTGAAAGAGCATCTTCGCAATAGGATAAAATCCTTCGTACTTCAACACTTAAGTTAGAAACCTTTTCCTTCATTTCTTCCAATCGTGACCATCCACCATTATCTCTAATATAACATATCACTTGTATATGTTCTGGCGATAGTACCGACGTCAATTTATTCGCATTTTCTGTATAAAGATATTCTTCCATTGTAGCAATTTTGTTCTTTAGTTCTAATGTTGACTGGTTCAAGTCACGTAAACTATTATCCAAAGTCTTGTGTATTTGAGAACCAAAATTTGATGCATGACTTCTAAGATGCAATGGTACAAGGCTGCTGAAACCTAGCAATATCTTCATTTAAAAAAAGCAAAACAGGTTAAGATTGCATATAAAACAAGAGAGTTGAAATGAGCTTACATCCTCTTCTATCGTGACACTTGATAGCGTATCTGTTACACCTGCAGGTTTCACTGCCACCCGATTTTGTACAGGAGAGGGTGTATTTGGAACTGTTTGCATATAAATGGCATCATTGTCTTTTTCAGCACTCTTAAGTGTCACTTCAAGTTTTGAAGTAATTTGATCCGCTCTATTTTTAATATGTGGAACTCCAGGAAAACAAGATGTGTGGACCAGATTCTTTGCTAGCTTTCTCAGGGACTGTGACAAAGTTATGGCTTTTTTAAGTCTTGCGATTTGTTCGCCTAAAAATAGGTCAATATTAATACTCTAATCCAAATAAAACGGTGTCATTTACCTTTTTCATCTCTTTCGGCATTCGCATTTGACATTTGAATCTCTGCTTCTCTCTCATAAAAGACAGACAAGTATTGTGCACAATCTCCTATCTGCTTATAGTTTCCATCACCATTGAGCAGTTTCAAGCGAGCCCTTTGAACTACTTGGGACCAGCAACTTGCAGCTCCAGCACATAATACAGCCACATTGGTTTCCTTCATTCCTGTGCGTTGAGCGTATTCACACATACAAGTCTGTGCACTTGCTAAGGCTGCTGCTTGAAAAAGATGCAATGCTTCCAAACCTAAATCAGTAGTTACCGCACCATCTGGGGGCGCAGTACACAATACTGCAAAGTGTCCTGCAGCAAGTTGATAGCGACGACATGCTTCTTTCAACAATGATGTATCCGAATGGCTATTAAGTACTTGGGAGAATAGGCAATGCCCAACAAGTACGTCGCAAACTGCCAGGTTGAACGCTAAACATGCACGTTCCAATGCTATATGCCGTTGTTGTGCTCTCTTCATAGGATTGAAAACATCACACCACGCAAATAATACCTTTTATAAAAAGAATACACTTTAAACTTTAACGAAAATGTTTCTTTCAAAAACTAACCTGTGCACCTTTATCAGTCAAATCCAAACGTTTGGCAACAAACTCGAGTGCTGCAAAATAGCGAGTAATGTTTGCCCTTTGTTGTTGGGCACTGTTCAAGTCTTGGACGCGAGAAACACCCTCCACAGCTTCGTCTCGAAGTTTCGAAAGACATTGTAAACCGCCTTTTACGTTGCTCCACCAATTTTCATCGTTATTCAAGCTTACACCAACAAAGCTTTGAAGAGAGCCATTGTCTGACGAGAATCTTTGCGCTATAGAACGTGCAAAGTCTATTTTATCGGTTCTCTTCAAACCTAACCTAAATGTCCAAGCTTGCATAAGAAAAGCCAATGAAACAAGTCTCTTTTCGCCAGTCCACTTGCCAATCCACAAAACGACACGACATCAAATTCAAAATTGGGTTCTCAGTGGGGATGGTGTTGACTCAATGTGCTTAAGGACCTATGCAAGGTTATCATGATAATATACAATTACTACAAATGCAAGAATCTTGAAATCAGTTCAATAACAAGTTCAGGTTTCTCAATAGGAACCCAATGTGAACAATGAGGAATATATTTGATTTGGATGTCATTCACTAGTCGTTCCAAACCAAAAGTTAATTCCTTTCCCAACGCACTACATAAAAGTATAAAAGTTCATCATTCATCAATAGATAAAAGCTTACGTGTCATCTTCACCCCAAATAACCTAACAAATTAGTAAACAACTAGCTACCAACACCCTAACGAATAAAACATACCAATGTTGGAGTTTCTAGGCGACTTGAGAATAGTCCACGAAATAGACCCGTTCCTTTCAAAACATATCTGCCCAAAGCTCGATAATAGTTAATAGCACTCTTCAGAGCAAGAGGCTGTCGAAGAGCTTGCCGATAAGCTTGCATATCCTCTCTACTCATCAATGAGGATCTGACAAGGAGTTGCGGATTGCTTGAATCAGACCTTTAAAGTCATGATACTCTAGAAGCAATTCGGGAATCCAAGGAAGTTGAAAAAAGAATATATACCTTTAAACAATAAAGAAATGAAACAACTACAGAAATTCGGAAAAGACATACCATGACCGTACAAGCTGCGTCCAGTTTGGAGGAAACTTAAGTATTTCTTCTCTGAATCTAATTGGATGTGGTGCATTGATAGTAATCAATTGGTCAACTCGATATGGATAGGTATAAGCTACTGACCAGGCAATAGCGCCACCCCAATCATGTCCCACGCAAACACAAGAACTATAGCCAAGTTGTACGATTAGTCTCTCCACATCAGAACAAAGAACTTCCAGACGATAAGCACTAATACTGGTAGGCTTTTCTGATTCGTTATATCCTCGAAGATCCGGAGCGACTGCTCGATATCCTTGTTGAGAAAAGTGACACAGCAGTGGTTTCCAAGAATACCAAAACTCTGGGAATCCGTGTAAAAATAACATTAAGGGTCTGCCAACTGAAGCCTGCTGCCCTTCTTTATATTCAACTATGTGTAGTCTACAGCCATTACACACTAGATAAGAATGAAGAAAGCTATTATTCAGGTCGCCAGGGTGCTCGTGATCCTCGTTATGAGAATTTTCAGGATACTGCATTGAAAGAAATAGTTTGGAAAGAAAGTATTTCTTTAGTGTGGAACGCGAAATGGCTCAAATTCCAATCAAACTTTGTATAAAGTCATATGCTCATCAGAATTAGCAAAAAGAACAATAAGAAAATCGAAGTATTCTTAACCAAAACATTACTTTTCATTCCTATGCAGACTGTATTATAAAATTGTATGGTCTGTTAATGCTATTTGACAGTGAAGAAAGCATATCAGGGAATAACATTATTCTCAGTAGAATATGATGTTGCGTCACGGGGACGTTCATCACAACAACATCTATTCTATGCAGTCTAAATGACCTCTACAACATTCCATGCTTTCTACTCCACTACAAAGTCTATTTTCAGAAACTATTCTAGCTCAATTAAGCTTTACAAGTTCAGAGTTTCCTTTTCTGAAGGAAAGAAACAGCGTGAACTATCTAGCATTTCTTCTTCTGGCAACCTTGTTGAGTTACTCTGTGTTTCTTTGCCACTATCCTCTTGAAACCAGACAAGAATCAAAATGCCTATCAACGTTATTAACATGCCAATAACTTTTGGGAAAGTAAGTCTTTCTCCAAAAACAAAAATGCCAGCCAGTGTTGTGAGTATGATTCCCAAACCGCACCAAACCGCATATCCAATAGTCATCTAAAGTAATAGACAGGGATAAAGTCAGCCATCACTGTTAAATACACTTCGAAAAAATATTACCTCTATTTTTGTGTATGCAATTACCATTGTTAAAACGCAAAGATTATAACACAAAAAAGCACCCACTGAAGGCCAACGCTGTGTTTTGCTGCGTAAGCGGAAAATAAAGGAACAACCACAACTCACTTTTTGAAAAGAGTTTGAAGCTTTCATACATGTCGTTCCTGCTCCTTCGAGTGCCACTGAAACTAGAAAGAACAACCAGCACACCCACAATGGAATACTTCGTAAGTTCATCATTGAACGAAAATATTCACATTGGTATAAGTTTCAATGAATATGCACTCTTTACCACTCACATTCAATTGTTTATTTACGATTAAATCATTTAGTTTCATGGCGACGACAAGGCCGTTTCTTAAACATAATAAAAGCCAACATCTCTATTGTACTTATTTCACAACGGGGAGTATTACAACAATAGACAACACACAAATTTCATGCTCTAATTCAGCGGCCCTGTCTGCTAGTTTTCTCTAAAAGGGTTCTGGCTTTTTCTTTGTCCAAATCAGTAACTCCCAACTCTTCCCCAGCATTCTCTGCTTGCTCTCGCTCTTTCTTCTTCAAATGTGAAGCATTCCAAAAGGTACCAGCAACGACAAGCAATGTGGCACCTTGTGTCAATACTCTAGCACGCATAAACATCTGGGAGTTTTTTGAGTTACCACGACGAAAATTTAGTAGACCTCCAACTAGTACAGCTGCTGTTGCAAAACAACCACCAATAACTAAATAACTTCCTGGAGCTTTCAACTTTTTCTTTGCTGGGTTTTCCAAGTCTGGCACTGAAAAACTAGGTTGTAAGTTGGGGTCTCCCGTGGAGTTCATTGTTGAAAAATTTCTAATTGTGTAACCAAAATCTATTTGCTGAAGTTCAAGCTTTGGGGCCAACAAATAATCTCTTCATAAGAAGATAGCCCGGAACTCTTTTTTCTCCTTCGTTGGAAGCTTTTTTCATGTCTCATTGTGTATTCCTTTTCGATGAACGAGAACATTTATAATGAAAATTAGAACTGTAGAGCAATAATTATATTTAAGCATTTTCCTTATTTGCGCCAATCAGCATTTTTCTTGAAATTAGTCACCGCATGACCTCAGCAGTATGGCCAAACCACACCAATAATGGCTCAGACGAACGGATATTGAACCTCAATACTGCCAGTCATGCAGAGAAAGATATTGCTATAAACGATGTAAAGCATACGCTACCTTGTATAGAAAGAAAATATGAAACGTTTGTCTATGTTGGCAAACAGGAGCATTCTGACCATCCGTTCCAATTGAGAGAGAATCCCTGGGACGCAGTAGACTGGGTATGTTTGCCACTGTTTTGTAAAGTTTTTGTTTGTAATATTAACCAAACGGAAGCTATCATTCTTCTTTTGTTTGTTTGTGCTGCTTCCAATTCGGCTTGTATTCCTATCTCTTTGTGGTGTCGTAGCTCTCATTCTGACGAATCTTGCAATATTGGGAATACCAGAAAGCTTTTTCTTGCAGGGACCAACAATACCTTTGACACTTTGGAGGCGACAGCTTCTGAGGCCCGTGCGATATATTGCAAGAATAGCACTCTTTCTTTTGGGTGTCGTTGTCATTGAAAGTGTTGCCGAGTAAGTATCCTCAGCATTTTTTGCAGAACGAATATTTATTGACAGGTTTTGTTCTCGTTAACAGCCAAGATTTTGTTTGCAATGCGCCTATCATTATATCGAACCATATTTCATTACTTGATACCTTATACTTTTACTATCGTTGTTTACCAAGCTTTTTATCAAAGATGGAAGTTGCTTCTATGCCAATTTTTGGAGCTGCCATCAAAGCAACATTATCGTTATTTGTGGATAGGACAAATGTGGAAAGCAGAAGCAGAACTGTAGCCGAGATTTGTCGCCGTCTAACTAACAATAATCTGAAGTTTCCACCTATACTCATATTTCCTGAGTCTACTACGACAAATGGACGATTTGTCATCAGTTTTCGGAAGGGAGCTTTTTTGGCTGCATCTTGTGTCCAACCAGTCGCTATATCTTATAACACCAGAACTGGATGGACCCCTGCTCTTGTGGAAGATCAGGGTATTATTCGAGTCTTTCTTCGCTTACTTTGCACAATTCGAACCACTATGCGAGTACAGTGGCTTGCTATCTATCAACCAACGAATGAAGAATGTCATTCTCCTCGGTTGTTTGCAGAAAATACAAGAAAATATATTGCAAATGCGATACATGCTGAACTATCTGACCACTGTTATGAAGATGTTCTTTTCCAGGTGAACACAGTTGTTCCAAACATACAGTTGTTTTTTTCACCAAACATCTTTTAAATAGTTGGCTGCAATGAAAATTGACCTCAAGATGGGAAAGGAAGTCGATTTAGAACTGATGAAATGGCAAGAACTAACTGGACTCGATGCGATGAGTGCCAAACGACACTTGATGAAGTTTGTGGTAAGAACAAGTGGTGTTGGAAATTTCAGGCTTTCACGCTAATTGGTGCACAGACAGCGGACCGCATGGAAGATGGCTTTGTCACCCGGGAGGATTTCAATTCGGCACTCTGGTAAGAGTTTTAAAGTTTGAATAGATTAGAAATTTCCAATGACAGTTTCCTAGTCTATGGAGACATGGTCATGTTGCCGATACTCTGTTTCATTATTTAGATTTGAGTAAGTAACCCTGAACTTTCGTATTGTGTTGTTTTGATTGTTGTATTTAGATGATGTTAGTAATGGCTTTTTCTTGAAATATAACATGTCGACCTTATTTGTACTCTCTTAGCGGGGAAAATTAACTTTTGTAGAGTATGCTACTGGGTTAAGCTTTTTTAGTCGTCAGTGCTCTTCAACGAAAGGTCTGCGGGCAACTTTTTTCTTATTGGGAGGGAAAGATGATGTTTTATTTCGAACCGACTTTATCTCTACAATGGTATCTTTTCGTTTTGTTGCAAATGATTTTTATTTACGATATTCGTAGCAGTCTTTGATAGCGATATAACATGCTCCGAAATTGAATGGGTTTTTGATTGTATGGCAGGGTAAGGCATTCATGTCATGCAGTTGCCTTGTCTTATTCTTCTAGGATACGGGCGAACAACGTTACATGGAAGGATTTTGCACTATTTATAAGTCAGCATCCCAACTTTGCGGCAGTATTTGGTAGCATTTTACTTTTGATTGTTCAAAAATGTTCAGTTTCTGGTAATCACTGCATAAAAGACTACCAGCAAACACACAAGGTAAATCGAATCTGATGTATGAAATAAAAAACAGATATCTTATGACACATTCATTGTCCACGTGGCATCAAACGGAATGATTGATTGAATCACAAGTGGGCATTTCTCACTTGTGCGCATAACGTTTCCTTTGGTTCCACGTTGATTGTAAATGAATGTTTTGGCGCTTTGGTGCCATTCCTTCTCAGGAGATATACCGGTGAAGCAGAATTGTCCATGATGCATAGTCCAAAGATACTTCCCGTTGAGTATCTTCTTAACCCTTTCACAGTAACAAATATCGATATTTGGAAGCAGGAGCCTTCACAAACATTTAGACAACAACTTTTTACGCGGTCAATTACTGCTCTTACCCAAACTACACAGGATATCAGAGGGCTACAAATGAACTCTATTGTAGAAACAACAAATAAATCAGTTCAACAGTTACAGACCGTTTCCAATTCTCCTACATCAGTTCATAAAACAGCAGACATTGCTGTTAAAATACAGCTTGACTCATCAGAAAAATTGGAATGTCTTAGAACAAAAAACAGGCGAGGAAGAATACCATTGCACCCGGAAATGTCACCCAGAGAACGCGCCACGTGGAGACTTCATCGAAATAGACAGGCAGCTGCTAGAAGCAGACAGAAACAGAAAGAATATATTTGTCAATTGGAAGGATTATTAGAACAGGCTAAAATCACCATTGCTGTGTTGCGTAATAATTGTATTACCGATGCTACCATGCTTCAACAAGACGATCAATATTCTGGAGCAAAGAAAGAAATTTGAAAAACAATGCGTTATTCCATGCTCTTTGCAATGTAATCAATTTGTTGCAAATTTTTTTAGAAGCTATAGGACTATTGTATATATAAAAGGGGTTCATCATATTTTCAATATAAATTTGATGTATTTTCCTGAATAACTAGAAAAAAATGATCATTGAGTAATTGATAACTTCAATAATAATACGTGTTATCACCTGTTTTAGCCTCGCATCGACATAAGACCCAGGTATCAAAGCCAACAAGATAGTTATACCAGTATTCGTAACATAGGCATGGATGGGCAGTACTTCTTGTGGTGTTATACAACCCAAGTAACCATCGGAAGGTATACGCTTCACTGAGGCGCTTCCTATGAAAAACCAAAATTAGTGCCAACGAAAAAGAAACAAAATATTCTATAGATACCCTGTCCAGGCAGACAGTCCAATGATCGAAACAAAAGATATTGTATTTGCTGCTCCCTGGTTTCTCCGGCCTTTGGTAAATGCACAATTGATTCTGGACAATCATAGACACGAATAACAAGTGGGTGGTTCTAAAGCAATTTTCTGAGTTATGTGCTTGAAGAAGTGAATAGTTTTTTCAAACTTACTTTACTGTTGATGATTGCAACTGCCACGACCGGAGAGGGAGTTTGGTCGACAACTGAAAGTCCCTCGGTACTGTTATTCGATGACATGGAAAAGAATATTTCAACTTTTGACACTTTGACTCTTCCAAGATGCAAAATTGATACGCAATGCAAATGAAAATGCCCAAAGAGGGTTTCCCATTGTGGTTTTACAACTGCTTATTTCTTAAGACACATTCTCCTTCATCACTTTTGTATTTATTTTTTCTTGCTTTGCAACGGTTAGTCCCTATGAAATCAGGTTGCAATGGGTACAATGACTAGAAACTGGTGAAGCAATCTTTCAGAAAGTAGAGCGCCATGGTCGCAAGAATTCGTCATATTGGACAAAGAACGACGAAACATTTCCAGAAAATATTGCATATGCCTTGTTGTTATTCTACGATGATTTTTTTGTCTACACAACAGACTTTTTTGTCGTTATTAACCTCTAATGCTTTAATATATGGAGTCTCGTGTTGATGGTCAACCAGTGGACAATGCAAGAGAAATAACAACAAGCTACGTCTTCTACTTTCTGCATTGCAAAACTACCTGTTATGACTTTAAATGACCAGTCTGACATGGTTAGAAGTTTAATCAATCGGTTAGTAAATCTTTAGTCATTTATTTGTCATTGATGAGCTTTCCTTGGAAAATTCCAACAACGTCTTTTGGTGTCTGTTGGGTCCAGTGAAACAACCAAGCTGTACTCTTCTTTTTCACCCAAGAAACGTAGAAGAGTTAGTGAGTACTGAGCAAGAGACTATTACAGTTTCTTTTATCATACCATAAGGGGTAAGGAGGAACAAAATGGAGAATATTTCCCACCGCATAAAAAATGTGGACTGGAACAATATAAAGAAACAGGCGCTCAAAGTTCGAGGAGAAGCAGCTTCCAAGCTCAAGGACTTTTGTATGACGGACATAGAAAACAAAGTTAGAGCAGCAACTTCGAATAAAAGTTGGGGTGCAAGTACTTCAGAGTTGTTTGAAATATCTCAGTCGACGTTTAATAACGAAGAATATCCCTTAGTTATGGCCATTGTGTGGCAAAGATTGAACGACCACGGCAGACACTGGCGACACGTATACAAAGCATTGGAGTTGCTTCGATATTTACTTATGCACGGGTCCTCTAGAGTCATGGATGAAGTTCGAGATGCTATCTATCATATTCAGTCACTTCAAGACTTTCGATATATTGATCCAGTTACTCATAAAGATGAAGGTGCAAATGTGCGAATCAAAGCTAAGCAAGTGGTAGACTTGGTTACCGACGAACGTTTACTTCAGGAAGAAAGACAAAAGAGTAAAGAACTTTATCTAAAGGTAGCAAATGGTGGTGGTGCGTCTCGGTTTGGTGGCATTTCTTCCTATGATATATCTTCTTCCTCTGATTATAGTAATGATCGACAAGGTCTTGGAGTAGGTTCAGATGCTGCATTGGGAGGCCGTTATAGGAATGCATATACAGATCAATACTCCCTGCAAAATAGTTCCCCAATCGATTCTAGAATGGCTTCCAACTTAACAGAAGAGAAATGGAATACTCCAGAAGAGCCTTTGGGATATTATCCATTGGAAGCAGAACATATATCGATGGCATCCAAATCCTCTACACTGCCTGGAGCAGTAAGACTGGGGTCTTCAGCAACATTGCAACATTCAGTTGTAGAGCAAAATGCTTCCTTTGCATCTGCTCAAGTCAGTGCCAAGAAACCACAACCAAAGATTGATGACTTGATTAGTTGGGATGATACCGAGTCTACTAAGACCGATTATACTTCATCACAACAAAGATCAGACATGATACAATGGGATGATGATTTCGATCCAAGATCCCATGAACATAGCATACAGCAGTCCATAAAGAATAGTTCTATGACGCCAGCGGCAGATTGGCGCACGAACACATTGGGAGATAATCCTTCCACTTCTACAGTAAAAGAAGAAAAGCAACATATGATGAATACATCGAAGAATACAACTGCATGGCCTGAGAATAATAGAAACCATAATAATATTATTGGGAAGAAAGACAATGGTTCTTCAGTTTTCCAAAGCAAAGGAGAAGCTGTACCTATCAAGAATATCGCTTCTCATGTGAATACACAAGGCCATGCACAGAACAAAACAGCAACAAATGAATCAGACACATCAAAAGTTTCTTCTGCACAGTCAAGTGTGGATCCATTTGGTAATTTGGTACATGACCTAATGAATACACATTTACCGAAGACACAAGAGAAAAGAGAAGCATGAATGATTTCTGTATCTTTAAAAGAGAACAAATATATTCTAAACAATCTGCCGATAGTCTTCCTAGCAATGCTTTTCTTTTTCTATAATTAACTTACTAAAACATTTGTCTTTTCTTAGACTGTTTATGATCTTCGAATGCTTGTTTCGTATAAAGAGTCGTTTTCCATAGACGAAAAAGAATTACACCATACAAACTGAATAATCCAATGTACCAAATAAATTGCCATTTCTTAAAAATCTGTAAAAGAACAATACTTATCACTTGAACAACACTTTCAGGAAAGTCATCTTCTAGCCCAGCCTATCCATTTTTATTAGTTGCTTATTATCGGCAACTGCTTTATTCAAATACTTACTTCGTATCGTCTACCACAAAAGCAAGTCCATTCTCTCAGAGTAAATACAAAACTCTCTAAAGATATTGATAATAAAGTAGCAATAAATAACCACCAACTATTGACTTCAATCGATAATACTACTAGGCAAGATAAGAGCATGCTTCTGGTCATCACTGGTTCAAGAAATGTCGTAAAAATAGCTTGACATTGCACCAAATGTTCATTGTCTTTTCTTATTCTTGCCAATACAGTAGAAAGCAATAAACAGATACTACTTGCAATGGAATGTCTACCCATTAGAGATAGAAACAATAGTAAATACAGCACAATACGAATATAGGAAAGACAAGCTGGCGTATTCCACAAAAGAGGCAAATTATCAGAAGACAATGGCACTGGATCATAATTTACATAAGGCTGAAGAATTCGTTTAAGTTTTCCAGAGTCGTGTCGACTTTCTGTAGTAGGACACACTATTTTAGTTGGGTCAGTCTCTACCTCAAACTTTTCATTCAACAGAGCCATTATTTCCGCATCAACAGGGTCCATAGAGTGCTCATTCGTATTCTGTTGTTGACAAAAGAGTACCAGTGGTCTTTTAAAAAGAATAATGCCCTCACGCCATCTCTTATCACAACGTTTTAAAGATGGTTTTCGATAAAGCAAAAGTGTCTGTGGCCGCCAATAGATAGAACAAATTGAAACAAACATATTGACGAGTTGTTTATTCAAAAACATTACAAGCATTTCATTTTACAAGTCCATCCTATCATCTAAAGAGAAACACTATGTCTAGATAATGCTCTTAAATAAAATGAACATTCTCTTCATATATTGTAACAATTCGTTGTGAAGATATTCTCACATTTCTGAAATAACTATTTTGTGTTGCTTGTCATCGTTTGTATTTCTCTCATGTCATTGCAGTTGACAGTTTTTCTCTTTCTCCAATGCTTTCTTATTATTATCAAATTGACTCTTATCACTTTTCACATTACTAGTTTGGAAACCAGAAAAACTGTTATCTCCTTGGAGATTCGACTCTCCACTTTTTGAATCCATTTGGGAAGAATTAGAATAGAAAGAAGAAGAATCCACTTTGCGCTCTTCTTCTTGTCCATGTTCCATTCTCTTTATATTTGCTTCATTCTCGTTCACTTTGTTTCCCTTCCAAGTTGTGTGTGTGTCTTCCTTACTTTTCCTTCTTCCAGTATAAAGATATTCCATATGTGCCATATTATGGCCAACACTATGGGTACTTCTCAATGTGTTGCTATTTCTAGACATTGAAATGCCACGAAGTTCGTATCCAAAACTTCCAGGTGGTCTGGCATTATCAATATCAACTGACTTGCAAGATTCTCCACCAATATAAATATGGTAAATATTACCTTTAATGTCTGCAGCATGAAATGTTCGATTAGAAGGAGCACAAGCACAACATCGAAGAGGGTTTCTAGAATGAAGTATGGAGAGCGGTTGAGAACTCTTTCGTAAATCCCATAAATAGGCTGAACCTCCAACTGTACAAGATAAAGCATATCGACATTGTGAAGATACTGCACAACCCCAAACTTCATCATCATGCCCTTCAAGAATAGTCACCAATGGATTCGTTGCCTGTACATCCCAAATACGACAAGTCTTATCACCTGAAGAAGAAAGTATAATACGACCACAAAGTTCCTTTTCAACTGTTCGAGGAACAGCAACTGCATAAATCTTCTTCTCATGTCCATAAAGTGAACGAAATATGGTTTTCTCTTCCAAGTCCCAAACCTGAACAACCGAATCTTCTCCACCACTCACTGCACGTAGTACACCTCCACTAGGACGTTCATCTATGACTTCCACTGTAAATACTTCACCACTATGACCTCTTAATACTGCCAAAGGTCTAGCACCTCCAGTCTCTTCCTCAGAAACGTCACTTTTGGCTTTACGACTGGACCATACTTGTTTCAAACTGCCACCTTTTTTCAAAGTCTTCGGACTAGTTAATAGAGCCCTTTTTTGAACATCTTCAATCAACCAAAAACGAACTGTAGAATCTCCTGAGGCAGTCAGTGCTCTATCTACCGAATATGACAGCGCCACTCCATAAACAGGACCTCGATGACCACGTAACACTGCCACTTGTTCCAAACTTCTAGGAAACCATACTCTTCCAAGTTCTGCAACTGATCCAGTCAATACTACAGGTTCATCTGGTTTACTGCTAGGGATGGCACAGTCAACTGCAAGAACAGCTCCTTTATGTTCCAAAAAGGTACGTCTTGCTGGACCATGTTTTGACACTGAAGTCTGTACTACTCGTGTCAACAAACCAGTACTATAAGGTGATTCGTTGTTTTTTAACGTGGGAGACGTATTATTCTTTTCTCCTTCAGGCACTTGCTTATTCACTTTCTCTGGTAAACTTACAGTTGTAAGTGTGGTAGACAAGTCAATAACGTGTGCAGCAGAGTCACCAGCACTCACTACTGCCTTTCTTTCATTGTCAAAAGGCAATATATTAAGGGCATAAATATCAACGTCTCGATCAGGATAGAGTCTTGAACAAGCTACTGGAAAAGCTGTACCACTAAGACACTCCAAAGCAGCAGGTAACTTTGGTGTCTTTGGTTTTGTGAGTTCTTGAAAAAGTGAAGACATTGTCTTCTTTTAGACAAAACTTGATACTATTTGTCTCCTACCTGCCCAACAAGTATTGAAAACATGGAAGTATCGACTTGCTAAGAAAAGACCCCTTTATGCTTTTGGTTGGATTCTAAAAACTTTTGTAAAGCATTACTATCCATACGCATAAGCATCCATTCTTTCAAAGCTTTTGCACCAACAGACTCATAGAATTGTATACTTGGTGTATTCCAAGTTAGAACGTTCCACTGGTATCTTTTACAGTTTTCTGATACAGCCACTTGTGCACAATATCTCAATAAAGATTTTCCAACACCTTGTTTCCTATATTGGGGCAATACAAAGAGATCTTCCAAATGCAAAGACTTTCCTTGCCACTAGACACATTCCATATCAGTCTCAATACTGAAAATACTCTCGGTTGTCTGCATGTTCTTTACTTACAGTGGAAAAGATATAAAACCATAAAGCAAAACCTGCACCTTTCCAGTTTCCATCTTCCTATGCACCAAGAGAAATTATCGGTCAATCTTCTTATGTTGCCATCTATCTATCTCTAGGTATCTATATACATACCCATACTTCTGCAAGCACCACATGAAACAAAGGAGGTTGAATATCAAAGCCATCCCTTTCAAAATCCTTTTCTGTCAGTTGAACTGCGTCTGGTTCTCTTTCATATTCAGCGAGTTGTTTTACTAGAAACAGAATGGTTGAAACATCTTTTCTATCTGCTGATCTTAGACGATATTCTAAAGGTGTCATCTCGTCAATAAGAAATAAATGGATACCATCCGATTGACTGAATGCTTTAATGCCTTGTTGACAACGGTAGTCACCGGACGATTGATAATGGAAGACACTAAAACTGGTTTTGTTTGTTGTGACAAATATTTTCAAGATAAAAGACAAATTTCTCGGGTTGATGGCAACTTTTGTTTAAGAAGAGGTATATATTTTGAATACCGAGCAGAACAATGGTGGTTTCCGTTAGAGATGCCTAAACCAGTGATAAGCAATTTGAAAACGTTGCGATTGAAAAGAAACTTAAACCTCAATGACAATGTATTCTTTCATCGAAAGCAATCAACTACGAATAAACACAGTCGTTCGCAGTTTAGGAAGACTGTTATGGTGTGGTTTAGAGATGTTTTTCGTTTAGACGATCATTTGGCTCTCATGGCTGCTGTCAAACACTTTGATAGTTATCTTCTGCCTATTATTATTGTTCCTTGTAAAGTTTCCGAATCCCCTAGTCTAGCAGCTATTGTTCAGGATCTTGCTTGTTCGTTGCAAAAGTTAGGAAGTGGTCTAGTGGTGATTGAAAATGGTGATTGTGCAAAGTTACAACAACTGATTGTCACAACAGAAACACAAAAAGTATATATTAGTGCCTCCTCAGAATGTTTTGTGGATTTTCGATTATCTTCTTTACAAGAAAGACTTGTCTTTGAAAAGTTCCATTCTTTGGGCTTGCATTATCACTTGATAGAAGACAGATGGAGAGAAGAGAAAATAAACTCAAGGATGGTTCCTATGAGTTGTCCTCATGTTTTACCCAGTTTACCAGAGTCTTGTAGTCCTTGGTTGATTGCTTCTATCAACCATAGAAATATATCTCAACGACAAGTGACTGAGACCAATTCGCTGTTCAAGTTGCAACGAATATTAAAATATCTCATCATAGATGACTTTAATTGTTTTCTTTCCATCTTTCATTGGACTTGTAAGCAGTTGAAACAAGAGTTGCTGAGTGGCGTCATTTCTAAAGTTAGAATATGTTATGAGTTGGAGAAGAGACGATATTCAATATATCTTTCACCTCCTCTGTCTTCTGTGCTACAGTCGGCTTGTCTATTTCTTTATGTTTGTTTCATCGGAGTCTTTCTCCTGCCTTGGCATCTAATTGCTCAGTTTCCGCAATGGCATATGATATTGAAGGCAATGTAAGAAGAACATTGGAATGGGATGAAAAAGATGCTCGTTTTCGATATGGAGCACATGATGATGAACCAATGGATTGGGTCACTGCTTGGAAGAGTTGGTTAGGAAAAAGAACAGACTTTTTGAAACAGTCTTTCTTTCCAGAAGGTATTACTTCTGATTATTATGCTTTCACTTTTTGGAGAGTCTTTCAACGACTCGTGAGTGCTACTGTTGGAGTATTTGGAACACAAGCATTATTGTTAGCTTTAGGAATCAAAGCAGGTAGAATTGGTCGTGCAGCAGCTACTTCTTGGGTCTTGAAAGATGGCTTTGGAAGATTAGGAAAGATGTTTTGGGCTAGTCAAATGGGTAGAGACTTTGATGCTGATCCTAAACGTTGGCGTTTTCGTTCAGCTCTCTTATATGCATTTGGAAATGGTTTAGAAATTGTGACACAAATATTTCCAGCTTCCTTTTTGATATTTGCTACTTTAGCTAATTCTATGAAACAAATATCCATGTTGACTGCTTCCGCAACTAGAAATGCAATGTATAAGAATTTTGCTGGGAGAAGTGAGAATATTGCTGATATTACTGCCAAAGGAGAAGCACAAATTGTGGTGGCTGACCTATTAGGAATGGCTATTGGTATTCAATTAAGTAAATGGATTGGTACCAGTAGACCAAATGTGTTAACTGCTTATTCAATTTTATCTGTTTTAGATATTTATGCTATTTATAAGGAATTACGAGCAGTACAGTTTCGTACTCTGAATTATGAACGTTCGGGAATGATTGTTGACTACTTTATAAGCAAAGGACATGTTCCTTCACCAAGTGTCGTCAGTCAGAGAGAAAATATATTTTTAAAGCCTCGACATGATATTCGTCCAATGTTTGCTACTTTATCGGAAGCTATTTCTTGTCCCGAAGAGTTGAATAGTTTGGTGAGAACGTTTAAAGGTGAACAATTTATAGTAACCCAATCAATGGATGGAAGATATCGAATTGTATTAAGAGAACATGCTAAGAATAATGACATTCTAAGAGCACTCCTTACTTTAGGGTTTCTTAAACAAGAATTGTACAAAGAATCAGCCATGAGAAAACGGAAGCCATTGGGTTTCAAGTTGTTTCCTTTTCTTTCATCTTTTGAAGATACTGATTGCTGGTGGAGTTCTTCCTCCTCTACTGAAAGGCATCATTCAGAAGATTGGACTCCTTGCCAGTTGAAGAATAGAAAGAAGAAACAACAAATCGCATCTCTGATAACGACAAACTCAGTAGATACTAAACAACGAATGATAGAAAGAATGGATGCCATTACCAGTGCTTATAAACAGTCTAAACAATATTACATGTTATTTATTCAACAGTTACAACAAGAAGGATGGAGTGTTGAACGTTTATTATATGGTCCAGTAAAGAGAAGAGCAGTTTGGTAACTTTACAAATAACGAAAACATAAAACTTATGATAATAGATAAGAAACGATAGACTGTGAAGGTTTCTCTTGTTTTGGACGACTTGAGTGGGTTGACTGCCTTGTCTTTTCTGATGGTTCTTCAGCCACTGCAATTTCTGCTTCTATCGCTCCAATAACAAACTCTAAAGCTATTGGATTAATTAAAGGTTGCTTCCACCAAAGATTTATCCAAAAGAAAAGAATGTCTCTGGAAGCATACTGATGAAAATGGGAAAGTACTTGTTGCTTGCACAGATAATCCCGCTCCAAACCATTCAATAACGGCTTAATATAGTCTACTATAAATATACAAGATAAACTTTAGCATATTCATATTTCCTGTTCACTTACTGAAATGGGTCAAGGAAAGTGTTGCCAGTAAGGGTTCTTCTTGACTCTGTACACTCATAGTCTGCAACTGCTGCATACATCGTTGAACACCTTGCAATAAAGTTTTTAATCTGAACATCAAGTCTTTCAAATTATTCCAATGTGCATTCATTTCGTTTCTATCTTGTGATGACTTGAAACTGGTGTTTATCGTCTCTAGTGTTGCTGCTCTTTCCATATATGTTTCCGTTTAGACAAGATGCCGTCTTTGTATTAACTATCGACATACCTCATTTCCAATAAATACTGTCCTACTCTTTCCAAATCCAACTTTCCTTGCTCACTTAAGCTTTTCCATGCCCGTATATAATAAACTATTTTCTGCAAACACTCAAGTTCCATCAAACATGACAATGTCGGTGGCCAATACTTTTTGATCTATTCATGCCAACGCTTCCTGTTGAAGTTTGGCAACGTATTCAGCCAAAAGCCTTTTATCAGAGTTTTCTACCAAACAACATAAGACCTGATGGGAGAAAACTTGATGAATACCGAAACTTCAAGTTGAGAAGAGGCATGTTGTTTCTTTCGTTTATTTAAGTCTTTTATTGGTGGTAATACTGCATATATTTAGGTGTTGTTGCTTCTGTTGATGGCTCAGCAATGGTGGAATTGGGTAAAAGTTCAGTAATAGTTGGAGTAGAAGGAAAAGTAAAATCTTGCAAAGAAAGTTTAGGAGGAATCCAACAAACAAAAGATGAATTGTTTTCCAAACTTGTCAATGGTAAGAAACTTTAATAGATAATCCTTTCTTGATTGACTCTGTTTTCTAGTTCAAATAGAATTGACACCATTGTGTCATAGAGACTTTCGAATGGGTCGAATATCAGAAGAAGCACTTGAAATGAAAGATTGGTTAGAAAGGGTGATTGAACTCGTCATAAAGGATAAAAGTACTTTATGTATCGTGGAAGATAAATACTATTGGTGTTTACAAGTGACTGCTTATTGTATTAGTTGTGATGGTAATATAATGGAAACCACTTTATTAGCAGCTTATGGTGCTTTATTGGATACATCGTTGCCTCCTCTCATATCAGATGGAGAGAATAACCAACTAAAAATTGCACAAGACAAGTCTAATCAGTCACTATCGTTAAAGAACATAACAGATTGGCCATTCTTAGTCAATATTGGTATCTTTGGTCAATATTGTTTGTTTGATTTGACAATACAAGAAGAACAGTTGATGGATATCATTGTAATGATATGGAATAACGACAAGGGAGACAAGTTGGCTATTCAGAAACACAAAAACGGATTATTATCAGAGAATTTATTAAAGAAGCTCTTAAAATTGGCAACCTTTCATATTCATGAAAGAATGGAATGGTTTCATCGCAATCATTCCATCTTGTCCAAAAAAGAGTAGCATACTATGAAGCTATTGCATATTTTATCAATTATTTCAAATCTAGAACATCTGTTTCATCTTTGGAGGATTGAATAGTTGAATGGGTAGTAGAGAATCGATTGATTGTATTGGCTGTATTACTGCCACTCCATATTTCCATTTTATCAGTGGCCAAACCTTTAAAGTTTTTACTCAATGGATTGTTTTTGGGAAAATAAGCATCCTTATTATAAAATGAATATTACTTGCATATAATACATATTCCTTTTGCTTACTGAAGTTCCCGTTCGATTGGGTACAATCTGTGCTTGATAAGAAGGTCGTTCAAAAGGTCTCTTGGAAGGAGGCTCTTCAATAACATGATGAAGCCAAGCATGCCTAGAGAAAATACATTAGGTTAAAAGTCAATGCATTCTTCTTTCATCTTGTCTAGTCACTTACCATTCCGGAGGAAGAGAATAGGGATCAGGCGTAAACTCGTTGCTTCTATACTCCACCCATCTGTCTTTCAAATTGAGGTCTTTTACCTTTTGAAAATAACGATTGTGAAATTCATCTTCTCCTACAAAGTATTTCATGGTGCCTAGTCGATTCATTTTGGCAGCTTGAACAGTTCCCCAAAACCCTCTCCAACGGAACTCCTTCAACAAGTTAAGAAAAAACGACATGGTTCAGTAAGTATCACAGCAACTATTTATTCTACTTCTTCCAACTAACTATTTTTTGAAAAAGCAATCCCAACAAAGTTTTTAGGACTTTTCCAACAGGGCTTGTTTTCCTAATTTGTTATTTTCTCTTCTTCTTTGCATGTAAAACAAATATACAATGACCAGCACCAATTGTAGTAAAGGAAGCCAAGACAAGCGACAATTACCAAATGTTTCTAAAGAAATAAACTGTAAACATAACACAAACATAGATGCTCTTCCTCTCCACAAGTCTCCACTACGAATGGTACATAACAAATAGGCTAAAAGAATTCTTTCCATCGCTGTCAAATCATCCACAAACGTTAAATGAGATAAGCCACGAAAAACGAAATAAAAAGGAATTGCATATCGAGAGAAGAATCTTTTCCACCAATTATCCGAATATTGCCAACTCCAAAAGTTAAGCATCAGCAACACAAACCACAAACTATTGACAGATAATGGACGAGGCAATACATATGTGACCATAGAAGATAGAAAAGGGAAACCATACAATACAAGAAAACATAATAAAAAAGAAGAATTCTCCCTAGAAAAATAGTCAAGTATTCCCATAAGAAAACTATACAATATATTGTTTGAAGCATTAACATTGTCTTCATTCAAAGAAATGAATCTTTTCCCGACTGGGTCATCGAAAAACTGCCAGTCGTTATCCATTGAACAAGTCAACTGATCCTTCGCAGTACAAGCGATAAAGTCTTTCTCTCTTGACAAACAGTCAATGAATGCTCCTGACTCACTGGTCAACCTATTCTTGACATTTTCTGACAAGACATTTTCCACCTTTTCATTATCCATCCTTTTCTCCGATAAGTCTGAACTTGACTTTTCGTTCTGTGGCTGGGAAACCAAGTCCTCTGAAGATGTAACCAACGAATGAATCTCTTCTTCGTTCAAATTCTCATCTGCAGAGCATGAAGCCCCAAGTAAAAGTTCCGAATCTATCTGCGGAGCATCATAAAATATATCTGTCTCCTTCTCATTAATACCCAAAGGACTCAAATCATCCTTTCTTTCATCATTATATTCTATATTATTAGTGGTAACGTCAATGCCAGCAGATTCAGTTGTTTCTTGAATAGAATTGTCTACTAAGGCGTCTACTCCAACTTGGACTACAACAAGTTTTTTTAACTTTTTCTCTTGTGTTGCTACTGCTTCTGTTTTTCCTCCTTCTTTTTCCATATCAACATTGTCTTGTTGCTTTTGTTTCAATTCTTCTGCTGCTCTTCTCTTACTCTCATAAAATCGAATGGCTCTTAAACGACGCTTTTCTGCTCTAGTTAACTTTCGTGACTGACCATTTTCATCTTCTCCCATTGAACCACTCAAGGCTACAGAACTCGTCGAATATTTTGAGTTTTCTGAGACTCCATCAGTGCTTCGTGAAGTATGGGCATCAGAAGATGGAACGGAATTATATGTCTGTTGCAAGCTGTTCGGATAACTACTCGAATTAGCGTCCTTTCCACTTTCGCTTGACAGATTTTCTCCTTGCTTCTGTCTGGATTGGTTTTCCTTCTTCTTGTTCTTCTTCTGTTTCTCAGCCTTCTTACCATTTCTGTCATCTTTCGATGCATTCTTATGGCGCTGACCCACAATAAATCCTGAATGGAAGAGATTACCAATGGTGGAACGATGTTCTCTACTTGTATCTTCTACTCGGTCTCCATATATCAAAGGTCCATCAGCAACAACAGCATTTGGTTGATTCCTGTGACGATGGGTAAAGTTGAAAAGATTATGTCTTTGAATAACTGTGTGCATCCACTCTATTGCAGCATTCGATGACCACAGTCCACTCCAACTACCAGAACGTTGACGACTTGTCTGATTTTCGTTCGCTTGTATTGTCATAGCAGCAGGTGGAGATACTGGTGAAGGATGATAAAACTTGCAAGAGTCTCCATGAGGACAATGAGGCCAATACCTACACATTTTCTGAGACCAGTTTCTATTTTCCCTATTATAGTTGTTACTTGGATTCCAACCCGAAGAATGATGACTTGATCCATCTCTCTCTGTAGGTGATGCAAATGGAAACATTGGAGCATCTACATAGGATGTAAACGAGGAAGTTGACGAGTCATCGGGAATAAGAGAAACACGACCAGCAGCTGACTCTCGAGGTATCGAAGAAGAATAAGATGGACCTGATAATGAAGACCCTGCATACGACTGACTGGAAAAGGTCGCATATCTTGGATCAGGTGCATCGCTTGAAAAAGTTGAAGTACCAAAAATATTTGAATTGGCGTATGGTATAGTCTGTGTTGGTGCTGCGACTATATATGAAGGTACGGAGCCCAAAAGATTGGGCAACGGGCTAGAAGGCATATGCTCTCCACTAGAAGAATAGACTCCACTTGGATAATAACCCTCGCTTGTACTATTGTCGACGGAAGGACGAGAGAACTCTTCCTGAGGATAGTTTCCTGAGAACTTCAACTGGTCTGTTTGATAAGAAGAAAGCGTTCGATGAAAAAGACCACCAGAAACTGGAGTTTGTATCGCTACTCTTTCGCTGCTTTTACCAGCTTTGTTATCCTTGAAATTGATACCGCCAGAGACATTATTGGCGCCAACCGCAAATGGGTCGGGAGAAGAGTAACAACTGGTGAAAGAATTCCGCCTACCTGTTTGACGACCATCTTTTGAATGGTTGTTATTATCAAAAACTTGAGGAGCACCGAAAGAATCGTTTCTATCTTGTATACTGGTTGCTAGTTGACTGAAATCATCTCCTGACTCTTCGTCCGTTAGTCCTGTCGGCAAAAAGTATTCTGGTGACTTGGAGCTGCTTTCATCTCCATCTTCTAACTGCAAATTCATCAATATTTGTATTTATATAGGCAATGGTGGTTTGGTCTGTAAAGGACGAGTCCTAGCAGACGAGTCCTAGCAGACAAGTCTGTGCATCGATGTCTTTCCAACAAGACCAATTCAATGAAAAATTGTTGTCTGAAACAGATTTGAAAACTCAATGCCCTTGAGCAATTTGTAAGAAACATATTCAGACAACTTGTAGAAAAACATAAATTTAATATTGAACAAGGCTTTTCTACTATAACTTACTGTTTTTGTCATTGCTGGGTCATTCACTAAATCCCTTGCATGCGATTTGTAAAGAGGTTAGAATTTTTCCAAGTTGGCATTTGACAGTTTAGGCTATTGGTTTCCTCTTATCACTTTATTTAATGTTGCAGTAGCCTACATTTATCGAAAAGGTTGTATAAACGAAGATAATTGTTCTTCCTTGGCAGTCAGGAATTCAATACAGTTTAGCAGCGAGAGAGATGAGGGCAATAAAGAGGAAAGTAATACATACCGTAAGTTTGAGACATGCTACGCTGCAGCATATGCATACTCTGCGAAAAAAATCTCAATAGCAAACCTCAATAATGCAAGATGTGAAAATAAAAGGGAGTACCCCTCGTATATAGACACAAACAAAGTCTCTCGTTTAAGTGTAATTAAAGTTTCAGAATTGGGGTTTGAAGATAGCGACTATGGTGATGAAACAGTGCTCATATTTGAAGACCCATACGATGACTGTCGTGACGAATCAGGGTCAGAGTTTGAAGAACATATTGACTATGAATATAGTGACTTTGGCAAAGAATCAGAGTTTGAAGATGAAAACAGTGACTATTCTGAAGAAGAAAGCAATCCAATAGAGGTATCATCTCATGCTTGTGCTTATTGAGGCTTGCAGGACCCTTTGTGTCTCCAAAACGATGTAAAAGACGGAAAATGGTTCTACAATGCAGCACTGGGAACTGCAGGATGTCATATTTATACGCATTTGGTTCCCATGAGACATAATGAAGTATAGTGTTAGAGTGTTATTGTTGTGGAACAAGAAATGATTTCCAACTGAGCTTTGTTCCAGTCAAAGGACATTCTACAGTTGCTCCTTGAAGGATTTATAACACACTAAAGTCAGTGTTAAACATCAGCCAGTCTTATTACGTTACAATGATGGCTTTCATTATCAGTCAATTTTCAGCCCTTTGAGGCAGATAGCGATAGGAGAAATAAAGCAACACAGTCTCGTTCAGGAATATCCGTTCGTTGGGAAGTTGGACTGAACAATACATTGACTGCTTATTTTGTTATTCCTCTCGTTACAGAAGGAGACTTGAAGATTCATGTTGGAGATGAGCTCCTTCTTCAGCATACGCACGCCAATTGACAATGTACAGGTTGTGTGAAAGGAATCACCAAAAGAGAAGAAACTGAAGTTAAATTGAGAATGGAACAGCAAGTGCCAATGCTCCTATAGGTATCACAACCGATTTGACGGTTTCATTCTTGCAAAAGTTCACAACGTTTGAATGCATGCAAGAAGCGTTGAACACCTTTGTGGTAGATGAAACTTCAATTTCAGATCACCGTTACGATAGAATATTAGGCTTCGAAGTTGATAAACAAGTGCCATAATATGCAACGAAAGGTGGATAATTTGAATGCTCCAGGTCTTCCACAGTTGAATCCACTCAAAAGAAAGCAGTGAAGAAAGCCTTCCAGTCATCTTTGTCACTTATTCAAGGTCCTCCTGGCACTGGAAAAACTGTCAAATCTTCGACCCTCATCTATCGTCTTGTCAACAAATTAAAGCATCTATTAGATAAGCAAAAGAATAGAATTATGGTCGTCAAGTGCTTGAATGTGTTCCAAGTAATGTTGCAGTAGACCACTTGGCCGAAAAAATTAGTTGCACATGCTTGAAAATGGTTCGGCTTTGTGCAAAGTCTTAGAGAAGTTGTTTCTTCAAATGTCGATCATATGACATTGCATGAACAGATTCGAAAACAGAACGTGAAGAATCCAGCTTTTAAAGAATTCATTCAGCTACTACACTTATATGAAAAGTTGGGAAGTTGAATAAGGAGGAAGATAGCAGACTACGAAAGCTAAAGAAGAGATGTGAAAGAGAAATATTAAAATCCACTGATGTTATCTGTTGTATATGTTACTGCTGGAGACAAAAGGACAGCCGATTTCAGGTTTCATACTGTTCTTATCGATGAAGCTACGCAAGCAACGGAACCAGAATCGCTGATCTCTTTGGTTCATGGCAGCCAACACGTGGTCTTTGTCGGTGATCACCGTCAACTTGGACCAATAGTCACTTCAAAAACTGCTGCGAAGGCAGGTTTTGCTCAGTCTCTGTTTGAAAGATTAGTGGCACTAAGTGTTTGTCCTTTGAAATTAACCTTTCAATACCGAATGCATCCTTTCTTAGCGAAGTTTCCCTCAGATATGTTTTATGAAGGAAGTTTGGAGAATGGCATTAGTGTAGCAGAAAGAGGGCTGTCAAAAAAGTTATTTCCTTGGCCCATAGTATCCAAACCTTTCGTATTCTATTTTGAAACTGGTCCAGAAGAAGTTTCAGCCTCAGGAATATCATTTTTGAATCCCAAAGAAGCACAAGCTGTAGAAACAGTTGTTACACACCTTTTAAAGAATGGAATAAACCCTAAGAGAATTGGAGTTATTACACCTTATCTTGGTCAGAGAGTCCATATAGTTTAGTGTTTTCCTAGAAGAGATCCTGAAAAGTTGGAACTACACAAAGATATCGAAGTAGCCTCCATGAATGCCTTTCAAGCTAGAGAAAAAGATTTCATTATTTTTAGTTGTGTTCGTTCGAACAAACATTAAGAAATTGGTTTCTTTTCGGATCCTCGACGTTTGAATGTTACTCTAACTAGAGCAAGGTTCGGATTGATCATTATAGGGCACCCGAAGAGTCTGGCAAGAAATTATCTCTGTTGCCGTCTTTTACAGCATTGGAAGGACAATAAAGTCCTTGTCCAAGGAAGGCTATCAAAGTTAAAAACTGCAAGTGTGACAATTGCACAGCAACCCAAACAAGGAAATAGTGCAAAGTGAATTAAATGGTATTTTCAGCATAACTATTTATGTGCATATCGGAAAAAGCACCTCAAGATTGTTGTTTAAAAGAAATATAAATTTGTTTCTTCTCTCATTAATAAGAAGCATAGGTATCAGATAAACGAAACTTGCCATACGGAAAGCTTAGACTTGAATATAATTGAAGCAGTTTCGAGATGAGCTTATTTCTCAAGACAATCTGTCTTCAACAATATAACAGTTCTTGCATAGGGTGCAGACAATGCGTTATAGAAGTATATCCAACCTTTCAAAAACTCATGGTTCATTTCTTTCTCAGATGACTGATGTGTTGCTGAAGAATGAATGAAATTCAAATGTTCTGAACATAAATTGGCGCAAAAAAAAAGAAACAAAAGTTTGCTTATCTTTAAGTGTATTCTGATTGCTGAAAAGTAGAGCGTATAATGACATAGTTTTATGGTATATAAAGCCTCTATTAAAATGACATGTGATGAAAGAGTAAATATTAGTTCGTGGAATAGGGACTGTTGTTATGAACGCTGCGATACAAAAAATACAGAGGATTAATATTACCCTAAGAATTTTCTAGACATTAAAAATATATCGATGTTTTCTGCAGAGTCTCTTTCTGAAAAGGTGAAGCTTCAAGTTATGCATCTTTGGTCCATGAAGGACGAAACTTTTCACGAAATGGATGGAAATGTCGACCGTGTCGTCATTCCTCTTATTCCAAGAGACCCAATTTTGTCAATGGGGCAAGTCACGCAAGCCGTCGCATCGATTTTGGTTGGAGTACAAACACTTCATGTAAGACTTGTTCTGTCATCGAAGATATGCTGTTCCAAGAGCTATGATAAATTGGAGTGAAGCACTGTCAAGTGAAACTTTTGACTATAAACAACAATAAAATCTGTCTCTTTTTGCCAGATACTAAAAGACTTGCTCTATGAATCTGATCTTGTAAACTATCAGACTGTCTAATATTTCGCAGTACATATGACCTAAGAATCTATTCTTAAAAATGTCGCGCCTTGTTTTAGTGTTTCAAATTTCATAGGAAAATTCAGCCTTGATGTCTAGATAAAGCTTCAGCTGCAAGGACAAGCTTTCCTTGAATTGCAGTTTCCAAGTAGCACTTACATTCTCTCTGTCAGATAGCTTTGTTCTTTAAAATAGTCATCATCGTTATATGTGAAAGGTTGGATACCGTTGACTAGAAGTGTTAGAAACAGAAAACTTGCTTGTATCTTGCTTTTCTTCATAAGAAATAATCAAGAGGATTAGAATATTCAAAACTAGCCGACTATTGATCTCACGGAACAATGCCATTTTTGAATTTTTCATAGAAACTTTCAACGTGTATGAAAGAGTCACGCTGCAGGGTAAAATTCTTTAAAGGAGTCATCAGTTAGAGTTCAGCTAGTGTTTAAGAGAAATCTATTCATCAAAAGCTTTGTAACAACAAAAGAAATCATAATTTCTTGTTTTTTCGGTTTTCAATTCGACTTGTGAAGAGACGAAGCAAAAGCAAACACATTCATTTTTTGGAGCACATTCGAATTCTTCCTTTGCAAAGATTCATTTGATTGTTTTCAATAATTTGCAGCTAACTTTGGCATATTCTGTGGTACAAGAGAGGAGAATAGGATTCATTTTGCTTTTCTAACGTTACAACAAGTATTTCTAATAGTATAGAATGCAGCGTTCTTTGGTGTTGGATAAAGTCTTTATGCAGTAAAAGGTCGTAGACAACACAAGAAAAGTTTTGTTAAATATGTTGCCAGTCATTATCTTCTGAAAATCCTGTTAAAGATTTACCCCTTTACAATGTTGTCAAGGTCACTGGAATACGCAGTGATGAAAAATAGTCATTTATGGAGTAGCAAACTCTGTTGCTTGAAATTTGCAAGGACCTAATTTTTGAGCGTTGGATTGTCTTTTTCCTGGTCATTCAACTTCTTATTTTCTTTTAAGATAATTGTTGGTCGTTTGGCTCTTATGTTTCTGATGAATAACAGATTTGCATCTATAATGCAAAAGCAACTACATTGCTTCAATGTCCCTATCAGTTAAGTGATTTGACAGACAATATTCAGATGGTCAATATATTATATCTACTGAATTTTTCTTTATTTACAGAAGCCTGTAAGGTTAATAAATTTTAAATAAAAGGAAATGTTATCTAACTAGAAACGGGTGGTTTGTTTGATAACCTGCGTTTGGGAAATACACTGCGTTGTCTTCAGAAAACACAAGGCATCCAAAGTTATGTTTCTCAACTTGAAAAGAATCGTGTCTACTTTTGTTATATGTCTATATCCCAGGGATTGAGCTTACTTTCTAGCAAACCTGCACAATAATATTCCTCTGACTCTGAACGGACAAGTTCTTTTGTTCAAAATGCAGAGAGACGTGAATGTGTCTTTTCAGATGTGAACTCGAATGATATTATTGTTGTAGTTTGTGCAAGTAATGGGATGGATTGGAACATCCTGAATTGATTTTCTCTCTTGGAGAGCAGTGGTTGTGTATATGAGAGATTCTATGCTTGCTTGCTGTTAACTACGACATATACAGGAGTCAGAAGAGAACAGGTAAATTAACAAACTATCCTGAATGAGCAGTTCAAAACAGCACGACCTTGAAATTTCACAAGAAACTGTTATTCAAAAGTTTATTCCCTTTGCTGATGTTCGTGTTTCTCTAGATCCTAAGCTGATAAAGAAACAAGTCAGGTTTGTTTACTTTCTAGTCATTTGCAAGTTCATTGAATGGTGAAGTTATAAGATAGAAATGTTTGTCGTCAATTGGTTTCCGGTTGGCAGCATCTAGAAAACAGTGAACTACAGGTGGAACGTGTGTTGGGTGGTATTACTAACCGAATATTTCGTGTTTGCATTCATCCAAAGAATGATAAGGAGCTAATTGAACAGAAGTATTCTGTAGTACTTGTGCGTGTATTTGGAGCGGAAGGAATCATTGATAGAGAACAAGAAAATGAAATATTTGAACAGTTGGCTGCAGAGGGAATTGCACCAAAGTTCATTGGAAAGTTTTCCAATGGAAGGATAGAAGGTTGGTTGAATGGACGATGTATTAGTATCGATGGTACGTTATACTGCATAATGTTGCTATTGAAACTATTCTTCTGACTTGAACTATAGAAATGCGAGATACTCTTATATCCCAGGCGATTGCAAAGGAGTTGGCAAAACTACATCGGTTTCAACCGAAACATGTTGGTTGTTTCAGTGAATTACCAGTGTGGAATAGTATTTATAGTTGGCTAAAGGAAGCAAAGACTGTGTTGAAACAACTTGAGAATACTTTGGATGAGAGTCGACAAGTACTTTTAAAACAAGTGAACTTGCCTATGTTAGAAAAAGAATTATCCAATTTGAAAAAAAGCCCTGGAATTGACACCTTCTCCTGTGGTATTTGCTCACAATGATCTTTTGTTTGGAAATATTCTCTATGAAGAAGAAACAGGCAAAGTTCGCTTTGTGGATTTCGAATATTCTGGGTGGAATTATAGAGGATTTGATAGTAAGCAAAGAAGAGTGGTCGTTTATGTGATATGATATTAATATTTTTGTGTAGTCGGTAATCACTTTTGTGAATGCATGGGTGGAACAGACAATGGAGTTCCCAATTATGAAAAGTATCCTACGGAGCAAGAACAATATTTATTCTGTCGAACCTACTTGGCAGAGTTTCATTGTGTCAACGACTTATCCCTGTTGCCTGCAAAAGAAGTGGAAGCATTAGTAACTGAGGCCAATCGCTATGCTTTGGTAAGTATTTTTAGAATGGGCTACAAATCATTTCTTAACTGAGTATGCTCAGTTATCACACTTCTACTGGGGTATGTGGGCACTTTGTCTATCAATCGACCAAACAGTGGACTTTGACTACTTGTTGTAAGATTGGCTAGCAAATCAACGTTCTTATTTCTTCTCAGGTCTTGATATGTTTAATAGGTTTGCAGTCAATCGTTTTACAGAATATTATCGATTTCGGGATATCTTCCTCCCCAGCAGTGACAAGCAATACAATGGGTAGCAAGTAATGAATAGGGAAACTCACACAAGCTAGTAATTATCCAATTAGGGGACATCTATCTACGTTACACAGTTAAAAATAGTTTAAACGTTGAATTCTGTCATAAATTGCAAAAACTCTAAAATTGAGTCAGTCAAAGAAAAACTCTATCGGGTCAGCAACATTCGTTATATGTTCAAGCATTTGTTTCCTGTCATATTCTCCAACACTTTGAACTATCTCTTCCAATGCATATCCGCCATTTAACAGATCTTCGAAACTAGCTCCGTGTAAACTAAAACCTGAACGGTGATCAGTCACGCGTGACTGTAAAAAATTGTATGTTCTTATGCGTTCATTCCTTTCTCCTCCATGAGTTTGTTGTTTTCTTTTGGCTGATAGCTGTAGACGTTTTTCTTCCCGGTCACGAGCAGCCAATCTAGCTGCCAGTACGCTTACCGCTCTTTTCTTGTTTGCCAATTGTGAGCGCTCTTCTTGACAAGTGGCAACTATTCCCGAAGGAATATGACGCACTCTAACTGCACTTTCTGTTTTATTAACATGTTGACCACCAGCACCGCCAGCTCGAAAGTATTCAAATTTCAATTGCGATTCATCCAATACTTGTCTTTGCGCTGAAGTTTCTTCTCCAACACCACTTGTAGCAGCTACGGCTAACTGTCCAGGTAAAATAACAACACTAACTGTACTTGAATGAATTCTACCCGAAGATTCAGTTTGAGGTATTCTCTGTACTCTGTGTACTCCAGCTTCTCTTCTGAGAAAATCGTAAGCATCTTTCGACTTGATCATAGCTATTACTTCACGATACCCATCTTGTTCTGTCTTGGAAACTTCCAAAAGTTCGACAGTCCAATTTTTCTTCATACAATATTTTTCATATAAACTCCACAGATCTTTAACAAACAAAGCCGATTCCTCACCACCAGCTGCTGAACGAATTTCCATAAGTGTCTCGTCGACTTGATGAAGATAAGGTTCTTGTTTTTGTTCCAAAAGTTCCCAGCAGCTATCACTTATCGCTCTTCATTATCTTCAAGCTGTTGCTGCAAATTATCTGCTTCTATTTTCAAAAGAATGGTGGATTCTTGATTTTCTCGATTCTCTTCAAGTAAAGTGTAAACTGCTTGAATATCTTGGTCAAGGCGCAAGCGCTCTTGCATTAAAGATACAAAGGGTGAGGTCAGTTTCAACCTGTTTGCTAGTTGCTTGGTGTCAGTGGCATGATCACTTCTCAGGGCAGAACGTAACGCTTCGTGGTAACTTGCCAGTTGTTCTCCCAGTCGTGTCCAAATTGAAGTTGTGGCTTGCACAGTTTGTTTTTCAGCAGTGGACGTGGAGAATCTGTTCCAATGAAAGCTAAAAGAGTTTCTCCAAAGGATTTTCTTTGAAAAGTAACAGGAACGAAAATATTTTGTCGTCAAGTCTACAAAATTTCCCAAACACTGGTATCTACGAGGATAAGCAATCATATTACAACAATGCTAGTCAAAAGGAGCGTTTGTGCTTCTTTCATCAAACTCCCTAGTATTTCTTACAAATATGTTCAACTTGTAAGCTTGTTGAACCACTAAAAATGAACGAGAAAACTCCAAATTTTGATCAAGGCGCCAAACATTTGCATTTTTCTTGTCACTGAATGCTAAGGCAGTATGTGCAAAAGATAAATTTTGTCGACCTTTCAAACGAACGTCTCTGCGGGAATATGCTGAGTAATACGACCAAAATTGAGCAATATATAAAGTTTGATGGTTTTACGTTCTCTGTAGTTCACCGCTTTATTGAGATATGCTTTACTGTCTGACATTCGGCTGCAGTTTCCTTGAGCTTGGTCGCTCTAGGATGAAACAGCCGTTTCTTACCCAACTGCTTGTTAATTATAGTCGATATATCTATACGACCTCAACTTTCCCTATTAACTATCCTTCAATCTTGTGTGAAATGAACAAGAAGAAAAAAAGGGTTTCAAAAAAGAAAAAAAACATAGCTAAAGAAGAGCCAAAGTATTTTACAAAGGTTGAAGAAATTCCAGAACAGCAGGCTACTATTCAAGCATTAAACCACCATGTACAAGGCGAAGATCAGTCTCTCAACGTACTGGATTTGAATTTTGTTGTACTCACCGGTCGCGTTGGCAACAGCCCCGAAATAAAGACCACAAAAGAAGGCAAAACCTGGACTAGCGTCAGTTTGGCAGTTAAAAGAGAGTATCTTTCAGAAGAAAGAAGTATGTTAGCTGCCAAACCAGGCTCTGAGCCTACCGACTGGTTTGATATCGAATTCTGGGGTGCAGTTGCTGAACACGTAATAAAATATGTGGATAAAGGAAGTCGAATAGGAGTTACGGGTCAGCTGCAGTTCCGCGAAGGTATTGACTCTGTGACAAATGAAGAGATTACTAGACCTTTCATTGTTTGTTCATCAGTAGAATTACTGGAAAGTACAACAGAGAAGATAAATAGACAATGGAGAAAACAGCAAAGGTCTTCAAAGGTTGTGAAGAAACCAGAAGAGAGTTTATATTCTCCTCATTCATTTTACATGGCAAACAACCCTCCCGATGAAGAGTCATCTATGAAAGAACAATCCACCAAAACATCGCAATCTGATTCCTCGGAACAAACCGAAAAGAACACAGAAGACTGGAATTCGCTGTTAAATAACCTATTTTAAAGGAATACAATCATTTCGCTCATTCCAAAAAGAGTCTATGGTCGGCCTGTTCGTTATGATAATGCTTGGAGAGAAAGATGCATTCTTGAGGTGATAGATGTTTCCAAACTCCGTAATAGTCGCTTTGTTCTCTCGTCAACTGGATGAATTCTTGATAACGTGGCATATTCCAAAAATAATTGACAGGAGGAGGAGAAGGATGTTGTAGATTACCATATCGCTGATAGAACTCCCGAATGAAGTAAAGACAGTGCTCTAACCATGCATCGTTTCTAACAACTTGGAAGATATTACAGCCATTGGTAACACTAAATGCGATCAAGTATCCTTTTTCAGCAATATCTGAACATAACATTTGTAACTGCAATTGTGCATAATAGTAAGGAGACAATTTCTGGAGAGGACGAAGATTCACAAATGACCACTGCACTTGCTTCATTTCCTTGGTTTCACCCCAGCTGTTATTTTCTTGTGTGATATCTTTAAGTGAGTCCCTAGAAACGACAAGTGATTTTGGAACAAAAGGACATCTACACTTTGCTTCACATATTTCCCATCCACTCCATACACCGTTTGATTGGCGAGTTCGAAACAACGCATCAGGACTTGCAGAAATAGTTGGCAACTCTTCGTACTCTATAGACCATTGAGGCAAAATCTGTTCTTTTTGCAACACAAATAATCCAACCTCTTGCATTCTTATGTCCTTCATAGAACGAATGTATTCTAGAAATGTCAAAAGACAATTGGTTTCATGATGTTGACCCCATTCCATACGAGTCTTGCTAACATTATCAAACAATTCTTCAAAAGAATGATCCAACAGAGATTTCCACGCAAGCATAGCATGATGATGGCCTCTCATGCCTGTTGGAATCCCTAAAATTGTGGCAGCATTACTTTCACCAAACCCTAAAAGTCTCCAGGCAGAACTTGCACTTACTTGAGAGAAACGACGAACCATCTCCCATTCTTCCGAATCTTGTCGCAACATTCGAAAATCACGAGAACTTGTTATGCTGACTAGATTAGGAGGTGGTAGAGGACGATACAATGGATGAGAACGTAAAACGGCCTTGTCAATACTATTCCATCGTACGTTGGGATATATTCCTTTCATGTTCTGTTTCCAATTGTCTTGTTTATGATTATGGTTGCTATCGGAAAGATGAGATAATTCTGCGACAATTGGTTCATGTGGAGACTCCAATAGAAAAAGAACATATTTACCAAAAGTGTCCAATTGATGATACAATTGCTCTTGAACGCCGTTGTTCTCAACATCTTCCAATAGATCCTTCAACTCCAAGCGCTTTTGCTCCATTTCCAATGAAAGTGGTATACGAGACGAACCTAAAATAGCGTCATATGCTTGTTTGGTAAAGAGGGTGACATCAATATTTTCAACATTTCCTTCTTCTAGTTTCTCTATACTACATAAGACACGCCACCAATGCTCACTAAGTTGATTTTCTGTTTTTACAGCACAAAAGGTTCGATTGAACTTATAGCAGACCTTATCTCTATTTCTCTTTAAACGTAGTATGTTGTTTTGTTTAAGAAACAAGCCTCTTCTTTGCAGTCGATTTTCACTACCAAATATTCCTTTTGCAACAAAAATATGTGAAGAATGCTTCTTCCTCAACCATAACTTGAGACTGGTTCTTAAATAAGCTGTACAACTTCCACATAAGGAGAATGACGAGAAAGCAAAATACATGGCGGCCATGGAAACCATAACCTGGAGCAATCGTATTGATCGTTTTTACTAGTTTGGAAATGTCACAAGTGATACTATCTGATGGTCCACAGTCACCATTTTCATTTGGCTTGAGAGTAGTTGCTGAATGGATAAAGCAGTTGAATGATTCTTCCACTCTTTCGTTTGTATTCAAGAATGATCAGTCTTCTGCTGTTGAAGAAGACCATGGAGAAATAGCTCAAAAAGAAGTTGATAGTGCTTTATCGTTGGCAAAACGTTTCTGTCCAACTGTAAGTTCATCCTGTACTCCAAAGCATATATTAAATTGATAGTTGATTGATAAAAGCTGCTGGGAAGCACAACCAACGATGAACAAAAAGTACAAATATGGTTGGAAAAAGTCTTGTCTTTGGAACAAATTCAACAAGGTATGTCTACTTGTTACGAATTGTATTCTATAGTGACGGAGCTGTGGAGCCTTGCATTTCTGTAGATTTTTTGAGCCAGTTGAATCAGCATCTAGTGTTTCGAACATTTATAGTGAACTATCATATTACACTTGCAGATATTTTGATATTTTCTGCTTTGCATTATCAGCACATATTAGAAACACTTGATCAAAACAAGTATCGGTATTTTAGAATATAGTTTTGGTTATTTTAGGAATATATTGATAGTTCATGGACAGGTTCTTATTTCGTTGGTCGTCTTATATGAAACACTTGGAACCTGTAGCAATTGTTCTAAACAACTTTGCAGATTTTGACTTTCGTGGTTGGTCAGATGTCATGAAACTGGTGGGATCTCAAGCGAACTTTGAGTTTTTACAATTGCCGGTATAGAAAGTAACCTGAACCTGATATCCTAAAATATCTGAGAAATATTTCATAGAATGCAGAATATGGCAAAGTTATTACTCGTTTTCCTCCCGAACCAAGTGGCTATTTACATATTGGACATGTCAAAGCCGCCCTGTTAAATGACTTTTTCGCTCGTCGTTTTCATGGTTAGACTAATATTTGCATGTTTATATTGTCAAAGTTTGTTGAACAATTGACAATGTAGGACAATTGATTCTCCGCTTTGATGATACCAATCCAGCAAAGGAAAATATGGAGTTTGAAGAAAGTATTATCGAAGACCTCAGGTTGATTGGCGTCCAAGTAAGCCTTGTTGTTCTTTGGAAATTTAGGCTTTGAACCTTTTCAAGGCTGATATTGTGGAATATACTTCGGATTATTTTACACGAATAGAACAGTTTGCAGAAAAGCTGATTGAGGTTTGTTTTAGTGTTTCAGTTAGCTAAAGTTGGCATTGACTTTGTACATTTAGGAAGGTAAATCCTATGTGGATATGACTCCAATTGCACAAATGAGAGAAGAAAGGCTGCATTGTCAAGAAAGTGCTTATCGAAATAATGACAAAGCAACGAATTGGAAACTTTGGAAAGCAATGAAGTTGGGTTCAGAAGAAGGTCTCAAGGTAGTATTGTTATTGCTTTCTATGCCTTTTTTTGACGAAATATGAAGTGTTGTCTGCGAGCGAAAATAGACATGAAAAGTAAAAATGGTGCACTAAGAGATCCTATTATATATCGATGCCAAGCAGAAACACCACATCATCGAGTAAGTTTTTGGAGCTGTACAAGTGTTTATTTGTTGACGATGCTTTGAAAGTTGGGAAACAAGTTCAAGACATATCCTACTTATGATTTTGCATGCCCTATTGTTGATTCTCTTTCTGGAGTAACTCATGCCTTGAGAACGAATGAATATCAAGACCGAGAAGCCCAATATTATTGGATGGTAGAGGTAATGTCAATTATTCCTTTCAAGATATAGTTCAATAGTCGTTAAGAACAATTCTTTATAGGCGTGTGGACTGAGAAAACCTCTTCTTTGGGTGTTTTCTCGGCTAAGCTTTATGTATACAGTGATGAGTAAAAGAAAATTACAATGGTTTGTCAATCATCAGTATGTTAGTGGTTGGGATGATCCACGTTTTCCTACTATTCGAGTAAGAATACAATATTTATATAGAAACTGTTTTTGAAAGTGACATATATATATTTATAGGGAGTTCGACGTCGGGGAATGACCGTTGAAGCATTACGTGCTTTTATTTTGTCCCAAGGTGGTTCTAAGAATACTGTTTTGATGGAATGGGATAAGATATGGACAGTGAATAAGAGAGTAATTGATCCGATTGCTCCTCGTCATACAGCTATCCATCGAACGAAACACAGGTAACGAGAAGGAAGAATTGAGGAATGAACGTTACTAAAATAATAACATTTTCATTTTAGAATCATTCATGTTAAGAATGCTATAACAGAAGTTCGTACCATTCCTTTGCACAAGAAAAATCCAGAAATAGGCAACAAAATAGTCATTTATTCTCCTCAAGTAATGATTGAAGAAGATGATGCAAAAAGTATTCAAGTTCCGGAAGTAGTGACTTTGATGGATTGGGGAAACGTAAGATTAAGAACGAAAACAAGGTTTTGGATCATATTTTAATGGACCACAATTCTCTTGAGTTAGGTTTACATCATGAAAAGCGAAGGCAATCAGCTAGAGGGCGAATTTCTTCCAGATAATACTGATTTTAAGAAAACCAAGAAGCTGTCATGGCTGCCTGTTCTCAATGATTTGGTTCCTGTAGGTTCTCGCATCAGTAGTTGCGACAAGTCATACCTATTGACTATACTTTTTACGATAGATTTGCCTGCTCAAGTATGATCATTTAATTTTAAAACCAAAAGTAGAAGAGGATGATAAAATGGAAGATATTGTTAACCCACATAGCAAAGTAAGTGAGAGTCGATTCGTTTTTAATGATGTACTGAGTTGACACAAAATTAGAAAGAAGAGTACGTTTGGGGAGATGTAAACCTGCGTCTATTAAGAAAAGGAGATATCATTCAGTTAGAACGAAGAGGTTATTATATTTGTGATTCTATTGAGTCAGTTGGTGAAATATCTGGACAAGAGGTTTCAATGACTCTGATTGAGATACCGGATGGAAGAGGTAGACATACGGGATAGGAAACCCACTAGGAAACAGACCCATGATGGGTCAGTAAAACTCACATATTGAGATTCCTTTAAGAAGAGAAAAGCAATTTCTTTTGTTTGATAAACGAACTTGAAACTTGCTCTGTTTGGCAAGTGTGAGACAAACCACAGCATACGTTGAGAGTTAACCTTGACACAGAGATAAAATGATTGTATCTGAGAGCGTTTGGAGTATCCGTTATTCTATGCTCTTATATTGAGAGTTTTGTTAATCAGATACCAAATTATTTATTAATGACAGGACATACACACTCACTTTCGTCTTAAAATCTCGGAAAGCGCCACTTTAACAATTTGAATGTGATCATCCATTTGGAGGAAAAATGCTATTGCCAAATGGCGCCTTGTTCTCTTAACGAGAAAGATAAACCTGTGTCGAACCTGTTTCAGAGAGACGGAAAGCCACTTAGGTTTTACTTAGGTCTGAGTACGAAAAGAAATCAAATAGAGACAATTATCAAACAACATGGGGGTATTGTTGTTGAAGAGCTTCCTCAGAATGCCAAGTGGGTCAATGGCGGAAACGCCTTGGACGAAAACGGTTTCCCTATAGATTCTTCAGCGATAATAGTTCTAGTTGACTCGAATGCAAAATATATTCACTCAAAAAGAAACTTTGCGAAGCTAGGAAATTGCTTTTCTATGACTTTTATCGACAGCTGCATACAAAATGGAAAACTACTAGACTTGGAAACTTTCAGTGTTCATCCGAGAACAAAGAAAAGTCTTTCTAGTCCAGTGTCTAGAACCAGACACGCAGCAAAGCGATTCCAAGTTTCCGAGGAACTAGAACCAACGGTAACCACTACAAGGGTTTTTGAACAACACAGCTTTAGTTCAGCAAGTTCCCCTGTTTCAGTCAAAAAGATACGACAGAAATATACACATGAACACGATTTGATTCTTTTAAAATTTGCACAAGAAATGTTGAAAAGGAATCCACATCTTAAACCACTTGGTCAAAAGATTTGGCGGAAGGCAGAGGTACAGCAAATTCTCGGACCGCATCGATCATGGCAGTCTATGCGGGAACGCTTTAAAACCCACTTACAACCATATCTGCATCAAGATTTGCCTACAGTTGCCACTCTTGTTGAATCTGAATTGGACTTGAATGATCCGGTTCAAAGTCTATCTGAAAACTCCTGTTCAACGAAGAGTTCGGATGCTGATAACATTTTGGAGTATCATATACCGTCAACCTTTCCAGAGACTGTACAAAATACAGAACTTGAAGAAATAGATGGAAGGGCGCTAGGAGAGCATCAAGAACCGTATACAAGTGCACACTATGGTATTTCTACTGTAGAAAGTAAAGTTTCAAAAAGCAGTGTATTGGAAAGGGAGATCGATCGAGCGCGATATCCTTTAGGTGCGCAAGAGGATCATTCAGATTCATCATGGTATTTCAAGCATGCAACTTCTGAAGAAGAGGCAACAATACCGGGTTTTGTAGATAATGGAGACCACGCTGCTCACTTGATTCAAGAAACTATTAAAGAACTTAGCAAGAGGTATAAAATAACAGAGAAGAGGGCATGTTCGGTCTTGTTACGAGCCAACGGATCAGTTGATCAAGCCATTACCCAATTGGAAGCAAATAGGCCAAAGGAAAATTAAGTGTTACAAAATTTTTACTTTGCGAACGTATGAAGAATAGTCTAGTTGCCAAAAAAGAATTTTGCTAGTACTGAAAAGTCAATCGTTTCATCTTGTACAACAAAGTCAGCATACTTTCAATCCCTAAAAGTTGTTCAATAACAAAGACCACTCTAATAGTGGTTCGTGAGTTCATATTAGGTATACTTTATCGTCCTGTCATGTTAGGCTCTTCTTCATCGTTATCGTTTTCGTCATCAGTAGTGTTGAAAAACGCTGCAAAGCGGTTTCGGTTTGCCTCTGGACCGACACTACCAGCATTGGCCTTTTCATTAGAGACATTTCCACGGGTACTTGACTGATTTGTATCTTTTTGAACTTTACTCGACAATTTCTTGACCTCCTTGGAACGACCTTGGCTTGTTTGTGACTCTTCGGTAGACGACACTGGTAGCCTCATATTGCCGGTATCCTTTCTATCCACCGGCTTTGTACGATTCTTCTTCTCGGGCTCATTTGCAACCTTTTTGTCCTTCGCTGCCTCTTCAATAATAGCCTGCAGACCTGCAAACCGTCTACGACGTTGTGTTGATTCTTTCACTTGTTCGTTTGTTTTTGTATCTGAAAGCTCCTTTTTGGCAGTGGAACGAACGGTGCTCCACTCAGTTGTATCCTCAATATTATTGTTTGTTACATTGGCGCCATTCCCAACTTGGCCACTACTTTCCTTTTCTCTCAACTGTTCCTTTTGCGATGTCACTTTATCCTGTTGTGATTCCAAAAGAAGGGCTCGTAGGCTTCCAGAAACTTTCGAACGTGATCTAATTGGGCTTCTCTCTTCCGTCTTGAACGTATTTCTGTTATCAGATTGTTTCTTTGTATCTTTCTTCGACATTCGAGCGCTGTCTTCTAACGAGGGAAAGGTTTCTGTTGGTGGCGTAATCTCTGAAATTTCTTTAGAAGGACCCATGGATGTTTCTTCAGCTGTAGAAGCTTCTTTTACTGTTGGGGAAGTTGTCTTCCAACCGATAAATTTTTCTTCCTTTATATGACTGGGTGCAGCCGGTTCCTGAGTGTCTATTTCCTTTCTCAAATTTGTAATGGTCCTTCCCTTCGTGTGTACAAAAGGCTGATTCTCCTGCTTTTCATCTTCTTCCGCCCAAGAACCAACACTGGATGAACTCAGTGATAAGAAGGAAAGTTTCTCAAGTCCTGCCAAGGAGGAGGAAGAACGTGTAGCATTCAAGTCAACCTCTTCTGTCTCTGCATCTTTAACAATAGTTTTCCCACTGGATTCCTTACTCACATTTTCACTTCCTTTAGTACTTTGTATAGAACTCTTTTTCTTCTTTGAATCTTTTTTGGAAAAGAATTCGTCAAGTTTGTTCGTCGACATCATTGGCAAACCAAAAACAAAATGTGAACGGCCAACAATTTCAATGTGATTGGAAGGAATGGACTTGCGCACATGCAGACGCAAGCAACTCCAAGCTAAGGATGACTAGGCAATACGTTATTTCACATACATGGAGAGAAATGACGAAATATATGTTATATAACTGGCATAGTTGTCAACAAATTGAAATTCCATGACATGTTGGAAACATATGTTTCAGACGTGTGTTTATTTCAGAATGAATGGCCCTTTGTCCTCTATTGGCTATTGCAAGAATGGGTTTCCCAAGTCTTTGTTTCCGAGAGCATTCAGAAACATGTTGGGAACAGGTATTAGAACAACGTTTTATCGGAGTTATGGAGTTTGTGTTGGAAAACGTGCTCGAGTAGGCTTAAAGGAAGTGATACCAAGCAGTGGTTTATTCGTAGAAAAAACATTACAAAGCGTTCATTGTCAACAGTTTCAAACTATCAGGCACTTACACCACACGAATGGTATTTCAGAAAAGTCTACTTTTGAGGTTACGCAGAGAATACATTGGAACTTGTTACAGCGGTGGCCGTTCTTATCGAAGATTGTTAAAGTCTTCAGATTAAAAGACAAGGATGCGATGGAGTCACCGACTTCTCATTCCACGCAAGTGAAGCCAGCGAAACTTTCGACAGTACTAAAGGAATTAACCAAGTATACTTGGCCGAAAAATGATGTCAAACTACGTCGGCGAGTAGGTCTTTCAATGGGACTTTTGGTGGCTTCCAAACTCGTCAATGTTGAAGTGCCTTTCTTGTTTAAACACATTGTAGATACTCTGAATATATCGTTGACACACACTGGTACAATTGCGGCAATTCCTGTTGCAGCGCTTCTTGGCTATGGACTTGCTCGTGTTTCCGCTAGCTTTACGAACGAATTGCGAAACGCAATCTTCTCAAAAGTTGCCCAGAAAGCAATCCAAGACGTTGCGGTAAAAACTTTTCGCCATATACTTAGCTTGGACTTGAAATTTCACCTGGATAGACACACGGTAAGTATTTTAAGGCAGATAAAACAAATGAATCGTTCCAACGCAGAGAGCTTGTTTTGTCTATGTTAATACATCATAGCATTGCTTAATGTGAAATAGGGCGCTTTATCTCGTTCCATTGATCGAGGACAAAAAGGAATCGATTTTATTTTGCGTTCCTTGGTTTTCAATGTGCTTCCAACCATAGCAGAATTAAGTTTGGTTTGTGGTTTATTGGCGTATAATTGTGGTTCCAGTTATGTATGGTTGACGGGAGTAACAATGAGCTCATATGTTGCATATACTTTGGTGGTAACGCAGTGGCGAACAAAGATTCGAAAGGAAATGAATACAGCAGAAAATATGGCAAATAATAAGACCATAGACTCGTTATTGAACTATGAGACCGTGAAATATTTCAATGCAGAAGATTTAGAAACCAAACAGTATGAAAAATTTTTAGCTAAATATGGAGAAGCACATTATAAGACTCAGGTAAGAAAAGTATTCACGATGAATGTTTGATATTTTGAACAGGATTGATTGGGTAATAGGGATCCTTGAGTCTTTTAAATTTTGGTCAGAATGCGATCTTTTCTATAGGATTAACGGCTATTATGTGGATGGCAGCAAAAGACATTGTTGCGGGCGCGATGACAGTTGGAGACCTCGTAATGGTGAACGGGTTATTGTTCCAACTTTCGATTCCATTAAATTTTCTTGGTTCTGTTTATCGAGAAGTTAGACAGAGTTTAGTAGACATGGAAGCAATGTTTGGTTTACTGGCACTGAAATCTCAAGTAGAAGAGCGCAAAAATAGTCCTCCATTAGTACTACCTCGAAGTGGTGGTAAGATTACATTTGATGGGTCAATTTTGGTACGTTGTTCTTGTTGAGTTATTGTTTGCAATAATCTGATAAAAGAATAATGACAAGGTTATTCGAATGACCGCAGAGTACTGAACAAGTTATCTTTTGAAGTTCCAGCAGGTCAAACCATGGCAATTGTAGGCCCTAGTGGTTGTGGCAAAAGTACCATTTTGCGACTTGTATATCGCTTCTATGATCCCATGGAAGGGAAGATAATGATTAATGATGAAGATATTCGAAACTTCAGTATAGATTCCTTAAGGAAACACATAGGAGTGATACCCCAAGACACGGTATTATTCAACGATTCCATTGCCTATAATATTGCATATGGTAAACCTAATGCAAGTATGGATGAAATAGTGAGAGCAGCAAAGTCCGCATCTGTTCACAACTCTATTATGAGATTACCACAAGGTTATGAGACAGTTGTTGGAGAAAGAGGACTGAAGTTGTCCGGCGGTGAAAAGCAACGAGTAGCAATTGCCCGAACTTTGTTGAGAGGTGAGATCATGAATCATTTTTGTTTCCGTGACAGTATCTGAAATATTTTCTATTCTTTATATAGAGCCATCCATCTTGCTTTGCGATGAGGCAACGAGCTCATTAGACTCCTCTACTGAACAAGAAATCCTAACGTCACTCCGAGAAATTTCGGAGAATCGAACTTGTATCATGATTGCTCATCGATTGAGTACTATTGTGGATGCACAAGAAATTATTGTTCTTATGAATGGAGAAATGGTAGAACGTGGTTCTCATACAGATCTTTTAGCTAAAAGAGGTATGGATCATCTGTTTTTTGATTGCTATTCGTTACACCTATTCTGATATTTCAATCCTTTGTCGATAGGAATATATGCAGACATGTGGTCACTTCAACAAAGTGAAAATGGACAGATGAAACCAAGTACTGCTGCCTCTGGTGCCTAAATTCGTTCATGAAAGGTGTATCAAGTCTTCATCGGCTAGTCTTGAACTTGTTTAACATGGAAAGTTTTTGCGTAGAATATTGACATATACAGAGAAATATAAGACTACCGCCATCAATTGTTGTTGTGGTGGTAGTAGTAGTAAAATATACTCTTCGATCCAATTGACAATAAGTACGTTCATAAAAAATAGTGGCAATGTTCATAAAATAAGTTTATAAAAATGAGCAATGTTCGTCTCCATAGAGTCCAAAACGATGCAAAGGTTTCATGTCCACGCGTCTTTCCGGGGTAAACACGTGCCTCAGATCGTCTGAGTGGACATTGATTTTAATGATTGTCCCTCGTTGTGTTGGTTCGAGAGAAAAGAAATCTGACGGTACTCTACATTGTTTGCGTTGAAGATAGCACGTGTTTAAAGTGTGTTTAGAACACAAATATTTCAACGTTCAGCTTATTGTCAGTTCCTAACTAGGGTTCTAACCGAATCTGGCAAAACATATTCTGTCACCAGCGGTGCTTCACGGCTCTCCTATGACGTTCATAGCACACGAAACGACCAGGAAAGGAGACAATCCGTTGTTTGCTTCTCCACAGTCGCTTATCAAAAAGTTGGAGGACGAAAATATTCATTTGGCAAATACTGGCTGGACTGACGAAGAAGACAGGCGCCTTATTGAGGCAAGCCACTATATCACTTTGGTCGTAAACTTGTTCCACTCAATTTTTAACGTTAGCTACACAAAAAGTATGGAAACCGTTGGGCAATTATCAAAAAGTTCATGGGGGGAAAGACTGGACAGCAGTGTTTGAAAAGATGGTAGGCGTCGGTTTCCAACGCTTCTTATCCAACGATTGACACTCTCTCTTCAGGCGTTACACTCTAGACCCCTCTGTGAAAAAAGAAGGATGGACAAAGGAAGAAACTGATAAGCTTATGCAGCTTCACAGAGAATTAGGAAGTAGATGGTCGGATATTGCAAGAAGGCTTGGAACCGGAAGAACTGATATTCAATGTCGTTATAGATATTACCGAGTGATAACTGGAAAAGCAACAAATACTGCTTCCAAGGATACCTGTCGCCCGATGCGATCGAATTCAATAGGTGAAACTCACGAGAGATACTTTGGTCTCCAAGATAGTACGGCAATAGTGGATATGAAACGAAGACTTTCGGACCCGGAGACAAATCTTGGCCCGTTTTCATACCCAATTGTTTCAAAAACACCAGAAGAATCAATCTTTCCTACCAAATCTCCTGGGTCTCCTAGTCGTACCAGACGACATTATGCCGAGGAACATTCTTATTCCCGCTATCCATTTTATGAGAATACTGCCTCCCATTGTCTCAACTGGCCAAAGACTGATGAGTCTTGTCACGTTGCTAATGGAGAATCAGCATCTTCAAGTATCTGTCCAGACTGTGGGATTGCTAGATTAAGACCTCGACCGCATTCGTTATCTACGTCATCCTATTTCGGAGCCGGTACTTCGTCTTGTCTAGCAAACAGTGCTGCCGCTTTTGATTCTCTTATGGGTTTGACAGCACATAGTGAGAGTTTTGTAAGACCACTGGACACTTCCCCGTTCAAGGATGGAAATAATAATACAGAATTTGGAATGCATGCATCTCTAAACTCATTTATGGGAATCAATAACAGTGAACAAAACAATTTGTTAACTGGGAAACGTAATGAAGTGCTTCCTCCAATATCCAGTTGGAAAAACTTGATAAATCAAGATAATATACAAGGCATGCTGTTTACTTTCACAAATCGTCCTCCGCTTTGGCAGACTTTTGGTAACTCTCCTTGTATGAAATAGAGTGACTTTGGACCTTAGAATTCTTATCTGATTGTTCTTTCTGATATCTTCAAACGAAATGTAAATAAAAGAGATTTGGGTCTTGTTTGAAAAATAATAACATTTGTTCATTCTTTCCATAGAATAATTAATTTTTCCTACCGTTCAATGTTATTTTTGTCAGTCGCTTGCATAGGCATCTACTAGTGATACAATCGACGACTTCCTTTCTTTTATAGACTGCTCCATAAGCTTCTTATCCGCAATATTCTGGTCTTGTGAAACTTTTCCAGTTTCTTTCTTGATTACGTTCAAACGAATCTTCTTGTTTCCAAAATTGAACGAATCATTTGAGGCCTTTTTCCTACTCCATTGGTTGTAATGTGCTGGTGTGTCCGTTTTATCCGTTTCTTCAGGTTCCTCCAGTCTCAATGTCACGGGGTTTCTCTTCTTTGTCCGATGAAACAAGTCCACCAACTCATTCTCTTCAGTATTTTTGTTTTCTTGTTTTTCCTTCTCCAAGTACCTCTGTTGTCGTTGCAACAAGTAGTCTGGGTCCAGTTTGGCTTCTCGTGCCTTTAAAGCTTTGAGCTCGTCCAAAGTATCCAGTAACTCCATTTCTTCTTTCATATCCATCGTCTTGTTTTCGAGAGCTTGCATTGCATCTTCTTCTTGTTCTTTCTTCAGTGAATCTACTTCTTTTTCCAGTTGCTCTTGTTGTTTCCAGAGCTCATAGTTTCTATAAACTCCGTGTTCACATACATAGTCTGCATTTTTTGGGTCTGTTTTAATGGTAAAAGGGGACGAACAGCTTGCACATTTGATGTAAAACCGGTATATTTTAATCCCCAGATAGTCTTCGTTTTTTACAGTTTCCTTTTTGGCATTGAACTTTTTTCCCGCATACATGTACTCTCCACAGGTCTTACAACGAACCGTCATTGGTAACATGAAACGAACCGCTTCCAAACTATCTTTCGGTCGCTTTCCTCTAGGTAGTTTCTCAGGGTCAAAGTCTGGTGGATAGTACTTGTTAAGGACCTTTCTTTCTCCCATTCCGTTTGGTGTTGTGAAGAAAACCAACCAAATAAAAGCACAAATGACAAAATTCAATCCCAAATGCTTTTCACCAATATTTAGTCTCTCAAGTTTTTATTGTCCTAACCACTACAAAGCTCGTTTCATGATTGTAAATAAATTATAAACAAACTATGAAATTATCTAGAATTATCATCTGCTAACGAAGACAAAAGATATACTCCGTCCAAAGAACCTTCTGAAACCTGTTTCATTGACAGCTCGTCATTCGCTGTAGTGCTTCTCCCTATATGCCCAAACCTATCGTGTTCTCGTTGGACTGTATCTATCTGTGTTGAAGAACTTGGAAGCTTTTCCATTGTGGAGGCCTGAGCTTCCCTCGTAATGCAAGAAGACGAATGCTTCACTTTCATTTCATTTACTCGATGCCTATCTTCTAAAGAGTCTTCCATTGTGCTTTGGGACGCTTCTCTAGCTATTCGCATAAAATATTTTTGTAAATGAGTTCGGCATTGAATGATGGATCTTGTGCCCACGTAACTAGAGATAGCTTTCAAATCTCGATGACCAAACTGTGAAAGAGCTTCTAGGAATCGCCTGTGTTCTTCAGCTGTCCAATATCGAGGTACTTGTGCCTTCTTTATACGTGAATCTGAAGTGTGTACGTTCCTTTTTATCTCTGTATGATATTTGTTTCTAGAGCTACCAGATTGTATTTCCATGTCATCATGTACATCGCGAGACTTGTAACACTCTTCTTCCGTAGAATGTCTATCACTCTTCAAACATATCTCTGAAGCTTCGTTCGATGGTGGCGTTGTACTACTTTGTTGCGTACATTCTGATAAAAGTTTCTGACACTGACAGTCACCATTAGAATGAAGTCTTGCAAAGTAGGTTGCATTGACACGTAAGACATCTATCTGTTGTCGGGTATGTTGTAGCTCTCTTTCCAATCGGACTGCATGAGTTTGGAACTGGGAGAGTTGATCCCTCAACTTGTCTACTTGTACTCGAAAAGGCAACTCTCTTTCTCCAAGTACCAACTCATCTCTATTATGTGAACAAGAACTTGGAGATTGTAACCTGCTTTTATCGAGAGCATCGGCATCAGATACGACAGGCCCCAACGACGAAGGGGATAAGCCACAGTTGTCTCGACTGTTAACGGCATTTCTCAAGCACAAAGGAACCTCGTTATCTGTCTCTGTCTCTTCAAAGCCTTGTTCTGAGGGTAAACTATCGCTATGTTTGTTCAATAATAGACTTAAAGAGACTCTTTCAGAATTGGGTCGTGTTTCGAGTTCACCATCCTCAGAAGCCATGCACTGTCTACAGTTAATGAAATCTTTTTCCCGTTCTTTTTCTTTTCTCAAACTTGGAAGAAGGCCAGTTTCAGGAGAGTGGTTGTGGTGGGTCAACGTTGGTTTGAAAAAAAGTTTCTGTTTCAAACAAGCACGCTAAAGAAGAACAGCCAAGACAATTTGCTGTCTATATAGTAAGCTGGTTATTAAAGCTAGCAAATAATAATAAGAATAAACTTTACTAGTTTCTCTTCTTGCTACAACCATCAAACGACGTAGCGTCCCTAAAGGAATCGAATGTCGCCCCCTTTATGCTGATTGGGGGAAGAGTATAAAGGGATAGTAAAAGTGGAGAGTATAGGAGAAAAAGATGAGAGTGAAATAGAAGAGTATAAAGGGAAGGATCACTGAAACCTTTAAACAGTGGCTTATTGTCCGCGTCTCGAAACAAGTAATCAATGTAGAAGAATGATACTAGTAAATTTCAATAGAAAAGTTGTTCACCAGGGAACGAACATTTTTACTTTGTTGCGATAGCAAAGCATCGAAAGTTCGATTGTGGCGTTCTAAGCTTGTGGTGATATACATACATTACATTCTTTTATGAAACAATAAAGCGCCACTTCTCAAGAGACTTGATAGACCAAAACTCATAAGAATTTGACAACTGCAAAATTTATTACAACTGTTAATAACAAGAATTTCTTACCGTTAGGAAAGAAAATTTTAGGTGACACCAACTTTTGAATATTAGCTTCATTTTCCTCTCAAACCATGTTTTGATTTTGTTGGAATGATCGTTCCCAGAGAACATCAATATCGTACAATAGTGGCAACAAGTTTAGGGACTTTTTTTTGACAATTTAACGAGGATAGAGAACTTGAAGATTCTCAAATGGGAGAAGATAAGTAAATAAAAACTTGATGAGTGCAGGATTTCTTTTCTTACCATTAAATTATATTTGATAAACATAAAGCTTTTTCAGTTTCTACGCTTTTAGAATGGGTTACACCATCTCTTGGGTTGTATATTTTTGACAAGACTATGTGCAATCAACTTTTTCTCAAGTGATAGGATTCGATTTCTACCAGGAAATCGACTGTATGACTCCTATTTGTAAACTTGAAGGGAAACTACGAGTAAACCTTCAGATATTGTGGTTACCCATGTTTGTATCTTTTGTACTTGATGTTTTCTCACATATTCTTTGTAAAATTCTGTGACAGATTGTCCGGTTCTTCTAGAAACTCTCTTAATAGACTTTGAAAGAACGTGAAATAGTAGTCAGAGAAATTTCTGGACTTGACAATCATCCTTAAGATCTTGAAGCTAATCAAACAAGCCTAAATCAACATGTTTCCCTTTTGAAGTGATGTGGTCGATTAGCTCAAGTGGTTAGAGCGTCGTGCTAATAACGCGAAGGTTCTGAGTTCAAGCCTCAGATCGACCAAGAATTTTGCCAATGAAACAGCTTTTTGTCTTTCCGCTATGACTGCTCGGTTCCAATATTCATTTGTTTCTGTTTCCATTGCAGTTCACAAAAGTCCTCAAAATAGTTCTTTATGCTTTAGAAAGTGTTTTCGTCACAGGGTACTATGTCGTCGAAGCATTCACACACTATTTTATGGTGCAGGACATCGAAGAAACTATAAACAAGGATATACATGTCTCTTTATGAGCTCAGAAGGACTAAAGAAACCCGAAATCACCATCCTAGGAGGTGGCTCTTTCGCCACCGCTATGGCAAAAGTTTTTGGAAAAAATGGCTTTCCCGTGGTTTTATTGGTTGGAGAGCACCCTCACTTTTATTGTAAACCTCATCTTATGTTTGATACAGGTACGGGACAAAGCAGTAGCAGAGGGTATCAATAGCCATCAACATAATCCCAGATATTTGAGTGATTTCAAGTTACCAGATACAGTTAGAGTTAGTAAGTTTTTCTCAATTTTTCGTTGATAGGACGTAACACTGGACTCTTCGATAGGCAACCATAGATGCAGAAGAAGCTTTTGAAAATTGTCGTCTCTTGGTACACGCCTTGCCGGTTCAAGTATCACGTGAAGCGTTGAGTCAAATTGCACAACAGATTCCTTCGAGTATACCTATCCTCTCGACTTCGAAAGGACTTGAAGTAAGTTCTCATAAGCTCATGTATGAATTATTAGATGAGATACTTTTGAATGTACGTCATTCTGGCGCATTGGCGTTTCTATCAGGTCCTTCTTTTGCTAAAGAGATCATGCAAGACCTCCCTACTGCTGTCGTAATTGCATCAAAACAGTTAACCCTTGCAAGTGAAATAGCCACCATGCTTTCCTCTTCAACTTTTAAAGTTTTCACCACTTCGGACTATATTGGAGTTGAAGTTGCTGGGGCATTGAAGAATATTATTGCTATTGCAGCTGGAATGGCAGAAGGCATGGGACTAGGTATGAATGCAATTGCAGGTCTAGTGACTCGAGGTTGTAGCGAAATGCGAAGGGTAGCAGAACATTTAGGTGCCTCATCAGTTACACTATCAGGTTTGAGTGGAGTAGGTGATACTTTTCTAACGTGTTTTGGTCCTTTGAGTAGAAACAGAACTGTTGGATATCGTTTAGGAAAAGGAGAAACACTTGTGGAGATACTTCGAACATCTCGTGAAGTAGCAGAAGGAATATCTACAGCACGAGCGGTTGTGGATTGGTTGCCACGTGTGATGAATACGTCCTATGCTCGTGCACTGATACGTTTTCCTATTCTACTTAGTGTTTCTCCAATTTTGGAAGGACAGTTAACACCTCAAGAAGGAATGAAACAGTTGATGGCCATGCCACCAACAATGGAAGACTAGGATAATGGATAATAAATTGATTGTTCTATTTCACATATTTTTAAACCAAATATGGAATTTATAAGTACGTTTCCTTATTATAATTTTCAAGATATCCAAAACACAAAAGAAAGAAAGAACCCGACAGTCTTTTTGGAATGACGCACAGCTTTTAAACACAAATACTAAATAACATGTCATGAAATTAGACATTCAAGATCAATTCAAAGAACGTTCTCGTAGAAACGTATTTGTTCTTGCTATGGCCTGTCGTCTATCACGACTTGGCAACATATACTTCATATCATCCCATGGTTGGTTTGCCATCCGTTCCAAAACATCAAGTGTTGAGGTTTCTGCACAAGGTGAAACTAAAGAGGCCATTTCTCCATTTCTTGAATTCTGTAGACTGTTCATGTCGTTCTTCTTCAACAATGGTCCGTCAACCATCTCCAAATATTCTTTCTCAAACTGTGGTTGCAACTGCTTCATACCAGTCACATCATGTGCTGAATATGATGAACTCTCATATACTTTCAGCTTGTACCGAACTGTTGCCAACTCTGTAGCATATTGTTTGATAACATTCCGCAAGTGTGCATTTTCTCTTTGAAGCTTTTTGTTTTCTTCTTCAGTATTCAAAAGTACTGTACCTTGAGTTTCCAGTAAATCAGCTTTCTGGCGCAGTTCTTCTAACTCTTCTCCAATCTGTTTCATTGTCTTTGCTCGTTTAGTTCTTGTCCTTGCTGCTGACTCTCTATTTCTCAACTTCCTCTTGAACAGCATTAATGAACGTTCCTCTGGAGTCATTTTTCTTCCCGCTGCAGAAGTAGAACCTTCCAAGTCTTCTAATTCATTTGCGAAATAACTATCTTGTGCGTAATTCGACTGGAAGTTTTCATTTAGGTTCAAACTATCAGCATATTGTTGCAAACTGTCACTTTGATCGGATATTTTTTCAGAATACAAGGGAGCAGTTTCAGATAAATATTCCTTGTTAGAAACACGTTGCTGTGCTTGGTCTTCCAACTGTACAGTGTCTCCCGTACACAACTGCCACTCCTGTTCTTGTGTTTCCGTCGCATCTTCAAGAGGGAGCTGGTTCAAAATATCACTTGTACCGCCACCAAGATCCAAACCATAAGGATAGTTTTCTTCGCTGGTAGTAGATATGAAACTACAAGCAACTTGCTTGTCAGTCCCTTGTTCGGCCAGCTGATAAGCACTTTCGTCCAAGTACGTCCCCCAGTCCTTCCCTGCGTTCACGTGCTCGTCATTGAAACCTTCCGTGTTTGCTAAAAAGGGATTTTCCTCATAATGTCCAAAATCATTCCAAGCTCCGAGTGAAAAATCCGAAGAAAAACCTTCAAAAGACTCCATACCTCCTCAAGGTACGTCTCACGAAACACAAAACGAAACAATTCCAATTTTCTTTCTTTGCCGTCGAAGCAAATTGTTCTTGTCTCTTTCTGGTGACGAGACAATTTCTTGTGAATTATTCTTCTTGGACGAAGAAAAATAAAAGATGAAAGATGTTGGTATGCGTTTTTGTGTCATATGCTTGGACTCTCCTAAGAACTCAACTTTTTGTGAACCTTGTTTCCATGCATTTTGTTACAGTTGCTTAAAGCGTTGGTTTTTATCTTTGAAGGAGGATGAAAAGACTGCTACTTGTCCGGTTTGTAAACGAGAAGTGATTAGTTTAGTTTATGACATACGAAGTGATAAAGACTATAAGAGAAGACCTCCTCATTCGGTTCTGTCAAAAAAGAGGAAACGAGTGGAAACTAAACGATATGTAGAAACGACCTCTTTATTTGATGAAGAACCTGGCTTTTTGAACGATCAACACGTTTTTCGCCGACTGATATATGCACAGCATTTATGGGTTCAGCCTCTTCCTTCTTCTTTGTACAGACAGAGCACCAGCGAGCAATGTTACTTTATTGAAGCAAACTCCAAATTACTTCCTTGGTTACGAAGAGAACTACAAGCGTTGTGTGGTGTTGAAGACGTTCAAATTCTAGTTGAACATATATATGGAAAAATAGAGTCACGGTGCTCCAGAGAGGAGTTACGAAACGAGTTGGAACCCTTTTTATTTGAACACGCAAATCATTTTTTGCATGAACTATATCAGTTTGCTGTATCTAGTTACGATATGGAGACTTATGATAGACTTGTTCGTTATGTTCATCATCCAGAAAACTTGTCAGAGAAGTAGAAGATATCTCTTTCGTCGAGTTTTGCTGAGAAACATTTGCCAAGTGAACAAGTTTCTTCGCCATTTATTCTTACTCGTAACTTTGGTAGGAAAGTTGTTGAATATTATTTCTAGACCATAAAGGAAGAGATACAATGCGTTTTCTAGTATGATTCTTGTCTTTTATTGGCTGTCAATTAGAACAACCGGTAGATAGAGCCTTTGAAAAAGTTGCGTGATATGTTCAGTGGTGGGGTTTTGGCTTTGTTTGAATAACTTTTGGGTTTCTCGCAGTGATGAAACAGGTGATAGCATAAAAGATGAACGACAACGATGGAACGACCTTGTTGTCGTTCGTGCTTCGAAGATGGCTTGTTACGTATGAACGTAGAAGCGGAAACCTCATTTTGCGAATGTTGTCTAAAAGATGAAAGAGAACGTCAAAATAATACAAATAGTTGATTGTTCAATTATGATTACTTTTCAAATCTTTCCAGGACTGTTTCTGAATGAACAAACACAAGATAGGCACATTACTCCATTAGGAAACTTCCATTGTGGAAAATTGGTGTTGTCATGCGCTCTTCCATCAGGAAGTAAGGAGCTGAGCAGTCCTTATTAAATAAACTTTTTTCACTTATGTTGTCTCTTTATAGAGTGGTAGATTATGTGCTTTCGAGAAAAGAAGTTGGAATAGATAGACAAGGTGAACTGACTCCTATGGAGTAAGCATATGCTTCGGCTTAACGAGGCTCATAGGCAACGTTTATTTTGAAGAAACCAAACAAGTTGGCACCGCGAAAAAACGCTTTGTAAAGTATCGAGTAAGCTCTAAAGATATTTTGTTCTTTTGGTCGTTTGAAATATTTTTGGTTTCTTTGAGGATGAGTCCACTCCGGATGTTCACAGTGTTCCAGTTGAGTGGTGGTAAGCAGCACATTCTTCTGTGTTTGGGAACTTTTTTCCATGTTTTATTAACAGGTCATGGCTGCACTATATGAGAGACACTCCACCAACTGAGGAAGAAATAGCATCTCACGAGGCATATCGAGCGAGAGTCGCTGAAAAAGTTGCAAAGATTGAAGCTGAAGATAATAAGCAAAGGCTTAGGCAATTTGCGTCAACATCGATGTCATCAGGTAAGTTTTGCTTGGGTTTTTTGTGGCCACAGTAGTTGAAAAGGAAAGCAAAGAAAACTCAGCTAGTGGAGATGTACAACAAGCTTTGCAGTATTTGGCTGCTCAACGAGGCTTGAAGAATGACTCTGGACGCCCTACTAAAGAAACAGATGAAAAAAGGTATTGGATATCTTTTGAATCAAAGCTTTTATTGGAGTTTCTTATTTTCCAATTTAGAGAAGAAGAAGCTAAGCATGCTGAATCAAGTTATGAGGAAGTTGAGGTGTTAGCCGACGCATCAGAAGAACCCAAGGTTGGTTCCATGTTTTTTTCAGCATGCAGTAGTTGAAATGACTAAATATTGCCACACTAGGGATATGGTGAAGATTTTCAACCTGGCACTTGGAAGCCTACTTCTTACGCTCGTAGAAGAAAAGAATAAGAACTATTTGTACTTTTTGGCAGACTTTGTTGATTGAATGGCATTGAAATAGATTTGGATGGAATAATAGTGATAGAAGAAAGCAAGGCAATTTGGACTTTTAATGAACAAATTATCGGAAAGAGCAAAAGCATATCAACATCTCGAAATGATAATAGAAGATGCCCTTATTTGCAATACAAATAGAAACTCTTTTAGCATACTCAACAAATTTTGAGTCAGAGTTAAGCGGTTTATAATCTCATATTTAGCTCCAATGATACATAATACTTATCATGCATCGCTAGATCCAACCCTGCTACATTTGACACTATCAACCCGGTCAATCCTCTATTCTTCATATCTTCTTTTGTGACCAACTTTGACTGGTTCCGTTCCCTGAAAATAACAAACCCATGAGTCAATACAATTATATTTTAATTCATAGAGAGGTAAGCTATTTATTATAAAACAATTCATTGGAAGACAGGTCACTGTCACCCGCAATGGGAGAAGCAACGAATGGTTCATTACTGTGATCGGTTCCTGTAGTCGCTTGTTCCTTCTTCACTCTGTCTCTTTCTTCCACTTCCAAGTCATCCAGGAAAACATCAATTTCATTAGCATTTTGAGATACTTGCCTCTCTTTATCCATACTCCTACTCAGCACCGATAAAAGTTTCTCCGAGGAAACATTTGTCTTTTTGTTTTTTACTTTCTCTTGGGAACAACTCTTAACGTATTCTTTCATAGCCTCTTCAAATTCTTCATCAGATACCTTCTTTATTGACTCTATTGGCACTTCAACTGAGGTGGGACTGCCATAAAGTAGACAAGCAACTTTAGCATATTGAAACGTGTTACTTATTTCCGAAATAACGCCATATACATCCTTCTGGAAATCATACGAAATCAACACCTTGTCACCAACATGCACAGAAACTCTGTCGCTGCATCTACTGCCTGTCTTGACTGAGCCTTTTGCAGAATTTCTTCCACTTCAGAATCTTTGAGAGGCTTGGGAGAAGCCTTTCCTCTTTCCTTTTTCCCGGATGTGACAAAACCGCTGATAAAATGGGTCTGCCTAACCAAACGTTCGGCACTATCTGTCAAAATAAATTTAACAAGGACATAACCGGAAAAGATTGCTTCCTCTCGTACTTTAGGAATACCTTTCGACGAAAGTACTACCTTTCTGGTCAACGGTACTATAACATCTATGAGACGTCCTCTTAAAATTCTTGTATTTCTTGCTTTTAATAGTAAGGCGTCTCTCACCGCCTTTTCCTTTCCTCGAGTAACCTGAAGTAAATACCATTGAGGAGGGTTATTTTTAATTTCTTCATCAATGTCTAACACAGGCTCTTCTTCTTCCACCTCCTCTAAACTATGGTGAGAATCTTCCTTGTCATGCTGTTCAGTGGTTGATTCACCCAAGTCTATATTACTACCCTGTGTAAAGATTGTTTCGTTACTCAACTTATTATTATATTCCTTTTCATGTTCTTTGGTATAGTCCTGACTTGCAAAACATAGTTGTTTCCCCTTGGAAAACTACGTTAGGACATCTCCACATAAGAGAAACGAAGCAAAACCTACTGTTGCATACACAGTCTTTTGCCTTGAAATTTTCAAAACATTTTTTCTGTGACAACATAAGTTACAGGATATAAAATATCGATATCTTGCCGAATGTCTATTTCGTTCTGTTGTTATACAACTAGAGCGGCCATAGGTTTGTGAAGCAATGCAGACGAAACCAGTCCAACACGATGACAGAATCATTCTCTTCAAATATTTTGTTTGTCGGTGGAGGAGGTATTATCGTCAATGATCCGTGAAGAACAGGCAGGTTCTTGTCCCCCACAACAACAGTCTTGTGCAGGTAATAGCAATGTGGTGTATATTGGCCACCTTCCACATGGATTCTATGAAAAGGAGTTGAAAGGTTTTTTTTCACAATTTGGCACTGTTCGAAGAGTTCGTGTAGCGAGAAGTACGAAAACTTTTCGCTCAAAGGGCTATGCCTTTGTTGAATTTAAGAGTGATGAAGTAGCCAGAATAGCAGCACAAGCAATGGATGGATACTTTATGTTTAAAAAGGTGTTGGTATGCAAAGTTTTGTCTCCAGAGCGTGTACACGAAAAGCTGTTCCGAAAGCTTGTAAAGATTCCCTGGAAGAAGATTGAAAGAGCACAACGGGCTAAGCCTATGACGAAAGAAAGAAAGAAACGATTACAATACAAGCAAAAAAGAAGAAACAAGGAAAGACAAGAAAAACTGAAACAACTTGGGATATCTTTTAGTTTTCCTTGAATGTTCCTTTATTAAACTTAAAGAATTGGTACAAGTTTTTTTGATTTGTGTTGTGCTTCTTAGGGAAGAATAGTTGTCAATTCCTATAGACTGTCCAAGACAGAATGACGATTGGTTCCACAGAGCCATCACAATCGGAAACTTTTACGTTGGTTAACAACGATCACAAGGCATCTGTCACTTTATATCCCGCATTCTCTTTAGAAAGTGTTTCCTTAAAGTTACCAGCAGGAGGGGATATTCTTTGTGACATAAGTTGGGAAGTACCACAAGAATCAACGGTAGTGATTATTGGGCCTTCAGGCTCTGGAAAAACACGTCTAGTGCGTTTACTAAACAGGTTAGACGACCCTTCCCGAGGAATTATTAAAGTTTTTGGTACAGACATTCAACAGTGGAACCCTTATAAGTTAAGAAGAAAGGTAGTTTACGTTTGTCAGACACCTTATCTAAACCAAAGTTCCGTTCACGAGAACTTGGAGATAACGGTCAAGTTAGGCGTGGTTCAAAACAACAGTTTTGAATCTGCACTTGACGAAGCTTTAGAAGTTGTTGGGTTGCGGAAGGACTTACTAGGACACTCAGTGAACACTTTATCTGGAGGAGAAAAACAACGGGTTGCAATTGCCCGTTCTTTATTGTTGTGTCCGGAGGTCCTTATTTTAGACGAACCCACGTCAAGTTTAGACGGTTTAGGTGCACAGGGTTTCCTTCAAAGACTACTGCAGTGGAAGGAAAGGCATCATTGTACACTTATTGTCATTTCCCATCGGTTTGCTGATCTCTCTATTTTGGGAGGGCAGTTGTTGATGTTAAGCAGTGGAAAGATAGTATTGAAAGGAGCGACTGCCGAAGTATTAGAATCTGATCAGGGTGAGCAAGTACGAAAACTTTTGTCTGGAGAAAAGGTACAATAGAAGTTCTTAAACAAGTTGTTTCAGAATGTCTGCAGAAAATAATTGTCCAGATACGGGTGCTATTCCGTTAAGTATTGGACAGCTGGGATTTGCTGCAGGATTTATTATTGCGAATGCAGCTGTGATCCATCTTTTGGAACTTGGTTTGGAAAGAGATATAGCATGGGGTTCTGTGCGAGCAACGGTTCAACTTTTGGCGGTTGGATATTTTCTTCGATGGGTATTTGTTAGTCGACAAGTCCTTATTGTTATGCTTGCATTTTCCATCATGTTGTCGGTTGCCGTATGGACAGCAACAAGAAGAGTAAAACGGAAGCTTCCAGGTTTATTATATAAGAGTGCCGTTTCAATTGTAGTTGGTTCAGGATTAACAACTGTTGTTGTCACTGCCTTTGTGATTGGGACCAATCCTTGGTGGGAACCTCGATATTTTCTTCCTTTGGCAGGTATGATAGTTGGAAATGCAATGAATGCTGCTGCTCTTGTATCAGAACGCCTAGTAAGTGAAGTTGTATCTCGTCAAGGTGAGATTGAAGCCTTACTTTCACTTGCTGCAACACCAAGGCAGGCAGTTGCTCCTGCTTTAAGGGCAGCACTACGTTCTTCTATGATTCCTTCTATCAATGGAATGATGACGGTTGGATTAGTTTCTTTACCGGGCATGATGACAGGTCAAATGTTAGGTGGAGCTGACCCTTCTGTTGCAGCTCGATACCAACTCATGATTGTTTTTGTTTTAGCAGGAGCCACAAGTTCAGTTGCAGTTTCTCTTTCAATGTTGTTGTATCGTTCCTTTTTTACGCCATCATGGCAGTTACGAAAAGATCTAGTTGCCAGTGAATGAGTGACGTGTTGTGTTTTAATGTTCTATGGTAGGGAATAAAAAAAGACCAAATCGCTTCGTATAAAACCGATGGAAAAAAAGCTCACAAAAAGCTACAGCCCCGGCGGGACTCGAACCCGCAATCTATGGATTAGAAGTCCATCGCCTGAGACCCTGATGGGATTGTCCATTAGGCCACGGGGCCAACTACTAACACTAAAAGTTGAAAATCTCAACTTATAAGGCTTCATTCATTTCAAGAATAACTTCAACACCCTTAACTACGTCTCATGCTATATCCCAATAAGGTATATCAAATAATACAATAGCAACTATACAATACCTGTACGTCAATCTAAAATTACAGTTTGTGATTTATATTTTATAGGCTACCTAACTAAACTGTTTCAAGTGTTCCATCCTTTTTCTCAAATCCGCAATTCTTGATTCCATATGAATAGCTCCTAGTTTGTTGCTTCTATATTTTGCTTCATCAAGCAAATTGTTTCTGCTGTGTAGTTCTTGTTCAAACTTAGCCAGGAGGTCCTTGCGTGAGTTGGGACTGAGGGAAGCAAAATAGCCTTCGTCCCATTCCCATATGAATTTCCTTATTGCTTCATCACGTCTTTCCTTACACTTTTTATATATCGTCATTTGTATCATACAACGACGCTCCTCTGCAAAGAGCATAAAGCAACGGAAAACATTGGCAAGGTGCTTCTCACAAAGATTAATTCCTTCTTTCAATCAGTAACACTAGCAAAATCTATCAGTCTAAGAATGTACCTTTCAAAGCGTCTTTTGGAAGTTCTTTAGGTAGTTCGGGAGCGGGTTGTCTAACCAGCGTCGAGCTTTTAGTGTACAGATTATTCCAAATGTCATCTTCAGTGGCCATTTCTCCCACCAACGTTGTTTCTGTGTTTCTGTCAGCAGCATAACAAGAATGCATTATTCGGTGATGATCAAACGAGCTGCAGGAAACAAATATCATACGGAACCTTTTCATGAGCGTTGGGAAATTGTGAAAAAGTTAGGAGAGTATGTTTTTTCAAGACTGGAGTGCAGATTGTATTCTAACGGAACAATTTCTATTGCAGAGGGGGTTTCTCCAAAGTAACCATCGGAAAGAGGAAAAACCAAAATGACCAAGTTTATGCAGGTGTAGGACCAAATAGTTCTGACGAACAAGAACCGTTGGATGTCGCCATCAAGTGCATTTCCAAACAGGATATACAAAATGGCTCCGAAAGTGAAGAACTGGTTGCTCGAGAAGTGCAGACATTTTCAATGGTATCGGATTGTTCATGTATCCCTTTTTTTGTTTAGATTGAAATTAATTGAGTAATGGTTTATAGGTGAGTGATGGATTTCCATACATTGCACAGCTTTATGAGGTTTGCGAAGACGAAAAATACGTTTATTTGATTATGGTATATATTGAAGAATCTGTTTCTTTCGTCTCTATATTTTAAGAACATTCTTAGGAACTGTAAGTGTTGGAACCCTTATTTGTTATGGATCTTTATTTTTCCTAGCCTTTCTGGTGGTGAGTTATTTGAACAAATAGTACAAAGGGGCCATTTTTCAGAGAAAGATGCCAGTGTGATAGCTTCCAATATGCTCACTCCGGTTGCCCATTGCCACTCGAAACATGTCATTCATCGAGACTTGAAACGTAGGTTGTTGTTTTCTTCTTCTTGTCTTTTCCTAATGAATGGTTTATCTTAGCGGAAAACTTTGTTTTTGAGAATCGGTCAGCCGACACCAAGCTGAAACTGATCGACTTTGGATTGGCTTCGATAATGTCCAGTACTTCTGCCACATTTCGTACTATTTGTAAGCATTTCTAGTTTAACCACATTTTATGAAACTTAAAATATTATACAGGTGGTTCTCCATCATATGTGGCACCAGAAATTCTTTACCAACGACCATATACAAACAAAGTAGATACCTGGAGTTTGGGAGTGATAATATACATATTGTTAGCAGGCTATCCTCCTTTTGAAGCAAAAGATGAGAAAGACTTATTTTATAAAATTAAGCATGCTGCTGTAAAAACAGAAGGAAAAGAATGGGATGCAGTTTCTCAACAAGCTAAAGACTTCATTCATCATGTTCTACAGAAAGATCCCAGACAACGTCCTTCCTGTGAAGAATGTCTTCATCATCCCTGGATTAGCCAAGGTCATGAGATATTAGAAGAACGAGAACATCATTTGGAACATACAATGCTAAATTTAAAACAATTCAATGCAAAGAGACATTGGGCAGTAAGAATGACAACTTTATATTCTAATCGATAAGTGAATAATAATTGTTAATATTCAATAGGCTGCAGTTGCAGGAGTCACCGCAATGAATCGAATGGCTAGGTTGGCTCACTTACATCATCATGTTCTTAGAGAAGCAAGTGGAGCAGAATCGCATCATGAAACACCAGATGAGACTAACCATACAGAACAAGTAGAAGACACAAAGCAAAATGCTAATTCGTCGAACATTAGTCATGTTCCACCCAATGACCCAGTGAAGGAAGGCTTAGAAACTGCAAGGGAGACCTTAAAGTCTTCTTTGAACACCAAAAATGATACAGAAGCTTCTAATGTCAAAGAGCAGCGTCATATGCCAGCAGAAAAGGAACCTTTCTGTCCTTGTGTGATTTTGTAACGTGTGCATATATTTATTATTCAAGGACTCCTTATCATAGACCCCAATACTTGCCTCTTGCATAATTTTGTATTTTGAACAATATATTTCTTTCTTATCGTTTTCTCCATGATACAAGTTCCTCTTGTAATTCAGTTGCCATGTTTTCTTCTTCCTGTCGACTAGTCACAGATCTCTTCCAATCGGCCTTATCTGGTAAACCAAGAACTATGGCTGCTATCTTTCGCCCAAATGAGAACAATGCATAATAGGATGACTTGTCGGCAACTCTTTTGCGATTTCCTTTTTGCTCAACATGTTCTTCTATTCTATGAATAGCATAACTACCATCTGGTAACTTGAATAACAGAAATTCATCTTGTTTACTTTTACAATATGTTTCTTCCATTTCCTTTTCTGACTCTATTTCCCAGAATGTGATACCTAAACGTCTTGATTCTTTATCCAAAACTGTTGAGACCGACTGAGTTTCATCTTCCTTAGGAATACCAATCACCTGAATTTGCATATGGTTGACATCATTTCCTGAGGGTGGCTTCATATTCCTTTCAAACCAAAATGTCTTCATATCTAAAGAATACCACCACTCTTCAACCATTTTGAGATACTGTTTCATTTCTTTCCATGTTTCGGAAGACAATTCAAACCTTGAACCAGCATGTTCAATAGGAACAATTAATACATGGTATTTACAAAGATATCCTTTTGCTAATGCCAAATAACAATATTCTCCAACGTCGAGGATCAAGTGCAAATCTTTCTCATTGGCCAAACAAAACCAACACGAAGAAGCAACATTACTTCCTGTGCCTCCTGTAGAGGACTTTTGGCGTTTATTGGGGGACGCCTGTGTTATTGTTTCATTCTCCTGCTCAACATTGACTTGGAATGGACACGATAATATATTGCCCTGGACTTTTTTCATGACACTGCAGTCTTCTGTTCGGGAAATGGGTTCCAATGAAAGTGCATACAACCACTTGTGATTAGTTCCAACAACATCAAGGTTGACATATCGTGAATTAAAAGAGTCTGCTTGAAATCGAAATGGTCCATAGTCAATATAACCCAGAGACTAGAAATGAATGTGGTCAATATACACAAGTTAAATTCAATTCCAACTATTTACCTCGATCGAAGAAAACACATAGCGAGGATGCAATTCTTGTAAATACTTAGATACTTCCATCGAGGATTCTTATCCTTTGTAAGCATACTTCTTGCAGGAACATCAATCACGACAATATCTACCGGAGTATTCAAAGATTGTACACGTTCCAATAAAAGGCTAAAGGATTTCTCCCTGTCTGGAAATTCGGAACTTAAAAAACATACAGTTAAGCCATCAATCGTTTCCAGTTGATAAGGCGAAACAACATATATATTCTGGTTTTCTTTGAAAGCTTCCAATGTCTCGGTGTCCTGCTGAGCACCGTAACTACTCAAATAACAAGGTATTGGAGCTTCTTCTAGCCCTTGTAATTCCTCTGTAGCTTTTAAAACATTGATATTTTCCTTTCCACAGCATATAAGGAAGGAAAAAGGGCCTTGTTTCGTTTCGACTTTTTTGACCCTTTGAAAAAGAGTTTCAACAGAACTTGCTGACAACGACGTTTAGGAAAAGAACAAAATTTTCTCAATCTTCACTTACTGTCTTTACAAAAACCAGCAACAAGTAACTTGGTATTCTCTTCTTGTGACATATTCTGTTCAAAAAGACGTGTTGAACCGGTGTTTAGATATTCCTTCGCTTAGTATTTGCCTTTGTTTTTATGGGTGGCGCTCTCAAAGGACAGCTGTCTTTTGGTATGGACCACATAAATGAAAGCAAAATTGATAACCACAAAAGCCACCGTCGATTGATTGACAGAAAAGCAAGTCGACTTGAAAGATTCCAAAAACTATTTTGGACTGATTGTTTGTTGTGGTGCAGGATGAGGCAAGGTTGTGTTGTGGTTTTTCAGCATAGTTACGTGTTGGGTGGAACCCACGCTTTGTGAGCCTATTTAACCTTTATCGTTGATAGAGGTAAACAGACAACTACTTGTAGTTGGTACAAGGCTGATATCTTTAATAGGAAATCATATGGAAAAAGAACAGAATCTGAACTTTCCAATTTTGGAGTTGCTTGGGAGAAACTTTGCAGTGTCCTTTCCCTATGAGAAGCAGACCAATGATGGTTGTTTTCTTACCTCGACATTACCTTACTACGTCGGTCAAAATATTGAGTCCTCTCTGACTTCACTAGACCTCAATCAGGATAGTTCAGTAGCAGAGATAGAAAAGAAACTAGGCAAAGAACAGTGCCTATCCTTGGGTTACTTTTACAGACAATATGTTGAACCTCATCTTTGCCAACTTTCTGAAGAAGACAGTGAAAGTTTGGTTCCAGGCACTCCTGATAGTTTACCTGAAGTGAATAACTTTTCACATAACGCTAATGTTTCTTTGAATGACTCATCCTGTTGTGTACCTTTGTTTGACGAAGTACCCAAACCGACAGTAATGGACTTCTTTTGCATGCAAACACAAGAAGAGGAAGCAGTAAAATACAAGGCAGAGTCCGAAATATCTATTAATAGAATATTCAAGTTGGGAAGTATATCTAAATCTGATAATGCTCATGTTTCTCCAGATGCGGCATATAATGGTCCACCTCTACTTGTGATGAGTGGCTTTGGAGAGTTGGGTCGTTTTGGGAATCAAGTTTTCCAATATATTTTTTTGAAATGTTGTTCTCTTGTTCATCATAGTCGTGTACAACTTCCTCCTTGGGTGGGTGAGCGCCTTTTTGGATTGAAAGATGAACGAATTGTTGGACAATTTCCAGCAGTAGTAGAACATTCGGATATGAAAGCCAATTCCACCTTTACAAATACCTTTTTAAACTATATCAAGGCATCTAATGATGGAAAAGATGTTCGAGAAATAGGACCTGAAGTATTGGATTCCACTCAAGCAGAAATGTATCCACTGAAGAATGTTGATATTTGGGGTTGGTTTCAGTGGCATACAAGTTATTATAGACCATTTCGTCAATACATATACAGTTTGTTTCGAGTTGCTCCAGACTTGAAGGAATATTTAGATAGAGAGATAGAAACGAAACTTGGTGCTCTGGATGATTCCACTACAACCTTAGTAGGTATTCATATTCGGTTGGGAGACTACAAAGATATCTCAGCAAGCTCTTTTGGTTATTGTGCTCCCACTTCTTGGTATTTGGAATGGTTGGAAAAGATATGGCCACAGTTAAACAATCCTGTTCTTTTCATTGCCTCAGATGAACTAGAAACTGTGGAAAGAGACTTTGCACAATACCATCCAAAGAGTTGTAAGTCTTTAGGGATAACTATGCCTCCAAATTATCTTTCTCTTGGAGCAGACTTCTTTCCAGATTGGTACATTTTATCTCAATGCAATGTTTTAGCCATTAGCAACTCGACATTTAGTTTTACCAGTTGTTTACTCAATCAACGAAAGAATGCCACGTTCTATCGGGCACATTATAAGTTTCGGATAGTGAAAATGGATCCTTGGGATACAGAACCAATTGTTCACAGGGAAACCAGTTCATCCATTTTGAAGAATACGTGGGATACGATTCAACTGTTATATAAACAACAAGGAGCTAAGATAGCAGCCAAAAATGTGTTTTTACAGTTACCATTATATGGTATTCGTGCAGCCATTATGAATGCAGTTTTATATTTGAAAAGGTTTCATCGGAAGCGGATGCTTGAAAAGGCCTCTTTTGAACAAGAATCCAAAGGTACAAGAACGAAAAGAAGAAAAGCCATTTCATGAGAGGAAACGTTCTATCTGGTTTGTACCAAACAGACAATAGAGAAGTCTCATATACATAGTTAGTGGTTGTATCGTAGTTCTGAAAAGGTTTTGTTGGGAAAATAATTTTGTTGTTTTATTTGTTTTGGAACGATAAAAGTCACATTTATTCAAGTTCCTGACAACTCTCCAACTGTTTATGAATTTTATCCCATTGAATAACTGAAGCATTTGGTTTTCTTCTTTTTAAAGGAATATCCGGTGCTATACCTTCTCCATGAATACGAATATGTTTTGGTGTTTGATATTCCGCAACCGTAAGTACCATTCCACTACCATCCGAAAGCCCAAACACTGCTTGTACTAAACCTTTGCCATAAGATCGTTCTCCAACCAAAACTGCTCGACAATGATCATGTAATGCACTCGCTAATATTTCTGATGCACTGGCTGAATATCTATCCATCAAAATAACAATTGGATCAGTAGTTGGTGAAGGATTCACTGCCTCTAGTCGTTTGTTTGGATGAATAGTTAACTGTTCTTCATGATGATTGCGGTCAACAATCCTTACAACTATTCCTTTATCCAAGAAGATACTGGCAACTTGAACTGCACCTTCTAAGGCACCTCCTCTGTTTCCTTGCAAGTCCAACACATAAGCATTAACACCTTGACTCTCTAATTCATTGACAACCTCTAATAGTTTAGGTGCAAGATTGGCACTGAACTCATCGATTTTGATATATCCAATTCGCCAATACGGAATATCTTTGTCCTTTGTCGATGGATAAGAAAGAACTCGATAAGTAGAAATGGCCTTCTCGTCACTGAATTTTCTCTTTAATGTTATACTTCTAAAAATAGGTTTTCCTTCTTCTTTAGCATCTTTCATCACCTGAAGAACGAGATCATTTCTATCATCTTGTAATATTGTTGCTGCTTCTAGTGGATTCAATCCTTTCTAATACAACATCCATACAAAGTCAACATATTCTTAGAATAATCATACAGAAAACCTACCAATGTTCGACCATTCACTGCAACAATTCTATCACCTACTTGGATTCCAGCCTCTGCTGCAGGACTGTTCTTCATGGGAGGACCTGTTACTAACCAATCACCTTCTTTGGATGGAGCTAATAACAAACCTGTTCCAGTCATATCATATTTCAATAACTTTTGGAATTGACTAGGCTTTAATAGTCGACTATATCGGTCATGTAGAAGACCAATCATTTCATTAGCTACTTGATAGGTTTGTTGTGGCTTATTGGAAAGCAACTTTGTAGAATATTTTTCCCAAACTTGATTCCAATCAAGTCCTCCATATGATTTCTCATAGTAATATTGATTGACAAAACTCCAAATTTCTCTTAACCATTCTAACTCTTTCTTTTTTGCAACGTTTGCACTAGTCGAATGCATCGACTGGGTTTCTACTAAATCACTTGCTTCTACTGCTATAGGATGCAATAGAAGAGTCCAATTGACAACTGTTGCTATCAAAGCTACTAAAACATATTTTATACAGATATGTATTGGATTGGTCTTGGTTGAGAGACAACTGGTGACTGGTTGAACGAGCACTTGTCTCCTTGTCGATGCAACAATTAAATATCTATTGCAGTGTCTACAACCTAAAGATGCTTTGAAAAATAATACTCTTTAGATACTTTCCTTTTTGACAAATAGAGTCCAAAGGTTTGGAATGTTATTCGATGATCAACGTTGCTTTTCGTTTTCATCTGAGCCCTTTGACACCAAAGAGCCATATGGCACTGGAAAGATTAGGACAAGAGCAACAATGGCAGTTTTGGAGACAAGGAGGTCAACAGTTATTGTTTGAACCAGTGAACAAGGTCTGCTATAGAAACTTGTTATATTCTTTAAGAATGACTTGAACCAGTTTCAAGTTTTCAGGGTTTTCTTTTGAGAGTTCGCAAAGCCAACATAAACACATATTACATGTTCAGGAAGAACAACAGTTTATTGCAGAGTTTTTTGGCCAATTGATTGGACATGGATATCTTCCGAAAGTTTTAATTGTACGAGTTTCTTCATACTTTTTGCAATACCTGCAACATGAGCTATTATCAGCTGCAGTATCTCAAGTAACAAGTATCGATACAAGACTGGGGCCAGAAAGTGTTTTATTGGACACTTGCACTAATCAGTGACATTAATACAAGATTGGAGAAAAGTGTGTCCATCCAATGAGTTTGCTTGCTTGAGTAACCAATTTTGTTTGGAACTGAAACCCAAATATGCCTCTTTACCAAGAACCAAGTTGATTCCACCATCTTATAAACAAAAGTATCTCATCTATCGGTAAGACATTCGCATTGTTTATAGAAGAAAAGATTAGATAAATATGGGAATTTTGTAGTTGCAATAGATGTTGTGTTAAGAAAGATAACCAACCCACCTATATTTATTGTCCCTCGGATATCTTTTCAGGAGATGAGAACAAAATTTATCGAGCTCTTTATAGTCTAGTTGAACAGAAGCGCAAATACCTACAAATATTATCTACATCTTGTCCAATTGAAAAGAACAATCAATGGGAATTTATTCTTCCTCTAACAACTCACATATTATATAGAGAGACACCATTCTTGCAACGCCTTTATCAAATTCAGTTATTAGATATATTGGATTATAAAGGTGTAGAAATGGTCTGGAATCGACTACTATCAATGAATCCAAATAGAGCTATGGAATTGGAGCAGACATGTTATAAGAAGAAGTTTACTTCAGATTGGTTAGAGAAAGAACGACAAGATATAGAGACAAGACACATTCCTTTGATAATGAATACTAAACAAGAAGAACAAGAAAGAAGAGATTGGTGTTGGAATGGAAACATTGCAAAGTTACAAACTTGCTTTGATGAGGCAGTTGCTTATTTAGATACTTTGGAAGAAAAGGAATTACAACGGTTACTTGAAGACTTTTTATTATCCACCATTGCAAAAGATTGTTCTATCCTTATTCATGTGGTTGAAGAATATCCAAATATGGTCATTGACGATTGTATTTGGAACCGATTGACTTTTATGAATAGTATTTATTATTATCGAATAGCATTGATCGATTTGGAACCCAAGTCATTGAATAAGTTATCGCAATGGTTGGAAGAGGATCATTCTTTCTTGTTGAATGAATGAATGGCACAAGAGAGTAAAAAGGTGATGAAAACAACCTCTTCAATAGCAATCAATCACTAAAAGAAAGATATCTCCAAAGCCACCATTTCTCAATTCTTTCCAGGGTTTGTTGTCGACTGATATGTTGTTGAGAGAATTGTTGTATTATATCATCCACCTGATGACAATTTTCAAAGGCCAATTGAAGAAGCCACCAATCAATATCATCTTGTAATGTATGGGCAGTTCCTTTCTCATCCACCACTTGCAAATCAATCCAATCACCTAGTTGATTCTCAATGGAGTGAAGGCATATATTCTTTTCTAAAGATAATATTTTTTGACCAAATTCTGTATCCTCAAGACAAAGACATCTTTTGCCCAATTATTTTGTCTTCTAAAATGAGCCAATCGATTGCTGTTTCAGGATATAAAAACGCTTCCAAGGCATCTCGAGGACTTTCTACAATTGGTTGCGCATTCCTATTGAAACTCGTATTTAATATCAATGGAATGTTTGTATACTTTTCAAATGCCAAAATGACTTGATAGAAGAAAGGATTATCAGTTGCTTGCAATACTTGAACACGAGAGGTATTGTCTTCATGAACAACTGCTGGAATCTTGTGTTGAAAAGTATCTTTTACCAACAAAGTTGCTGACATGTATAAACAACTATCGCATATCTTTTAGTTGCCTATTGATTATCATGTTTCTAGTACGACTTACCTATCAAAAATGGATTCATGACATGCTTCAAAAACATCTTGCGCTTTCTCATAAAGTACAGTAGGTGCAAATGGTCGAAAAGACTCTCTAAACTTGACTTGTTTATTCAGTTTCTTTTCATTTCTGAATGACATGGATTGGCAATAATAGAACGATTCCCAATGCTCGAGGACCACTTTCCGAAGCACCTTGAAATAGGGCAATAACTTTGTTATTGTAAAGTTGTTGTGCAACCCATTCTGCCAAAGAATGTTTAGTAAATTATGAGGTGTACTTGTTTATCCATGGAGAATATTCTTCTACCACTTGCTCTATTGATGTTTTGAATAAGGTAAACCCTAAGTAAGAAATCAATTTCATCATGTGCATTCAGTTGCCTATGGTTATGTGTTCACTGATGACTTACTAAATAAGCATTCCAACGCTTGGGTTGTTTGAAAGTTTGCTTTTGGTTTGAACAGTAATAATAACCATACAATGCACAACCAATAGCAATACCTTCATCACCTGGATAAGGAGGAATCCAAATATGAGGAAATCAGATTGTTCAAGTATCTTCCATCAAAGTACTGTTTAGAAAAACACCACCACATAACCCCTAACCATGAAACTTTTTCTGTCTTGGCCAGTCTTTGTATTAAAGGAAGCACAATCGTTTCTGTATCTTGTTGAATTCGTTGTGCTAATGCTGCATAAAAACAAAATAATTCTTCATTTTCTTCATTCCATTGATTAGCAAAAGGAAGCTCTTTAGTAACTTCCAATCAATCCATAACTCTTCTGGCAGTTGACCCCCTATCAACCTTCATTCTCAAGTCTTTCTATCCATTCTCCTATTTGTTTATTCTGAAAATGTTTCTTTTCATTTTGTTGATGATAAGCCGCCAATCCCATAACTTTTCCTAAACACCCATGACACACTGTTCATCAAACAAGTCTTTATAATCTAATCTCTATTCTTATTCCACTTACCACAAGCATTCCAATCTCCAAATATATGGCTGGCTATTCGACTATAAACAGCACCAACCGACTCCATTTCTTCAAATGAATGATTGTACAGTTCAGATGGAGCACGTTCTCTTGTCCATCTCTTCCAAAGCACATTGACATGGTCTCTTTCACAACGATACAAGTTTCAGCTTCTCGAAAGGTTTCAAAAGGTTTTGTTTGCTTTGGATAGCATTTCTTTTCCCAAATGTCCTTCCAAGAGGTTTGAACAACTCTTTCTGAAGTTATAACAGACAGCGAATCATTTAAATCATGAATATATAGTGCAGAGTTGTTGTCATGCACTTCATTCTTGACCCATTCTCGACTGGCATCTCCCATGCCATCCATCACAAGTATCAAACCATCACTAGAGGAAAAGGCCATCGGTAACTGTGGAAATACTGACCAAGCATGTGCCAGATGATGACTAATTTCTATTTTTGGAATTCCTGGCAACAAATTATACTGAGAAAGATATTCCTTGAATAATAATTCATAGCACAAGTCCAAGGTAATCTTTCTTCAAAATGGATTGAATGGCAAAGTGATGATTATTCTGGACAACGAGGTCAATATCTTCCACTTTACGACCCCAATCTATTCAACACGTGTTCTAACAGAGAGCCAATATCCTGTCCATCATGTTTGATTCGAGAGAATCGCTCCTTAGAATAGTTTACAACGATATTTCCAGTATGGACTATCTACCAAACATATCCCTGCGTTCGTGACTATATTTGTTAACACCTAAAATATATTTACAAGTTGTGGGGATAGGTCGACTGTGAACTCTGAATACTGCTTTTGACCTGTTGTTTTCTTTTTGTAGGTCTTGTTGACAAGGACAAGCTTGAGGAAATGACTTTTGGAATAAGAATAAAATTATATTTCATTGTTATTATTATTTTTCAGCTTTGGCCCAATTGCTTTTTCTTTTCATCCCTGCCATTCTCCTTCTTTGATGCCATTCATCACTTTTCCTATCATTACTTTGTCTTGTCACTCACTGATAGAAAACCAACTTGTAAGATTGTGATTTCTCTCCATGTCTATATCTATTCTATCTATCTACTTGTCAGTATATATATCTCTATATCTCTCTCTCTCTCTCTCTCTATATATATATATATATATAGATAGATAGATAGATAGAAATATAGATATGTGTATATTATATAATGAAAACAGCATATCATTCTATTTCCATGGCATCAAATAATATATACACTTGGAATATCAACAACCAAACCCAAACACCCATCTTGAGAATCATTCAATGAATACTACAAATACCACAAGCAAATATGGGCTCTCGTGTCACATCACTTTCAAGTGTAGATGTTGGAATTGATTTGGTCTTCTTTCCAACAAAATGTTGATATCTCTTTGTATCATCATCACAAGTTGCACCAATCATTTGTTGTGGCCTTTCCTGGTTAGAGTCACTCCACTTTAATGGTCTGTGTATTCACAAGTTTCACTGGTCCTGTCTTCTGGGCTTTTCTTCAAAACAAGGTCAATCGAACGTTCTTCTACTTCTTCAAGATCAAAGGAACTTGAAACAGTTACCTCCGTTGAAAGCATGTACAACTCTTTGGTGAATTTCAGCAAGATGCGATAACCGATTGACAATTTCCACTTTTTTCACAAGACGCCTATATTATATTAGAAACTTTCATAGAATGTGTTTATCTTTATACTCACATCCCACTTGTCTCTTGCATCAAAGTTTTGTAGGCTTCTCAATGTCATCGGCAAGTTGTTCTTTCTTCTAACCACAGCATCATGCTCACGTCTTTGTCGTATCCATGGATGATTGTAACACCAATCTATCGATGGTCTCAAATTAGGATCTTTGCATAACATATGTAATACCAAATCTTTTGCTTCATCTGATATATTATTCCATGACTCTCCTCTTAAAACCACAGGTTCACGTTTGATTTTATAAAACAACTCCTTCTCGTCTCTATGTTCAAAGGGGCATGACCACTTAAAACCACATGTATAATAACACCTAAACTCCAAATATCCACTTTAGCAGTATAAGTTTTTGAAATAGAATCTCTGGTGCAATGTAAGAAGGAGATCCACCTAAGTATCAACATGAGACTATAAATTGCTATTTTTCCCTTTTCAACCTACATAAAGTATAGAATGCAGAATTGTTGGATGAGAAAATATTCGCCAAACCAAAGTCTACAAGTTTGAGTTTACAATTTTCTTCATCGTTTTCAAACACAAAGTTTTCCGCTATTATTATTAAGGGTTAGAACAATCAATTGACTAGAAATAATAAAAACGTACGTTTCAAATCCCGATGAACGACATGAACCAAATGACACTGATATACTGAACAAACTAAGCGATAAGGTTTATTCACAAAGAATCAAATTTTTCACCAAAATCACCATGTAAATTTACCAAAAAACTGTCAGTTTCATTGTTTCTTAAAAAAGAAAAACAATGAGAAAACTTTCAGTACTCGAGTTACGAAGTAATTCTAATTCTTAATGGTTTTTTCTTTATGTTTAAGAATACTGTTTGAAAAATAATTCCATGGTCCCTTGGAAATCAACCCAAAAATTCCAGACTAAAGAATATGTTTGGTTGAATCTATCGCCGACAACTACTGCTATCTGTCATTGCGTGCTACATGCTCCCCTTCGTAGGGGCGACAAACTTCGAGAAAGTTACCCGTGCTTCTAATGATCTCATAGGCACGAATAAACTCATCTTGGAGTACTTTCAATGTTTCCTCATCAACCACACGACCAATATCGTGCGAAACATCAAAAGGATCTTCAACACAGAAGACATGCAGTTCTTTATATCGCTTATGTCTTTTACCACCACGTGAGACATTCGTAAAAGGCACCTTGGGCGATATTATTTCCAGGTCAACTGGAGAACGTTCCACCACTTCAGAAGGAATTCCCTTTCTACTATCCTTCGTGGTATTGTTTTGAATCGTGCTGAGAATCCATATCATCTAACGAGTGACCTCCATTAGTTTCTAAAGCATGAGAGAATGAAGCATCATTATGGATATCTTCACTGATATGGTTGTCTTCATCCTCACTTTCTTCCACACGTGCATCCAAAGGAGGAACAAACCAGTCCTTCTCCTCCCTCGACAGCAAGTGGCCTTTGCGAATACTTACAACATATTTAATAATCGAAGTAATGTGCATAAAAATCGAAAAATTCAGTTAGAAGCAATCCAATTGAATCAGTGTTTCGAGTTTGTTGAAGCTGTCAGATAACTAGTTACGCAAGTATCAAAATATACATTGCAATTATCCACCATTACCTGCGGCACATCAGCTTCGTTTACGAGTAAATTTCCACCCACAGAAAGTTGTAGGCAGGGAAGCAACGGTCTTTTACGAATTTGCAAATACTGAACGAGTAGTAGAATATATGCATAAGAACTCAAAGTCCCAGTAAAGGGCTGATTAATCCCACGGCATTTTGCCCAGTACTTAATTAACAGACCCAAGATCTGAACTCGAGGATCCAAGGAATATAAGTTCTTAACAGTGCAGAATTATGTCTTGCCAACTTATTATTAATACAAACATCTACAGAAAGGTTTGTCAAAGGATCATGAAACTTCACAATGGGAACCCTTGCCCGAATGCGACATTCCACATTTTCCATTTTTGCTTGTCTCAAAATAACTCCAAGTCGATTTACGATGTGTCTTTCCTCTAGCAATTCTCCAGTAACTCGATGAATGGCATCTCTTGCCGGTACTGTTAAACACATATCCAGATCCCCGCTTCTCAAACCAAAGCTGTTGATTGATGAGCCGAACATCCATAGATCACAATTTTTCCACTCATTTTGACAGAGTTTGAATAAGTGGCGAAACAATGATGCTTTTCGGACCGATTCCTCCATGGTTGGTTTAATTCGTTGATATACATACAAAGCCGTGTCTGTAAAGAACTGGTGTGGATCAAAGTTCCTCAAGTCAGGAAACCAAAACCAAGGGGGGTTCATCATTGGCCAGGGAGAATAAAACGCAGCCATTGCTTGATTTTTGTCTTCAACTCCACTGTTGCCTTCAGCAGGATACGGCTGTGCCATATGTGCAGCTCTCATTTTTCCTTCTTCCTTCGTGCGCATCAACATATTGGGTGCCTCAGCAGGACTTTGGCTTGATGAGGCAATGCTATCCACTGCTTCTTTCGACTTGGCACGAGTCCTGTTGGTAATATCGACTCCTGAATTTTTATCCTGCACCCTATGTTCCGCATTTGACTGCTTGGTCTTTTTGGATGAAGAAGATCCTTTTGGAGACTCCTTCTTCTGATCACAGTCACTCTGTTCTGAATCGACTGTCGATGGGACAGCTACCGTATAATATCCATTAAAAGATCCTCGATTTCTAGCGGTAGCAGCAGCATTCATGTATGAAAACCATGAAGGCATGAAAGGATGTTGCACAGGCATTGGTGTCGGTGGATACAGATGGAAAGGGTAATAAAAGGCATACATCCCATTTGGTGAAGAAGGAGGAAGACCTGGATACTCACAGCCATTCTGAAGCCTTATCATAGTACTATCAGACACTTCATTATATGATCTATCCCTTTCACTGTGAGAGACATCCTGAGAAGGCCTTGGAAAAGATGACGTGCCACCTTCCTTCATAAAAAATGAAGGTGTCAATAAAGGAACTCCTGGCCATGTTGAGTAAGCAGGAGGGAAAGCGCCTGAAAATCGAGTCCACGCAAAAGGAGAACTATCTTGACAGATACCATTATGGCCGAAATTCCTTCCATTCTGTACACTGGATGAGTTATCTGGCGCAAAACCTCGTGAACTGGAAGGAGATCGAGGTCCTGGATTTGGTCTGCCCTCCCTGTCCTTCTTAAGTTTTCCATTTTCAGGTTTTTGCACAGCAGCTTGGTTTTTATCGCCGGCAGACTCCGGAAATTCAATATGTTCCTTGTCGACAGAGTTCAAACCCTCAGCTTTCTTCGGTGAAGGCACTCCACCAGTTGACTGTAACTTCTGTGAAGGACCAGTCTCACGTAGCATGCTTGAAGGAGGACCTGCAGCCCATGCCCCAGACGCTTTGGACGATACTTTCACTTTCTCGAAATCACTGAGAATAGTTTCATGACTGGCTACATGCTCCTTTTCGTCAAACTGCGTTTGGGATGCCTCGAGAACCTCAGTTCGCCGCTTATTCTCAATACTATTATTTCCTGTCGAGCATTCTTTCCCAGGAAGCTCTATGACTTCAGCATTACTGATGTCCTTTCCCTGACGAACCGGACTCTTAAACTTAGTTTCTTCTTTATGCATGAAAAAGGCAAAACTTTAAAAGCTTGCAAGCAAGTGTTTTCTGTGGTCTGTATTTACTGGGAAAGCTTTATCAAGACAACAAACTCGCTTTTTTCATAAATATTAAAGGGTGTGTCCCTGAGGTGCCCTACCTCTTTAAGGCTTCGGATTGTGCACAAATCCGAATAAATAAATAATTGTTTTTCTCGTTTCCGATTGGGTGAGAGTTCATTTGCACCAAATTCGTCGATTTGTGGCGCAACTTGTGAATTTTTTTTTCTACAGCTTGCAAAGTTATTACAAAAAACTCTTTGAATTCTGCTCCTCAAACTAGTGGTCGTCTTAATAGCAATTATATGCAAATTGGTTGTCTCTCAGTCTAAATGAATAATCCTATCAATAGTATCCACTATATCTTCTCCACATAACGGGCATTCTCTCTCCAGAAGTTTCAAAGTTGCGTCATCTTGTTCAACGAACACCTTCCACTGGATAATATCATCTCGTTTTATATCACTCCATGCCTCACAGAGGCCTTCCTTATCAAATGAATGACCACAAGGAAAGCTCCATATCACGTCACCATTCGCAGTACAAACATGTTTATTTTCCATCTTCTTCAAATCTTTCATTTCTCCAATAAGGCGTTCAGTTAGCTCTTCCACTTGTTTGGTCATATTAATCGCATTCTGTATTCTTTGCTGATTGTAAACAAGAGAACTGCCAATAGCTTCCTTCAGCTTGTCATCCAACTGGGTGAATTCATTCATATGCGGAATAACATCTTCAATTTTTAATATTCCATTGCTATCTTCTACTACAGCAACCAAACTACTTGGATCTGAACCAGCTATACCGACTGCAACCCTCAACCATAACTTCCTTGCCGATTGAGTCATCGGAACTTGTTCTAGTAGTTTAGTGACAATTTCCTTGGCATAAATGGGATCTATATGGCATGCAATTTCAACAGCTTCATAAAACATTCCCAAGCTACAAAATACTTCCACGCAACCCTTTGCGAAATTGCCAAAAATACAACAACGCATTGCAAAGACGGACAAGTCCAACTTGTCTTCTTTTTTAACTAATTCTAGCATTGACTGGAAGGCTTGAAATGCTGCCTCCTCATCACAGTCAGAAGCATAAAGGTGTAAAATCATTTTGGAGAAATAGAGGTCATCAAAGATACTCTCTAAAAGCTTCATGGAAGCCGTAAAGGCTTCTTCTTGCAACAAGTGAGTCCTTTGTGAAACGATAGGTCCTCACTGTTTGCAATGACGACTTTAGTAGCCGCCTCCCTTCCAGCCTCGATTGCTGTAGAAGCCAATTTCTCTGGTATATGTAAGGAGAGAATACCTGCAAATCTAACAAACATCTCTGTACCTTCTGACTGTTTCAAAAATATCTAAAGCCTTATCAAAGGCTTGATTCTGAATACAAATCTGCAAGGCATCTTGCCATCGCTTTGCACATAAGGCCAACGTTACAGCAGCATTCCCAAAGTCCATGTGATAAAAGTACGGAGAGTGACGTCTTCAAATCTAAGTCTCTCCAATGATTCTCGCAAAAAGAGATCCAGATCAGCCAAAAGTGTTCCACCGGAATCATCTTTTTTAACAAGTGAAACAAAAGACTGTTTACAGTATTGTTCGACTATTAAAGTAGAAATGATCATCCTCTGCATTGCGCAGTCTTCGGAAGTGTGGTCAAGAAGCGCTAATAAGTATTCCATCTCAGGACTTGGTTCAGATGCAGGATGAGGTGCTTCCAGAAGCTTCAGAAGAACTTCTTCCATTGGTTTCTTTGTTTTTGCATACAATTTTGCAGCTTCTCGATAGGCTCCATTAGTGTCAGCTAACCAGTCTGCTTGGGCTAAGAAAATTGTTTGAGCTTGCTCAGATGTAGAACATAACTGAAAGGCCAAATCAAATCGATGAACAGACATGGCCACTCGCCACATTCCTTCTTCTTCTTCTTCACGTTCATGAAATAGACGAAGAAAGTACCCATTGCTAGAATATATCCACAATGAATTATTCACTACATCATGTAACATATCCGAAGCAACAATATTGTTTTTAGTCATTTGAGAGGTGGTGGCAATCGTTCCAACTTGAGGAGGAGAAGAACGTAAAGAAGATACAAATGAAATGTTCAGCTCCTGATACACTTTTCCACTAAGTTGATTCACCAGAACAACTCGATCGGCATAGAGAAGAACAATATAAAATTCAGTCAGACTTGACGCTATCAAATTTGATGGCCGTGTATTATTAGTGCCATCTATACGAATAAGAGCCTTGTTGCTAATAACTGAACTTGTCGCAGTGTTGCGAATCAATCTTGTCCAATCAAACTCACCATGAATAATACCAGCATGTGTTATCCAAGAAAACTTTCGCGCCCGAAAACCATTTTGCTCCGTATAATAGGAAACCTTCTGAGATATTGTGATCGGTTTCAAAGTTTTCCAATGATGTGGGACTCATTGAAGTAGTACTGCTGGAGGAAGACTTACTTCGTCCTAACATTTCACTTTCGGGAGTTGATACTTCAAACACATGAGGATTCTTTTCAAATATTTCAAAGTTTGCATCACCAATAAATTGATAGAGACGAGTAATGGTACAAATAATGACGACAAAAGCATATATTTTCTCTTGTCTGCTGTTGGCAACGATTTCTGCTCGAATGCTATAAACTGCTTCACCACCAGGAACGTTCCACAATTTGAAAACACTTTCATCTTTTCCAGTTGCACTGTCTACAAAAAGTCCCAAAACAACTCCATTTTCGGACCTAGAAGAACTAGTCTTTGATTTGAGGAAGAAGAGGAAAGTTTGTCAGTCCCTTCTGGAGTTTGATTTTTTGACTCTCCTGTATTACCAAAGCATTTTGTCATTTCTGAAGAAACAAAATACACTGATGTCAAAGCAACGCCACGAATCCTACCCAAAGCTCGAGGGCGGTCAAATGAACTTGTGCCAAGTGATCGACGACCTCCAAGAAGGTTACGGGGAGTTTCTTTCACGTAATAATTATCCGCCGTCCCGAAAGCCACAATAAAGTCTCGAGTCTCGTAATCAACAAATATATGACGAGGAAGATCCTTCGGAGGACGTGCTAGCTTGATTTCTTCAATTTCATCGCCTTCTGTTTCCCCATCGAAGTAGTCTCCCGGTGTCAGTACCCAGGAACAAAACATTGTTCGATGCAGCACCCGCAACTATTTTTTCTCCACCAAATATTGGCTTTCGAAAACTTGCTTCTAATGAAAACATAAGCAACTCGTACACAATCCGAACCGATATCTACCGAGAGGTTCTTCACCAAAGAGAATGCCATGCATCATTCTGCACGTTCAATTGCTCGAATTGTTACAAGTCACTAGTGTGTATTGAGTACTTTAGAATTTTTCTAATAGTAAATAAAACTGTTCTGACCTTTGGAAAGACTCTTGCTACAACTCTGCATTTTGAAAAGTTGAGTTGCATCAACAAAGAAACTTGATAACGGAGACGAGTCGACCACAGAGTGCACTGAATTGAGATAAAGAACTCGCTAGTGGAGTAGGGATGTTGCTTGGATAACCTTATTTGTAGCTAAGGAGAATGCAAGATGCCCTGATTCTATTGTCATGCTTTTTTGTTCAGCCACTTGAAAATGCATTTAATATAATAATGTTAGACAAAACACCAGTATTACTACCAATGGACACAAGCAAGGCGAAAAATAGTAAAGATACAACAAGACAGACAGTTTATTTGCTCATCATTGTTATAGAAACAGAGTTGGTATGGGTTGCTGTTCATTCAAAGATAAGTTCTGGTCTGAGAAGAGATGAGTCTTGTGAAGAGAATTGCGGTCTGTATCATTGTCGGCAATGACAAAACGATGACTCGCTTATTTAATAAAAAATCGTATTGACTCAAAGGGTGTCATGTTGATGAATGAAATTGTCTGGTTAGGGAAATGGCTATGACGCAAAAGACAACAACGAAAGTGAATATCTGCTCGACTGCCTTTTTGGGAACAAGTTGCACAGATATACTTATTTTAAAAATACATTGCGTTGCAAATGTTTCTTTGGCAACAAAACCGTCTTTGAGAAAAAGACACGACTTCCTATTTATCGAGGAGTTGTAAGCCAAGTAGTTCTTTGTGAAGAATCCCAGTGGCGGCGCCAAAATGTTCAGACAAAAGCGGTTTCTCCGAGTTGGTTCTTTTTGCTTCATGTGGTTACTCTTCTGTGGGGAACACAACACGCCATTATCAATACTGTTTAGATTACTGTTCTCCGGAGTTGCTTAACTTTTACTCGGTTTGGTCTGGCTGGGTTTGTCTCTCTTGTAACACTTTTCCAGTCGAATGTAGATTCAACGGATAAGACAGTTGAAAAGCATCAATCTGAATCTATTTTAATGGGTAGGAATAGAACTAGGTTTGTGGTTATTTTGGGATATGCTCTGCAGTCTGTTGGGTTGCAAACGACCAACGCTAATAAGAGCGGCTTTTTGCTTTATCTGAACGTAAAATTTGTTCCACTCATCGCATGGTTATTTTATGGAAGAAGAATATCTCGAGATATTTGGTTTGCAGCAGCTGCTGCCCTCTTTGGAACCTTGTTACTGTCTTTTGATAGTCCTCGTCACTTTCAGGTCGGAGATGTTTGGTGTATTGCTTCAGCAGTCGCATCTGCAATGTTTATACTCAGACTGGATAATGCAGCCAAGCGTTATTCTTCTACTCTTTTAAATGCTATCTCATTATGGACAGTCACTTTGTTCAGTTTTGGTTGGCTTGTTATTGAAAATATTCCTCTTGTATCGTTTGGTTGGTTCTATGACCTAGGTAAAAGTATCCAATGGGTTATTCAACAGCAATGGTTATGTTTCTTGTATTTGGGTTGTGTTACTACTGCGCTTTGTAATTGGCTACAACAATAGCACAAAGAAAAAATACCTGCAGAGAAAGTAAGAATTTTGTTATGTTGTGAAATCAGACGACTCAGTACACATTAGGCTTCCCTAATATATGCCTTAGATCCAGTATATGGAACACTCTTTTCATGGTTTTTGGTTAAATGAGGAACTGTCTTTTCAAGCAAGCTTCGGTGCCTTATTTATTGTTGGTGCTGCTATTTACAGTGCAGGTACTAGTGCAAAAGGGAGCCAAGAATAGAAGATCTTATTATCAATTTTCTTCCATTGCCACAACTTCTTCTTGTAGTTCTTGTGAGAAATCTTCTACCAAGGCCTTGTCTCTGGCAATAAACCATTCAACTGCACGTTTCCATATATCTTCACAGAGAACTTCTTTCATATCATCTGCCACTTGTTCTGTTTCAAACCAGTGTAGCAGAGAATTTTCAGCATGGTCCTCAGTTTCTTCCACAATACTTCTAGAACAACCAAGGGAAACTGTCTCTCTACTAGTAGATTCTGTGTTCAATTCTCCCTAATATCAGGGACTGATAAGTTTACTCTCCTCTACACAACACACCCATTCAACAAAAATACCTTTCTGAAAAGTGGTTTCTTCCACCTGATGCCAGACACAATACCCTTCCAACCCTGCAGGTCATCAGCATATCTGACTTGCTTCCATATCACCTTATCCTCAATATGTTCATTGGGAGCGAACTTCTACACATATTGTTACTGACCAGAAAACAGCTTATAAAGAACAGGGTACAAACCAAGTTTATCTGATACCCTTGGAAATTGTCGTCAGTTTCTGTTATAAAAATATCTTCCAAATATTGTAATACAGCTCGATCTTCCTCTGTCATTAAAGCAGCAGTGAAAGGATGACTACAAAGAACGTGATACCAAAAGTTATTTACCAGTGAAGATATTCGCTGCCGTTCTTCATAAAGAGGGCGGCGCTTTTCAGAAAACTGCTTTTCTATTTCAGCTAAAGATTTACATCGTTCCTCTTCTAAAATATTTAGTTTTTCTTGAATTCTTAATAAAGCCTGGATAGCTTCCTCGTCGTCGTCTTGTTTCCAACGGTCATCCATCATGTACCCAATGAACTCCCTAATAATTGTTTAAGAGAATGACAAGTTCTGTTTCTTTAGTATTTGACCCATTGCAGCCAAATAAGCTGCTTCTAAATGATGTTCGAGAGAACTTCCTTTGGAAAGTGATTGTAATAAAGACCACTCTGCTTCTAACATTTCCTGTAGACTGGACCAAGTATCATCTAAAGGATCCTCTTCTCCGGACTGGCCTTGATCCATATCTATATGACTCTTAGTACTCTGCAAACAAAAGAACAAACGAGCTTACTTACTTCTCCCTTTTGATTGATTAGCACAGTTCTTCCAACATGGAAATATTCAAAATTATGACTCCTTGGAATACGAGCAATGATATCGGTATCATTGACAATACGAAAGGAATGTGGAACCAGTTGGTTATACTGATTGGCAAATTCAGCATTGCCAACACGAGGAGACCCAAAGTTATACATATGGATATTCCAATCTCTATGTCGAAATGCCAATTCTCCAGCTGCCAAAGTGGCCAAAGCACCTCCCAAAGAATGTCCAGTCATGTATATCATAGGAGAAATTATCTTCTCAGTCCCTGAGAAACATCACATGAACTCACCAACCGCTCAATAACATGTACAAAAGTATTTCGAATCCCCATAAATGAACGAAGAAAACCATAATGTACTTTGGAGCCTTCATAATAACAAACCAAATTCTCTTCGACTAGTTTTTCTATCTTTTTCTTTTCTTCTGCCTCTCTATGCTGTTCAGTCTTTTGCTCTTCCATTTTGTCTTCTTTAGACGTTGTTTGATGAAATCCGAAGTATTCCTTGTGCTTTTCAACTTGATTCCACATTTCTTGTAATGTTTCTTCAGGAGATGATACTATAGTCATATCAACATCCTCTTCTCCAAAAAATAAGGTTGCTGATATAACAAGGCATCAGTCACAAAATCTTGCCAACTATTTTGTTCTGTGCCACGAAATGCTACATAAATAATTGGAGCATTCTTCTGTTGCCAAATGAGTACTTCTGTATCGGTTTCCAAGTTTTCAATCATACAAACAAGTTCTGTTTGTTGAAAAGTCTGAATGTTGTTTGCTTTGAGAGGAAGAACACTGGCATATTGTAACCACTTGTTGGATTCTTCCATCCGAAACTGCACTTGTTGTTGTTTTTCATAGGCCATACTAGCTTGTCTTTGATAGTTGTAAATTTTAGTTAACAAGGATTGCCATGCATGCTTATTATTGCTTGTCATGTTGCAAGATTGATAATAAAGTTCTGCTTCTGCCATACCAACCACACGAGGTTTCGCATATTTTCTTAGTTGATGGAAAGGTTTCGGGTACCATTCTTTCAACTTGGGAACATATTCCAATATCCATCGAAGCATTTGAAACAATATATTTCGTAAAAAGAATGGAATGCCAACAAATGCTATGCTTCGAATAGGAATGGCTATCATTTGCTTTGTTTCAAGTTGGGGTGACCAATGGATATCAGCCTGTGCCCAAACGCTTTCTTTAGTAGCTTGAATATCAGTACAGAACTGAACAACAAGTGGACTGGTTGCCGAAGAAACAACTTGTTCTGTAGTTGACTCCTTGAAAAAGTCCTTTGCCAACAAACAACCAAAGAGAACACAAGAAGAAGGATCAGATGTAAATGATTCTTCAACTAGTTTGAAAAGACTTCTTTGCTTCCGCTTGGTATCCTTTTTTTCGTTTGGGATATTTTGTAAGGATAATATGTTCTGAAACCTAGCAACACGAGAACCTGAGCACATTCGAAGACCTTTGACTTTCTCCAAAGGAAATCCAGACAACTGTTTTACTTCCAACGCAGCCATACCATCACCTAACAAAGATAATAAGCGGTCTGAAACAAAGGCAACAAAACAGTTTTCAGTCATCTCTTCACAATAAATAGGCTTTGGTTCGTTATAACTTTCAAAGGCATATCCAGCAAGCAAAACCATCGCTGCTATGTTAAGTTTCTCTTTCTTGGTAGCACCAAAGAAGGTTTTGCGTATCTGTCTTTTGAATACCCAGCGAACTAAGTAGCGAGTTGGACAGCGTCTCAATATCGTTATCAGTAAATCCAAGTCGTTGGCCTATCTCTTGAAACTGTTTTGTGATGTTTGAAATAGTAATGTTCCACGACTTGTTTGTTTCATTAGACTCTTGTTCACTGGTTACTGTCTTGGCGTATACACGAAAAGAATGCCTAAGTTTCAAGATTTGTCGTCTGGCTTGCTTCCATCGTGTGTGGTGGCATAAAAACTTGTATCTTTGTTTTCCACAAGTAACACTGTTTGTTTGGAATATTGGAATAGAAACCGATGATAGGAAGCAACCCCAGTGGGAGGTGCATAAGAACCTCATGGTTGGCACTCTTCCCAGCAGAAGAGGAATCAAAGATCAACAGATGACACTTTCAACGTTGGATACTAAGAATGAAAACATCTCAAGTATAAAGTTATAGATTCGAGCACCATACAATAAACAGTTTCTTATTTATTCTTTTCTAGAAACAAATATTATATATATATATATATATATATATATATATACTCTTTGTCTATTCTAATTCAAGCAGAATCCATCAAACTAAAGATATCAAATAAATATGTTACTTGACTACTCTGGCCATGCTATTGATAACATTTACATGAAATCATAGTGGCAGTTACTTTTCATAAAGTAAAATCAATAGCTACATAAAGTCCTTTTCCTCGCAAACAACAAGATGATTTGTTGCACGTATATTTAGTTTTATCTCAAATTGTTATAAAAGAAGCAACAAGTGAAAACCAATGCCTTTCAGGTTAAAAATTATACTGGGTATTGTAGTTTGCAATTTACATCAACCAAGTGAAAGCTTAAGTGGCAAGAAGAGTAGCTACCCACAACAAAATTGTTGGGTTTTTCTCTCATTTCCGTAACTATCTGATGGCTGTTAATTGGTTCCATATTTGAAATTAGAAAGGCAACTTGATGACAAGTCATTACCGTTGCAAGCCATTTTACAGCAAGTGCTTTGTTTTCTTTTCTTGCAGAAGACAGCCATCTCTTTGATATAACTATCTACTATAAACATTCAGAATCTCCTTGGAAATGCATCTGAGATAAGGTGCAAACCAAGATGACTTTTCATCAGGTCCACTGCTTTAACCAGCATAAACCAACACACAAGAAGAACAAGTGTGTATATTCAAAACAAAGATAGGCAGCTCTAGTTGTTATTTTGAAATGAGTAACTCCATTTTCTTATAATATCTTTTGAATCAGATAATGCTGTTTGTTATGTTTTCAAGAAAGCAACATGGAACAGGTCTGCAAGTCTTTTCATTCACTGCGAATAAAACAGAAATATGAATAAAGACTCTTAGAAAAGTTTCATCTTTGAAGAAACCTTCCGTCTACAATAATACATTACTATATATCAAAGTTATTTTAGACAACAGCATGGATTATTGGGTCATCTTGAAGCCACTACACAAACACTTGCATGGGACACCGAATATCTTATCTGCTGGAGTTTTCTTGGGGAAAGTGATCGTCCTTTGGTATTTGAAAGCACATGGAACATTCAGTGTTGCAGGTACGTAAAGAAAGAGTAAATTTTTACGTTAAAACCGAGGAAATATTATTAGAAACATTATCCAAAGCGAGTAATACACCAACAAGTTTTCGTTTCTATAGACTTGACCAGCCAACAGTTGGATTGTACAAGCAACTTGACTTTGGAACTCCCAGAAGAAAACAAGGGTTATATAGAGTTTGACTTTGCCATTGATTCTATTACTAACTGTGAAGTTAACCAAAACAAAGTGAATTACGAGTTTCACAATCCCACCCTGGGTACCAAAGAGGCACTCTATGCAAAAGTGGATAACTCGAAGGTATGCAGTTTCGTTGCTTAGACTCTCATTAATTGAGTTACATAGTCCTTCCAAGTTCATCACTTGGAGCAGCAATTACCAAAACCTTTTGATTCAAGTTCAAGTCCCTGTTTGAAGATATTTCTTCCAGAGTCCCTGATTGCTTCAGATATCCCTACGACAGAACCTTTAGAGGTTCAAGATAGAGAAACTCCGGCAAAGAATTACTCAACCATCCTCGTTTCCATATCTTATACTATTTATGGTTCCAATGCGGCAGTATTCTTTCGTCGTGTTGATACGCACTCCTATGTTTATATCGATTCTTTTTTTACTGGTGCTTGCTACTGGATTCCTTGTGTCGACAATTTATTTAGTAGGAATACATTTTCATTAATATTATCAGTTGCTACAGAAATGTTTGCTATAGCTTCAGGAAATGTGGAAGACACAGTACTAGCCAACGATGAATCTACTGTGCAATACTATTATCGATTGAATCAACCTACATTTCCCAGTAACATATCATTTATTGCTGGTCCTTTTAAGGTTTTACCAGACCCTGTTTATCCGGCATCTATAACGTATTTTGTGCTACCAGGATATACGAAAATGTTAGCCAATACCGTTCGATTCTTATCCAAAATGATTCCAAAAATAGAATCAACCTTCTCAAAGATTGGATTTCCTTTTCCTTCTGTTAAAATGGTGTTTTTATATGAAGGTGATGGTAGACAAGGACAAGGACAATGTTTTGCTGGAGAACTGTGTCTAGTTCCTGGAGATATATTGTACAGTGATGATATCATTGACCAAGTATATGAAAGTAGAAGAAAACTTGTAAATCTCTTTTGTGGCCTTTATGTGGGAGATTGTGGCATTTTGAGTCCAAAGCATGCGAATGATGTTTGGCTCGTGCATGGCTTACAACACTTTATTGGCATGCAATTTCTCAAAGATATGTTTGGCACCAATTGGTGTAAAACTTGTTATTTAGAAATGGCAAGATATCTTTGTCAGTCATCGGATGGTGGAGGATGTTTGGTTTCGAATGAACATTCTTTACGGTTTCCTAATTTATATGAAAAAGGTGCAAATATCCGATCTTTGTTGATTATTTATATGATAAGCAAACGCTTAAGTTTAGAAACTGTGGTCAAAGGAACGGAACAATTGATTTTAGAAGCACAAGAAGAGAATGCTCGCAAGGATATCACTTGTTTGCCTGAAGGAGATGCTTTTTTGGTTGATAAAATGGACAGATTTGTTGAACTGGTTGCAACAAAGAATCCTAAGGCATTGAAAGAATTCATTTCTCGTTGGATTCTTACTTGCGATATTTTGAAACTTCGTTGTGGTTATCGTTATGATTCCAAAAAGAAATTTGTAGAACTTGCTGTCAAACAAAGTGTTATTACCTTTCGTTCTCATGATGGAAAGAGAATAGAAAAGGATTTTGAAGGTCAATCTTCAGATATGGAACTATTTAAAGGAAGTCTTACAGTTCAAGTGATGGAAATGGAAGGACCACATGATCATCTGTTAGAAATGGATAATGACATATTGCTTGTAGAGTTGCCAACCAGCACAAGAAGATTGAAGCAGCATCATCAACGACAGAATGATTCTCCCAAAAAAGATACCAATCATCTTGTTACAGACACTGCGGTAGATTCTGCTCTAATAGAAAAGGATCCTGTTTTATGGGTGAGAGTTGATCCTGATGAAGATTGGATTCTGAAAGTATTAGAATTTCGTCGGTCAGAAATGGATTCTATCTCTTGTTTAAGAAATTGTCGAGATGTCTTTGGACAGTTGGAAGCTTTAGAGACACTTATGATGCGTACAAAAGGACGTCTTTCCATTGCTTCCATTCGATGTTTAGAACAAATGTTATATAATCATCGCATTTATCATCAAGTTCGAGGAGAATGTGCTCGTTGTTTGGCAAAGTGTCATACCATTAATGACCAATTTATTGGATTGGATGCTTTACTCAACTTTATAAAGAAAAAGTAAGTTACCAAAAGATTCTTTTTTGTTTCTAAGATGAATATTCTGTTTTTAGGTACTTTGATGATCAAGGAGTGGTCTTGCCGAATGAATTCCAAGATATTTCGGAATATTTTGTAAAGTGTGCAGTGATTCAAGCCTTGTCGCCAATGACTCGTTGGAGTTTTTCACCAGTTTATGGATATGATTGGAAATTTCGTATCTCATTGACTCAGTTGCCTAGTACCAGTCCTATTCCATATGATGTGCTCATCTTGCTGACTGAACTTTTGGAACAAAATGACAATTCTTATCAGCAACCATTTGATGATTGCTTTTATTTAAGTAATCTCTTAGTTACTTGTGCTATTTGTGCTGTTTTTGCCAAGGATGAAATGATACGTCAAAGAGTATATAAGCAGCTCTTTCGTTATTTGAAAAGGGAGAAAGCAATACCGAGTTATCATCATGTTATCACTGCCTCTGCATTAAAAGGACTAACCATTCTTCAACAAAGTGGTATTTTAAACATGTCATCGAAAGAAGTTTTGAATCCATCGTAAAGGATGAAGAAACCAATGAATGGGAGAAAGCATTGAAGAAAAGTTTGATGAGTCATCATTTGTTTTTACAAAAGACAACTATGGAATGTTTGTTGGCGCTATATGGAAAGGATGTGACTTTTCTACAGTTTCTATTTGATCATTGGATAGGAAATACTACCGAAAAATATCATCGGACAAGGAGGTCTCTGATTCGTCAATTGAAACAGCATATTAACCATCAAACCATAATAAGAAAGAAGCTTCGAATGTATCATGAGCAATCCATTGCGTTTTGTTCAAGTTGGTTTCGATGGTTAGTAAAAGAGATGGATCCTTTTATGCAATGGGAAGGAAGAGTATTTGCCAAACAGACTTGGGGTACTTTTGTTCCCTTATGTTTATTGACCAACGAAGAATATGAAAGAGAAAGATATGAAAGGGAAAAGGCGCACAAAGAAAGACAAGAATTGGATTATCGGTTTGCTGGAAAGAAGTTGGTCATTGTTTCTAGTCGAGAAGATGTTCCTCAAACTTCAGCATTTCCGAACAGTGGCATGGCTACGAATGCCACGACTACTAGTGCTACGACTACTACTAACATAACGACTGCTTCGAATGACAAAACTGTGAATGTCAATCTACCTCTTGAAGTTTCTTCTTCTCCTGTAGTGCATAGCGAAAGGATATCAGAAGAGAAACCAGGTTGGCTTGTTGAAGACATAATGGCAAATATAATGAAACAACAAACATTAGATGAAGAAGATGAAAAGTATATGAAGATGTTTCTAGAAGGAGCCAGTCGAGGAGTTACCAGTAAACATGCTTTAAAGATTGCCTTGGAAACTTATGGGTTGAAAATGTTAATTTCTCGGATGAAGAAACAAGAGAAACCCGATTACTTTAAAACTCCAAAAGAGCTTGAATAAGTAAACAATTGATATGATTCTGTATGCCTAAGTGATAAAGGTGAAATGTTATAAATGTTGGTGAATGAACCCAAAAATATATTTGAATAAAATTGTTGTCGAGGACCACAGAGGAAAACAATTAGACTGCTGAGTTAAAAAAGGAAACAGAGTCACATAGACTTCTTTATTGGTGGAAACGTCTATTTTTTCCAAAATATTCTTCTTGACTATGAAGGGAACAGTGGTTATGCTTCCAGTTATTATTTTAATACTGCAGTTGGCTTCTTCCACGGGGACTCAAGACTTACCGCTTTCAGAGGCTCAACGTGCTGTTGACAACACGACAACTGCTTCTATGGTCAGTATAGAGACTTTTCAATTGGTGTTTTGGACAAGTGTTGTTTTGGGGGTGGTTATTTTACTATCTGTATTTGTTTTGGTTCGAATGCCTTTGGAGTATGACAGCCTGTTATATGCTGATAAAGTTCGTTGAGAAGACTGTCTGGCAAAGTATCCAAAGTAAAAGAGTATGCGTAGCAGTTACAAAGGATACACTTGTTTATGTTGCATTTCTTATCCGAAGAAAAGGTAACCAGTTGTATAAAGACATTTGAAATAAAGTTCAAGGGACACCTTGTGCAAATATTTCATCTTTGAAGCCACTTGTACTTTGGTTAACTGCTAATTGAAAAAGACTTTTACAATCTATAGTCAATGCAGACAATATTATCTTTCCTTTGAAACAAAGAAAAGTCATTCTCAACAGAAAATTTAGATACTGTTCTAAACGTCGCGTAGAAAATAATTCTTTTTTCGGTTCTTCTAGAGCGTCACGTGTTAGAGATTGTCTTGGTTTTACTGTATGTTTGGCAAAAGTCTCTTACAAACTACTTGGAAATGTATGAAAAATGGCACTGACTTATCAAGTAGACCTAAGGTTTTATCTTTGGGAAACTTGGAGATAGGTAAGAAGCTTTGTAGAAGAACATTTGCTTGCTTGGAGGATACTTCTGCAACTCATATCCAGCCTGGGCCCTGTTTAGTACTTTCAGAAGATGAAAAACTACTTCAGGAAACGATAAGAAAGTTTGCTCAGTCTTCGATTGCACCAAAAGTGAAAGAAATGGAAAAGAAAGGAGAAACTGATAAGCAACTAATTAAAGAACTGTTTGAGAACGGTTTCATGGGTCTTGAAACTCCTACTGAATATGGAGGCAGTGGTATGACCTTTGCTCAGGTTTGCATTGTTGTTGAAGAGATTTCTAGAGTAGATCCCGTATGTATCGGTTTTTTATTTCAACTATGTCATTACTAATCAGCAATAAGAGTACTGCGGTACTGGTTGATGTACATAACACTTTGGTAAATTCTCCGATTCGGAAGTGGGGAAATGAAGAACAAAAGAAAAGGTGGCTAACCTCACTCGCTACTGAAAGTGTCGGTTCATACTGTTTGAGTGAAGCGGGTAGTGGTTCCGATGCGTTTGCTTTAAAAACCAGAGCGGTGGATAAAGGTGATCATTTTGTGCTGGATGGGAGTAAAATGTGGATAAGTAACTCAATGGAAGCCGATTGGTTTCTTGTTTTTGCCAATGTATCACCTGAGAAAAGACACAAAGGTATCACTGCCTTTGTAGTGAATCGTCAAGCACCAGGTTTTGCGATTGCCAAGAAAGAGGTAACTTTGAATATATATTCTGAAACGAGAATGGTTGAAGAATGTTTTTCTTAGGACAAATTGGGAATACGTGGCTCTTCTACCTGTGAATTGACTTTTCAAGGTATTAAAGTTCCCAAAGAAGATGTATTAGGACCAATAGGAAGTGGTTATAAGATTGCTATAGAGACACTGAATGAAGGTCGAATTGGGATAGCTGCTCAAATGGTAACATAGGAAACAATCAACAATATCAATAAGTTTGCTAATAAGGTTTACAATTCCAGGTTGGACTTGCACAGGGAGCAATGGATATCATTTTTCCATATCTTCATGAAAGAAAACAGGTTAGTTTCGAATGAAAGTTCGACATGTAAGCTTATTTCGCTGTAGTTTCAAACTCGTATTGGTGACTTTCAAGGAGTTCAGTTCCAGTATGCTGAAGCTCGTGCCGAGTTAGAAGCTGCTCGGTTACTTCTGTACGAGGCAGCTCGTAGGTTAGATGCTGGACTACCTATCAAAATGGAAGCAGCAATAGCCAAATATTTCTGGTAAAGAAAATATTTCTTTTACTTTGACATTTGATAACAATTGGAATATGATGTCTTAGTACGCAAGTAGCTGAACGTATTGCCTCTAAAAGTATCGATTGGGCCGGTGGAATGGGCTTCATAAAGGAGTTTGGTTTAGAAAAGTTCTACAGAGATGTCAAAATTGGTCATATCTATGAAGGAACAGATAACATGCAGTTACAGACCATCGCAAAGGAAATGCAAAAAGAATTTGGTTTCGTTCGAAAATAAATAGAAAACATTTTAATTTGTGTGTTTGGGAAAAGGAATTCGTTGAATACTCCAACAAAACTGCTTCATCCACTGCTGCAGGATTGTATTGAAACCAACTTGTTCGTTCATTGCCTCACTTGGCATCATCAGTACAACAGTGTAAAGCCAATTCATACAACATATCCAATAATGTGCATTTGACTTGGGGTCTTTGGCTTTTAACACATGACCAAGTCGACCATGACGATGAATCTCCAAAATAAAACTAACAATACATGAATGATATGACTCAAGCCAAGTCGCAAATGTATCAGGTTTTATCCAAATAGGCTTCCACTGATAAATGCCTTTCTTGCTTCGTTCGAAACTATTCTTTGATGTCGTTCTAGACTCTAAAGCCTCCCAGTCAACAAGTATGCTATCCCAGTCATCAAGACCATAAAGATTAGTTGCATTGGACAGTGTATATTCATCAAACCATATAGATAGCACGATAGAAGGAAACCCCTTCAAAAATTGTGATAAAGTGTATAAATAAAAACTGTCCTTTTCACTTTGTCTAACGAACAAGTTTCTTCCAAGGCTCTCCGATACATAGCCAATTCGATGTTCACCAAAAAAAGCTAAACGATCCATCAAAGCAACAACCAAATCGGGTATGAGGCGACTCCAAGTAACATGACAAGAAGAATGGAAGAGAAAACTGTCTGGGGTACTTAGTTTCGGGTTATCTTTATAGTCATTGAGCCACTGATGAAAACGAAAGACAGCAGACGAGATGAGCTGATAATTCACCATGTGATGCAAACGAAATAATGTTATTAGAGATTGCAAATACAATCTTTCCGATGAAGTACACGACATCTCTAAAAATCGCTCCAGGCGTTCCTATAATAACATTTTGCTTCAATAGGAACACATTTCCTGGCAAACACAACACTAACCACAAAGTATAACCAGGGTATACTGTCTTTATAAGGCTCTTGAAAATCATAAAGGTCTCGCAATAAGCTTATCAAGTTGTCTTCTAATGAGGTGTCTTCTCGAAATAAGACGACACTCATTCTTTGGGGACTTGGACGCTTTGAGTGGGTATTGGTGGTCGGTTGGTTGTCCTTTCTTAAAAGCATCTGAAACCTTATTCATCTTGTTTTCAATGAGGACAATCAATGTTCGAACAAGCACTAGGCATATAGCTTTACAAAATGTGAATAATAAGGATCAGTTTATTGCAGGTAACAGTAAATATTGCATTCCTTGTGCAGGCTGTCAGAGAATTTTGGGTTTTCATTGTTTTGGTGTCACAGTCGTGTCTTTGAAAACATTTTCCTGTGGTGTCGGAAGTAGTTCGTACCGGTCGTTTTCAAGAAGGAGGCAATTATGTGGTAGGAGAAATGGCGCGTTGACTTTTTTAAAACCTTTCAAGAGGACAACCCATCCATCTCGACGAGTATTCTTGCCGTTGCTTGTGAATATGGACATACCAACAGGTCAAGAATTGGTTATAGAAGCTCCTTCAGTAAAAGTCAAATCGGTGGTGCCTGCTCGAATCAGAAACTTCTCTATTATTGCACATATTGATCACGGAAAATCCACTTTGGCGGACCGCTTGCTTCAACTCACTGATACAGTGACGACGAGAGAAATGAAGGAGCAATTCTTAGACTCTATGGACTTGGAAAGAGAACGTGGAATTACTATCAAGTTGCAGACGGCACGGATGAATTATAAAGGCTCCGATGGGTATGATTACGTACTAAACTTGATAGATACTCCAGGCCATGTGGATTTTTCATATGAAGTTAGTCGTTCATTGATGGCATGTGAAGGTGCTATTTTGGTAGTTGATGCTAGTCAAGGGGTTGAAGCCCAAACTCTAGCAAATGTGTACTTGGCTTTGGAAAATGGTTTAGAAATAGTTCCTATATTGAACAAAGTTGACCTTCCTTCGGCAGAACCTACTCGTGTAAAGCAAGAGATTGAACAAGTGATTGGCTTGGATACTAGCAACTGTTTGGAAATATCGGCCAAAACAGGGAAGAATGTCGAACAAGTTTTGGAGCATATCATAAAATATATTCCACCTCCCAAAGACCTTTCCAGTGTACCTCTTCGAGCACTCATTTTTGACAGTTATTACGATTCTTACCGAGGAGTCATCGTTTACTTTAGAATATTTGATGGAATATTGGAAAATGGAAAAAAGATACGATTTATGAACACACAAAAGGAGTTTGAAACGATTGAAGTTGGTGTGTTGGCTCCAAATCAGACGCCCGTTTCTCGTTTAATAGCGGGAGAAGTGGGCTATTTAGTGGCAGGCATCAAAACCGTTCAAGATGCTAGAGTGGGAGATACCATTACTTTAGCAGATCAACCAGCAATGAAACCATTGTCAGGTTATAAGGAGGCAAAGCCAATGGTATTTTGTGGTTTGTATCCAGTGGATGCTGATCAGTTTGAAGATTTACGAGAGTCCCTAGAGAAGCTGAAATTGAATGATGCAGCGTTGAGTTATGAACCAGAAAGTTCTTCCGCTATGGGTTTTGGATTTCGCTGTGGGTTTCTTGGTTTATTACATATGGAAATAGTTTGTGAACGATTGACGAGAGAGTACAATTTGGATTTAGTGACAACATCCCCTAGTGTTGGTTACTTGGTCCATTTTATGGACAAGAAGAAGCCTCCAATATTAATACAGAATCCTTGTGATTTACCAGAACCCCATTTATTGGACCATATTGAAGAACCATATGTTCGTTTGGAGATAATAACACCTAGTGAATATGTTGGAACACTTATGGAATTGACTCAGTCCAGAAGAGGAATTTTCAAAGATATGACCTATATAACAGCAGAACGTGCCTCATTAGTATACGAGTTACCTTTGGCAGAGTTAGTAACTAACTTTTTTGATCAGGTCAAGTCGCGTTCTAGAGGCTATGCATCTATGGAATATCAGTGGAGTGGTTTTCAATCAAGTGACTTGGTAAAACTTGAGGTGGCAGTAAATGGAGAACGAGTGGATGCACTTTGCACCATTGTTCATCGCGATAAATCATATCAGATTGCTCGGTCTTTAACAGAGAAATTGAAAGAATTGATTCCTAGACAACAGTTTCGAATTCCTGTCCAAGGAATGATTGGTAATCGAGTCATTGCATCCGAACATATTCCAGCATTGAGGAAGAACGTGTTAGCAAAATGTTATGGAGGTATGCTTAGAAAGTTGACTATCCGAACAAGAACATATTTCAATGATTTTTGTATTTTAGGAGATGTGAGTCGTAAGAAAAAACTACTAAAGAAACAAGCAGAAGGAAAGAAGCGAATGAAAGCCATTGGAAAGGTGGACGTTCCACAAGAAGCATTCCGTGCAATGCTTAGTTTAAAACAAGATGAATAATACAACTGATATAATTTACAGCCTACTGAACAGTAAAATCCTTCAATCTTTAGATCAACGCTTTTAGGTGGCCACCATGGGAACATATCTATTTGTGTATTTCTTGGACATTTGGCAAACGATACATGAGGAATAGGAGGTTGATAATAACACGGTAGTTGAAATCTTTCCATCACTTTGTCTACTTGTTGAATACACTGACAAATTGTTGGCTTCAGCTGATGGAGTACCCATCCTAGAAAACAAGTGTCTCTTTCCTCGTTTATAAAACATTCTACCTGGTAAATTTGTTCGCTCCACTGAGAATAGTCGATATTAACAGAACTTTTCAAAGCGTTAATAAACCCACTAATAAGTGTACTGGGTAACAAAACAGTTCGACTGAGACTAACATGTGGCGGCAACAAAAGGGAACAACCAGACTCTATTTTTACTCTACAAGAGGACTCTGCTAAGAAAGATAACTCAAAAGGACAAGTCTCTTTGTTTTGGTTGAGCAAGTCAACCCACTGCGTTGTACAATTTGTTATTTGTTCGATAGTTTCCTGTTGTAAGGAAAGAAACACTAAAGTGGGAAATAAACCCGTGGAAGAGACTGTCTTTGGAACTTGTCCATTGAACAACTCTTTTGCACTAGGCAACACTGAGTTTGAAGAATATGTTTGTTTTAATGAGTTTTCCGTATTTTGTTGTCTTGTGTATTCCATTCGACAAGTTCCACAACACTTCAATCTCTCTCTTTCAAATACTGACAATTGGTTGCCATTGTATGCTTTCAAGAAATGAAAGCATCTTTTGAAAAGGCCTTTTATCATACAAACAACCTTAGCCATAGATAAATATAAGCTTAGACACGAGTTGTTTCCATCCTCTACAAATAAGTAACGTTTTCTATTTTACCTTTCATACAACAGGTGTCAAAAGAATCTTTTTCCATCCTAAGTATTCATTTTGTTTTTCTCTCAAGGCACGACAGGCTTCATCAAAAGATGAAAACACCAAATAAAACTAAACAATTATTTCTTATTTAGTTGCCATCATAACAACAGAAAATGATACCTACGGAGGCATTAGAACGGGATGGAATGATTCTTTCCACTTGATAATCATGAAACAATTGCCTAACAAACGGTTGGAAAGGATTATCATTAAAACATCACTTACAATATATGATATTCGGATAAAGGATTGGGAATATTTGACAAAATGAGTACGCGAGGTCTTTCATCGACAGAAAAGGAAGTACTGGCAACGGCTCTCTCCACTGCAGTTGTACTTAAACGGAAACAATGAATGCCACTGCCAGCAATGGTTTGCTTCTTCAATGATTGTTCTGCTTCCAATGATGCTTCTTCAGAATCAAATACAATACACCTGAATGATACAAAACATCGATTAACCTCGTGTCACTTTCTATCAAAGCATATGCATTACAAGCACTCCTTACCAAGTTGCATATGGACTTATGCGGTCCAAAATGAGTCGACAAATCCATTGTGGTTTCTTTTCAAGTGAGGCACAAAGTAGTTCAATGTCGCCGTGATTGGCACTCAAAGGCACTCGGTCGATCCTAACGGCGTTAAGTAGTGCTCTGGTTGGTGTTTTAGATTTTGATATGAAATTCTGTTGGAAAAGTGGTGTCTTAAATACTTTTGTTTCCACAGACTATACGATACTGGCATCAAAAGAAGTAAACAATAATCACTGAAAATAATTTACCTCACTCTTATAGTGTTCTGAAGAACAGTAACTTTGAGAAAACAAATAAACCGAGTTTTTTACAGCGTTCAATTGAACCTTTTGGAAACTCAATCGATTCACTTTCGATATGATAACTGAAACTTGTCTCTGCAAACGAGTCAAGCGACAACTTGGGACGGTTAACATTCGGCCCCAATCTTTTTTGGGCTTCCTGACCACTTGATGATCATCTCGTGTGAAAACCTAAACAATATCCAATCAACAACGTTACCATTAAAAAACTGTTTATTTGTCTTCGTGTCTCTCTGATGAAGAGAATCGGTCAGGTAAATCAAATACTATTTTGATAATTCTATCAGACAATCTTTCAGCCAAACCAATCGATAAATGAAAACCAAATCGTCTTCCTTCTGAATGAATTAACCATTTTCTAATCAATTCTGCCACTTGCGCTGGTTCCAAACCACGACTACGAATCAGAATTGCCACTGTTTTCATGGCAATTTCCATTGAACGTGTCAATTGAGGTCCTTTCAACTTGTCTCCATCTATATCGTATTTCGAATAATCTGAAAAGCTTGACAAATATGGTATACCAAGATTGGCAAAGTTTCGTAAAAATAACTGTCGGTAATATAATACAACATCGACAAATAAACGATCCACTGCATTAACCAAATCATCCACTAAATGATGACGAATATCCTTTGCCTTGTTTCCCAACAAAAAGTCACTTAACAAGTCAAGTGCAGCTCCAATATCATATTCAGGTTTTGTACTGGCAGACTCAATGAGACTCTCCAATCGATTCCAACGCGGACGATTATCTTTAAAAATCAAGTCACGAAGAGCATCTTGCAATTCTGGCGCAGGATCAGTCAACAGTCTCGCAGCAATATAGGGATAAGCTTCATTGAGTATTTTGAAATTGCGATCAACTTGAATAGCAACACCTTCCAAAACACCAAGACATCGAATAATTGCAGTATAATATGCTGGCAATCGAAAGGGAAAACGATACATCACTGAACCAAGTTTGTCTATCACTGACTTGAAATTCAATTCCCAACTGAAGCTCCAAGAACATCTGGAAGTGCTCGTTTAAGTGCTTCTACGATGGGATTGAGATCAGTACCTTCGGGAAGAAACCCTAGTCGCACATAGAGACGAGCAAGAGACTGAAAATCTCTATTAACCATATGAACAACAGCTTCTATAATACCATAACGTTGTGATGGTTTCAACTCTGACATCATTCCAAAGTCTAAATAACAAAGTTTACCATCTTTGGTTGCCATAAGGTTTCCGCCATGAGGATCAGCATGAAAGTAGCCATATTCCAACATTTGTTTTAAAGAACATCGAACCATTGTTTCTATTAATTTTGAAGCATCTAAGCCATATTTTTCGGTATCTGTCAAACGTGTGCCTTCAATCCATTCCATTGTGAGCACCTTATCTCGAGTCCATTCCCAATGAATCTTTGGAATATATACATCTGGAATATTTGAATAAAGTTGCCGAAAACGTTCTGCATTTCTCCCCTCTGATATATAATCTATTTCTTCATAAATAAGCTTTCCAAATTCTTCGATAACCGACTGAAGATTGATATCTCGTCTCAACATTTTGAGTGCTTTACTAAGAGTTCCACTTAACTGTCGAAGAATGTAAATATCCAGTGCAATAACTTTTTCACATTCAGGTCTTTGAACCTTTACGGCAACTGCTTCTCCATTCTTCAAATAAGCTTTATACACTTGACCAATGGAAGCAACTGCAACAGGTTCAGGTTCAACCTTTTCAAATATATCGGAAATTGGTTTCTTCAACTGACTTTCAATGAGTGCAAAAGCAACATCATTCGGAAAAGGAGGCAAACGATCTTGCAGTTTTTGTAATTCCTCCAAATATTCCGGAGGTAATAATCAGGTCTAGAAGACAGTGCTTGACCGCCTTTGATGAATGCAGGCCCTAGACTGGCAATAATACTCAGAAACTCTTTCGCTCTTTTCCGACGATTCTTCTTCTCAAGGCCTCGCTGCCAATCAAGAATAATTTTGCTCACAAACAACATGATAGGTACAGTAATTCTAATTTGTCGCTTTCGAACGTCAAGTGCTCTTGTTTTAAAATAGGCAGTTGCTACTGTGGGATCATAACGAGGAGCCCAAGGACTCAGAGATTCACGCAAAAGTTGATCAGGAGTAACCTGTGTATTGGAAGTCAAAGCACTAGAAACATTTGTCTTTGAAGAGAATTCGAAGGCTGCATCTTGAGCTCCTGAGCCATTAAAAGATTCTCTGCCTGTGGTCTTGTCAATAGAAGAACGAAAATTCTTCGACTTTTCATTCACATATGTCCAACGTTGCATTCTTGCTTCCTCCAACAGCTTTTCTGCGTTTGTCAGTCGCGCTTCCTTATCAGTAAAACCAAACTTTCCATCCTCTGAATTCGAAGGTCTAGAAAAAGCATCTTGAATGGCCATACTTGGTTTTCTCCTACCGGCAGAAGAAGAAAGTTTCTGATATTTCTTGACACGATAAAGTAGTTCGGCCTGTTTCTGCAAACCAAATCGTTGACCCGGAAAACAACAGTGAGGACATCCAAAACGACTGGAAATCATGTTCTTTCTAAAACTTAGATATTCGACTACATGTAGTGAAAGAACACTAAATCCAACGATAGGTCTAGCCATCAGCATTTGTAACCATACCCCAATCCAAACAATGGTCAGTGAATGATGCACATCATTCCAAGACTTGAACAGAATGGGTTTTAGTATATTATGCGACAACAGTCTTGTACCAACAAGCAATGATAATAAAGGTTGAACACTGTATAACATTCAAAACGTTGAAAATATTCGAATGAAGCTTTGACAAGTTGAAACGAAAAGTATCTAGTGTAAAGCTTGCCAAACCACTAGAGGCCGTGTATAGAGACCTGAAGGGAATAAACAAGGAAATAGTAAAGTATATAGGCTCTTAAACAAAATTTGAAACAAGAAGTTTTGAAGACTTGTTGTGATGCGTATTTCAACGGGCTAAAAGGTAGGAAGGAAGAAACATATTTAACTGTGAATTTGTTGGCGGAATGAAATAGAAATCAACTTCAAGATAGATGAACAGAAGCAGCTCTGTAAACTTGTAACAAATTCGTTTCGCTTTACAAGATAGAGAAATATGGTTCATATCCCGCAAGGATACTTTATGGAATATACTAGTAAACAATGAGGGTGGTCTTTCAAAGAAGAAATGTGACTTGGTTCGAATATCCTTCACATTTAGAATGATGTAGTATATAATAAACTTGTGAATGCCTTCGTATGAAATTTTAAATTATGGAGTAGCTGATGATGACATATCGTAAAAAATGCTCAATGGATGCCACTATAAGAATATCCAACCTATGATTCATTTAAATTTACCATATTTTACTTTTATGAACATGGCTGCACTTTATGGTGGACTACTAACAAGAACCCAATAATCATCAGCATCTCATTTCTCTTCGCACATCTCAGATTTGGATTTCCTAACATAACGAAAAGAAAAAAGGCAAAGGAAAACTTTTTGGCGCCTTTTCGAGATTCCCAAATATTCCTTTCTTCTATTTCCCGCATGTGGAAGTATTCATCCAACAACTCGTTTCTGAGTTCCTTCTGTTCTTTGAGTTTAAAAACTACTAAAACGTGTTCATATAGTCAAAGAAAGCCACTAAATTTTATTTTATTATCCAGTAAGCTTTTTAACAAAAGGTTGTCAGGAAGAGTCTCAATATTTCGACTGGGTACGTATTCCCAAATAGATACAACATGGATAGGACTCCCGATTGCTCCAGTCAGAAGTTTTAAAATTGGAGAATATTTATCACTTAGAAAAGCTGGCCAGCTGCTCTCTGTGCGGAACAAACTTGCCTGCCGTGTCAGTTTACATTGCTCTACTTTTGACAGTTTAAATAATAAAAACAAAAAGTCACAAAAAAATGAAAGTCAGAGCTACTATGATGAGGATGAACTGTCATTTGGTGGTGGGAAAAATGTTCGGAGAAGAGAACCAGAGGAGTTAATATTCGACTCGTACACAAGAGGAAGCCAGTGCTCAGGTAATCGACATTTGACGCATGTCGCTTCTGCTGCGTTTGTTCCTTTCCATAACGAAGAATTAGTAAAATTTAAACACAGACTTCACCTGTAAAACAAACGTGGTTGCTCCAAAGAATGAGCATATGGCTGTAACAACAGAACCTGTGGAGGAAGATAAAAAGGTCCCGTTTAAACATGAGGTACATCTGCCCAAGCTGTATGTCTTGGATACCAATGTCATTCTGCATGATTCTTCTTGTATTTACAAATTTGGAGCTGCCAATATCTGTATCCCCATTATTGTGCTAGAAGAACTGGACAAGTTCAAGAGAGGAAATGATGAGTTGAATAGACATGCCAGAGAATTTCTTAGAATATTGGACGATCTTGCCAGTCAGAACAAGGAAGTGAATGTTGGCGCCAGAATATCCAGTCTATCAGGTCCCTGCTCGGACTGTGAATCTGTCAACTTTCAAAATGGTTCACAGGAATTTGGCAACTCAGAGAGCAGTACTCACAATGAAGAATCATCCTTTCTAAACCAAATGGCAGAAGAAGGATTCTCATTAGGTGCGAATCTCGGTAAAATTCAGATAGGCATTGCTCCTCGTAATCCTTTCATCGAAACCAAATTCTTCTACGACTCACCGGATCATCGGATCCTTGGACTAGTTCATCAGTTGACTAGAGATAGGAGTATCACAGTAGTGCGAGCTCTTTTAGACGATTCTTTACGCGTCGATCAACGTCAGCTACTGTCACTTGACTTCGGTTCTGTCCCCAATATAACGACAGATGAGAAATTGAATCGGCAAATCTATGAAGGTTTTCTTCTTGCCTGTCAGGAGACCATACTTGTTACCAAGGATACGAACTTACGAATGAAAGCAAGAGCTTTGGGACTGAAAACTGAAGACTACGTTACTGATAGGATTTTGACAAAAGCAGAAGATTTGTATTGTGGGAAGAGAGTTGTCGAAAATGTTCGTTCAGAAATCATATCTATGTTTTATGAGTCTCCGTTTTATATTTCGAAAGAAGCTTTGGAGAAATTTATCAGCGACCCGGTGCTCAATGAGAACTTCATTCTGAGAAATGGCTCCAAATCGGCGCTTGCCTCTTATTCTTATAACTCTCAATGTGGAGATTTCGTTTTTCAACGAGTCGAGAAGAAATGTGCTTATCGAATTCATCCTCGTAATGCTGAACAAGCTTTTGCGTTGCATGCTTTATTGGATAAGAAGATTTCGTTGGTAGCCATTAGTGGCAATCCTGGAACGGGAAAAACTTTATTGGCATTGGCTGCAGCACTAGAACAGCATCAAGATTATAGGCAAATATATTTATCTCGCCCAATTGTACCTTTAAGGTAAGAAATTGCTATTAATATAACTATTTTAACTTTTATTGTTAGTAACCGAGATATCGGATATCTTCCAGGCACAGTTGACTCAAAAATTGAGCCTTACATGCAGCCATTGTTTGACAACTTGAATGTTATCAAGTCCGTAAATATGAATGATGGCAAAGACGAGAACAAAGCCTCTGTAACTGTCTCCATTAAAGAACTAGTTCAGTTGGTAGAGACAGAAAAGTTAAAGATAACGCCCCTAACTTTCATCCGTGGCCGAAGTTTTCACAATTCGTTTTTTATTGTTGACGAAGCTCAAAATTTAACACCTCATGAAGTTAAAACGATTATTACCAGGGCAGGTGAAGGCACCAAATTTGTATTTACTGGCGATGTACACCAAATAGACAATCCTTATGTCGATGTTAGAAGCAATGGTCTGAGTTACCTTATTGAAAGGATGAAAGGGCAGTCGTTGTTTGCCCATATTTCTTTAGAGAAGGGAGAACGAAGCGAACTATCGAAATTAGCGAATGATTTGCTTTGATGATGGAACAACGAGAATGAACAGGATTTTGAAGATATTCTTTTTTTATATATGTTTGAGGTTTTGTCAAAAGGGCAGCCAATGGCAGAATACAAGTACTCTTATCGTTTGCTGTTTGATAAGGATAGTTGTGATAATTCGTTTTGAAAATGTAGTTGAGTTGTGTAAATAGTTTTAATAGTATGTTCTCAAAGGAAAAATGGCGATGGGATGTTGAAACTAAAAACAATAAATTGTGTCGATTGTCAAATGCGTCGATGAATAATTGTTTCAATGGTGGATGAGCTGGGTAGTCTTTGATATCGGTGAACGAGAGGAGGCATTATCTGCTTTGTATGCTGCAACAAGGGAGCGGTACAACTGTTTAAATACATAGATAGAAAACTAGACAAAGAGGAACCTGACTTTAAGGAAATTGAAAGAGAATGGCAAGTTGCCATAGCTGAAAAAGCAGATGCAAGTTCCTCGAGTTCTTTTAAAGGCTCGCTTGACGCTCTCGGAGAACATTTTAGTTCAGATTCTGTCAGTCTAAGTGATTTTTCAAACTTTTCTGAAGATGACAGTCGGATGGGTGAATCCGATATTGATGTGACAGAATTGGTAGACGATCAACCAGTGCTTTGGGTGTTAAAAACCGAGGTCAGTGCTGACAGCCTTGACAAGACGGCACAAATGAGAGAAAATTTTTCAATTCGAGACGGAACAACTAAAGAATATGAACCAGGCGACAGTGCGAAAGAAAAAGATTGGTCCATGCCAGACACTTCCTTTCCTACAGCTAATGCTGTCAATGAGACAACTAAACAAGAATGCTTAGATAGTATCGACTGGAGTGCATCTTGTTTTGATCATATAGATCCTTTGGTGAGGAGGGCTGTAGAGTCGACCTTGGGAGGAGTTTATTTATCTCCAGCAGCCTTTCATTTTCTTTGCCAACAGTTTGTTTCAATCTGTTTGGCTGCTAACCGAGCTAATGGTATACTGCAGTTCCATGGCAAAGATGAATTAGCAGATTCACAAGTGGGAGAGCAAGGCCAATTTTGTGCAGTTCCATGGGAATCTACTCTTGAACTGTGTTCAGGAATTAGTGGTGTGCCAATGACAGAACAATTTGTTGAACGAGTGAAACAACGAACAGCACACATTTTGAATGAAAGATATCAACGACGAGCAATGAGAGAACGTCGAAAACTTAGATTACTTCTGTGGGATGTCTTTGAGTCTCGCTATAAACGTCGAGTCACGGAGCGCGTTAGTCTTATTGATTCAATTTTCCAACAATTTGGTTCCCTTCATGGTTTATTATATGCAACAGATGAACAAATTGAGAAGGTATCACGAGTAGGCCCCAAGAATTTAGAATTATTATTAGCATGGAAAAGAAACCTTAACCAAAAAATCTCTATTCATACTTCCCAAGGGTAGCATCGTGGAATTTGTAATATGCCTACATATGCATACATTTGAAAATAATGTAAAAGATATCGGATACAAAAATAAACTATGAAACCTATGACTACCTAAGAAAGGAGTGCAAATATAATTGTACAATCATCAAAGGGACCGTCTTCTTCGGCTAGCTGAATAAGCTGACGACAAGCATCTTGAGTACCGCACAAGTTGCTGCAAGCAAAACATATAAGTGTCAAACAAAAGATTTAAAAAAGCCAATAAACTTACTTCGCCACAAACTCAACAATGTCTTGTGCCGTCAGTTTCCGGTCATGGGAATCCCACAGACCATCTGACGCAATTATAAGAAATTTGTCGAAAGGGCTCAAAACAACTCTGTTTGTTGATGGTTCAGAAACAATACCACAGTCTCGCATATCCAAATCTCCAAGAGTTCGAGTCAAGTTCAATGCTCCTCCTTTCTCGTAACGATTCACAATATACTCTCCATCAACAAAAGCACCAGAAGTTTGAACTCTGCGTCGCTCTTCAAAGCTTTCAAGCCGGTGCGCTGAGGATATTAAGCTACCCTGCCAATAAAAACTTACATTTGAGTTGTCTGTTCTTTTTGTTTCTTTGTGTTCCTCTACAGAGTCGGCACTAACGCCGCTCTCCGTCTCTTTTCTATCGGTAGCGTTGTTGTAGAAAGGTATTTGGCTTCCTAAAACTACTCCAGAATCTCCGACATTACTCACATATATTTCTTCTTCAGTTATGAGTACAACCGTTGCTGTTGTTCCCGAGCTGACTGCGCACGGAGACGCTTCCAACACCGTGGCTGCATGTTTAAAAGCAGCTTCTAGAGCTGCCTTTGGAGGGGACCCACTTTGGAGTCTTTCGCCTAAATACGGAAGCAAACAATTGGCAGTAATTTCAGCAGCGTCTGCTCCGAATATTCCGTGACCGTCAAATACTCCAAATGCGTATGATAATGGAGGAATAAAAAGTGAACTGAAGCGATCCTGGTTCGCCTGACCAGAAAGTCTGTGGTTTATACCACAAACACTAGCACAAGAAAATGAAAGAGAACGAAGGGACCACTTAATGCAGCTGTTTTCGTTTAAAGAAATATCTTGTCCGTCAGAATGGCAACGAAACCAATTAGACTGCTGTGTGACCCCACAAGGCCTTTGTACAGAATTAAATATGTCGCCGCTATTTGAAGAAGCACACTTCTGACAACAAGAGTGTAATACTTCTTGGTTTTCTTGTTTGTGTGCGCACAAATATAAACTGTATTCACTGCACGTCAACGACCTGGATACTAACGCTACTTGGTCTTCTTGTTCCAAACTACTCATCACAACCAAAGCATTCAAACCGCCGCCAAATCGTCAAGCAAATCTTTCATTTTGGCCTCCAAATGCCTTTTCTTTCAACGTTGAATGCGTTTTAAGACATCCCAACGAAGCTTCAATGTTCACCGAAGAGTATGCTAGACAGATAACCACTCAAGTTGTACTTTCCATTCTGGAAAGTCTGGTGGAACAATACAAAGTAACCACTTGTTTTGATTCTGAACAAGTTCATTCAGTTGAGTTATCCGTGTGTGTTTTTATGGAACAAGCGGTTGAGCTGCTTTTTGCTGAGGTAGTCCATATAAAGTATCTCTACTATTTGTCAGTTTATGTGATTGGATAGGTAGGAAAAAGTGCAAGAGCAGTTTGTGAACAAAGTGGACGTACGATGGGCAGTTGGAAAGATGTTGGCTTCACCCTTGAAACAGTGCTGCAAAGACATCTCACGGTAGAAGATGTCTTGCAACGTTTTCCAGGTGTCTTTTTGGCAAAAGCACCCACAATGAGAAAACGCAAACTACCGCACAACCCTTTTCAGATGGATGAAGCTGACACAAAAGTAAATTTATCTGGAACTGCCCTTGCGAGAGAACACTGGATGCCGCCTTTTCCTCCAGATTACACTTACAAATGCCACGAAGTATATTTTGATGTGAACCTTCGTAATATTGAAACTGAGAGGTCAAAATTTTTGCAACAAAAACAGCAAGTAAGTGCGTGCTTTGAAAGGCAAAGTCATTCTTAGACGGTTGTGCTTATAGATAGAGAAACTTTTATTATCTCAGCAATATCTGTTTGACTCGACGTGTCTTCCAGAAAGGTATTTTAGTTTTTTGTTGGGTAGACTTCCTGCTTAGACCGTTTCAAGCTATTTGGATCAAATCCCCCCTTTGGAAAAAGCGATAGAACAAGAAGAAGACAAAGTAGAAGAAAGAGAACTGCTGGAGTTCTTTACAGAAGAAACCGTTAAGGATACATCTGTAAGTGACTGCTTAGAAGTAGGTGTTTATTCCTTACTCTTATTTCTTTGATAGAAAACGACCGTTAAAGCAGAAAGATCATCTTTACTTCAACGTTTTGAGAGGATTGTCACGGAGATGGATGGTAGACCCATCAATGACTCTCTCAACTCTGAGGAAGAGAAGCCGGCAGTCTCTGTGTAACCACCAGGAATTCGCGTTACATTGGAACACTTATTGAATACAATTGATTGAAGAAAATGGACATATCATATTTATCAACGTTAAAGACGTTTTGCAAGAGAAACACTTTTATCAACATTTTAAGAGCATGTGATATACTTTGAAATCAATTTACCTGCTGTTGCACAAGTTTCTTTTGAATCGAGTTGTTTTTGTGAAAATATTGTCGAGAGGAACCGAAACAGAGGAACCTGGGTATATTCTTTTCCAAATGGAGCTCTTAATGTTATCTTTATCTGTTTGTCAAATGTATAAAGTTTAGAAAACTTGACCAGCAATAATCCGAAACATGCACACATACTATGCTTGTGTCATAGCATGATATAAGAGTTGGTCTTTCTATTGGCTAGTGTGATGAAAATTTTCCTTGTTGGTTTCTTTGTTCAAAAAGAAAGGGAGAGAAAGAGGTATATATTGTGTCTTAACAACTACTTCTTTCCCCTCTTGTTTCTAAACAGAGTAACAAAGCAAGTAAGTTTGTGTTTCCAGGAACAGTATGCTTATCATATAAAAATATTTACGAAAATTTCAGCTTGAGAAAAGATTTCGTACCTATACACTAGGCCATATTTATCATTAGAGATCCTTACATTCTTACATATTCTCATTGTACTTTTCCATTAAAAGCAAACGGCAATTCTTTCTTTTCGATAGGCCGTATCCTTTTCCAACGCATCGCTGCCAATGGCAAATGAGGAGCGAAGAACGTCAGTTGTATAGAAACAACAAGTCATAGGTCTTCATGCAAGACTTATGGAACCCCTCGCTCTATAGAAATAAACATGGCTTTGTTTTTGAAAAGGGTGAAGCACTTACAGACTTGCTAGAACCTCAACTGACTGATTTGATATTGGACTTTGGCTGTGGCACAGGAGAGCTGACAAATAAGTTGTTCCTGTTATCAGGATTTGTGATAGGATTGGATGTTTCTACTTCTATGGTTGCTAGTTGTAAAGAAGCTTTTCCACACTTGGAGCTAATAGTAGCTGATGGACTTTATCTGTGTTTTCGACCCGTATTCGATGCTATTTTTAGCAATGCAGTGCTTCATTGGATTCCTCGACCCTTGAAACTTCTTGACAACTTGAGGGAGTGTCTTTTAATTGGTAAGAAGTTGGTTGTTGAATTCGGCGGAAAAGCAAATGTGGAGCTGATCACCAGTACTCTTTCTGGTGCAGTTGAAAAGCATACTCAGTTGCGATGGACAGGTGACAAGTGGTTTTTTCCAAGCCTATCAGAGTTTGAAGCATTATTGCAACAGTCGCACTTTATAGTGACTTTTAGTACGTTGTTTGATCGACCCATAAAGCTGCAAGATGGCTATCATGGTCTAAGAAACTGGCTTGTTCAATTTTGTCCTGAACTATGGAAACTCTTAGATACGGAAACCATAGAAACTGTATTGTCTTGCGTTGAGAAAGAACTAGAGATGCATTCACAAGTATTTGATGGAAGCTCTTGGTATGCAGACTATAAGAGAATTCGAGTCGTTGCAGTGGCCACAGAAAGATGAAATGGGACGTGTTGTTCTTCATAGCAACTATGCGAATAGCCAAGAGTTTGAAGCTTTTATATCCACAGGTGATCTTGAATATCGATTGATATTGTCCATTCATCTTATCGATAAGTATTTTGTGGTTATTGTCAACAAACATTCAATTCCTTGGTTATTTAGATAGTTTTTGCTTTGTAAATAAACAATGAGAAGAGATCTTAAAGAAGCGTCTCTCCGAAGAAAGAAAGGATCAACTTGCGTCCATGCGAATTCTTTGTCTTCATGGCTTCCGACAAAACGGAAACAGTTTTCGAAAAAGAACAGGTGCTATTAGGAAAGTTTTAGAAGGCAAAGCTAATTGTATCTTTGAGTACGTTAATGGTCCACATGTTGTCGAGCCTGCGGGTGAAATACTTATTGAAGAGACAGGTATGTGTCATTTCAAGCGAACACACGTTGGAAGCAAAGTTCATTCTTTGTAGGTGAAAAGAAATGGATTGGACCACAACTGAGTTGGTGGACAGTATGTTGTTTATTGTTTTGTTTCTTTAGTGAACAATTTTTGGTTGTATCTTTATATAGGCTGCAGGAGATGGCCGTCAGTATGTTGGTTGGATCGAGACACTTGAGTATTTGAAAACAGTATTTCGCACCCAGGTATCTTTTCTGCTTTCTATTATGAAGACAGAATGAAGAGAACTCTTCCAAGGGACCTTTTGATGGAGTTTTAGGTTTTAGTCAAGGAGCAGCATTGTGTGGTCTATTATGCTCACTAAAGGAACATCCAGAATATCGGGTTGAGGAGTTCTCTTGCATCCAATTTGCCTTAATGTTTTCAGGGTTTGTTTCTCGTGCAGAACAACATCAATCTCTTTTCAAATATCGTCTTCATACTCCTGCATTGATATGTTATGGAAAAGCAGATGACTTGGTAGATTCTTCTCGAAGTAGAGATTTGGCTGCTTTATTTGCCAACCCAACTATCGTAGAACATGATGGAGGGCATTTAGTACCCTCAGGCGCGAATGAACGTGAACAGATTCTAAATTTTGTGCTCCAGTTTCGGAGAGGATGTTGTAACCAACCACCCAGTTCTGTCAACAAAATATCGAAGCCATCCAATCTATAGTGGAAACTGAAATAAAATGACTGAATTATATTTTGCTGTTTTTGACCAGTGTTAGTGTGTTTGGAAAATGATGCCTGATGACCAACCTTAAGAGACAAATTAGTCACAGTATTTCATCTGAAAATTCTTTCGTCAACCGATGATGATGGTGTGAGGCTCTGTTGCCTTATCAAACAGTTGCTTTTGTACCTTTTCTGTCATTGTAGAAGTGAATATTGCAAGGCCATAAAAATATTCGTTGCACTGTTTCTTATCCATCAGTGAGAACTTGTTTTCGAACCTTGAAGACTTGGCTTATTGTGCAAGCGATTGAAAGGCATTCAAAAAGGAAGACAAATATCCTACAGGATAAGCAAAGTCCTTAAGTAAATATTTCACAAACGGCGTCAATATTCGAAGAAATGGAAAAGTATCCGTTGTCTAATTATTTGGCTGACTCCTTTGCGTCAAAACACGAATTGGAAGAAAGCACGGAGCTTTCACGAGAGAGCACTAGAGAATATTCTTGGGGAGAAATGTGTTCCTTCAACGCAGATGAAGTACCTTATGGGGACCCTGTGAAAGTGGCTACAGAACCTGTCGACGACAGTCAGTTTGCAGGTAGCTATTCAACCTCCACCCAACCAGATGGCAGTGTATCTTATCGAAGCAAAGAAAGGAACGAAAGGCACTCTACAAGTAAACGAAGAAGAGCAAGTCCCGTGCAAATTCCAGAAGAGTTCTTACGGGCGGTCTTCGCGTGCAAAATCTTCTCGTTCTTATGCCAGACCGTCCGACTCTTTTTCGGATGTTTCTGATGGTTCATACTCTTCTCCGTCATACAACTCTTTCTTGGAAGAAGAGGTTTCTTCCTCGCCTTCTTCCTCCGACGATGACTATGTTTTTCAATCTTCTCGGCGACACAAGAAAGGTACGAGTCGTAAGAAGAAGGGACGTTATGTAAACTCTGGTCATCAGAGCAACCATTCCGTCTATATCATAGATGACATTGATGATTCATTTTTCAAGAAGGATAGTAAAGAAACAGTCGATAGCTCTGATGAGGATGAAGAATGGTCTCTTCGTAATACTTCTAAGAAGGCGACTGGTAAGAAACCGAAGAGAAGAATTGCCAAATCTATAAGAGACTCTAGCGACGAGTATGAACAAAGTCGCATATCATTAAGAATGCTTGGCAGAGAAATGATTAATTATGCTGAAGAAGACAGTGACGTAGAAGAGAATTCGTCAGATTACAATGAACGTTCCAATAGCAGAGCTAAATTTGACAACAACGATGAAGTTTTGGACGCGACAGAACGTGTTGTGTGCCATGCAATGAAACCGCAAGATATGAGTTTACTAGAGAACGATCTGGTGGAAGAAGGAGAAATACCTTTCTCAAACATAGAAGAAGAGTTTGATCCTGAGGTTGTTTATTTTGCTATCAAATGGCGTGGACGTTCTTACAGGCGATGTACTTGGCACTTGTTGGAAGAGTTGAAACATTATAAAGGTTTCAAAAAAGTTCAAAATTATATTAAAAAGATTTATCAAGTTCGAGAACTTCTTGCCTCTCCTTACGTGGCTCCTGAAGATAAAGAAGAAGAATTATTGCGGATGGAAATGGAGAAAAATCTTTTAAGAGAACATACAAAAGTTGAACGTATTGTTGCCCAAAGAGAAGTTGTTGTCAAAACAGAGCCCTTCAATGAAATGCAACATAAAGTGGAATATTTAGTGAAATGGTGTGGTTTGCCATTTATTGAGTCAACTTGGGAATCAATGGAAAGTTTAAGTTCAGAAGAGGACATGGCAGCCATTGATGCCTTTTTGGAACGTGAACAGGCAGCATCGAGTACGATTTCCTCAAGATTCAATCCCTTTGGCACAAAAGCATCTCGAAAACCGTTTAAGAGAGTTACAACTCAACCATCTTGGTTACATGGCCAAGGAAGAATGTTGAGAGATTATCAGTTAGAAGGAGTGAATTGGCTTGCATTTAGTTGGTGTCACAACCGAAATGTTATATTGGCAGATGAAATGGGCCTAGGAAAGACGTTACAAACAATTGCCTTTCTTGGATGGTTAAGACACGAAAAGAAGTAAGTAGTAACATTTCTCTGCAGAATAGATATTCTGAAGTTTATATGTTTTAGTGTTCCTGGTCCATTTTTAATAGTGGTACCTCTGAGTACTATTACATCATGGCAAAGAGAGTTTTCCATGTGGTTACCAGACTTTAATGTTGTTTTATATGTTGGTGACTCCAAGTCGAGAGAAATGATTAGAAACTATGAATGGTTTTCACCACATAACAAGAAACAATGCAAGTTTCATGTTCTTATCACCACACCTGAAATGATTTTGTCTGATCTTGAGTATTTTTCTGCAATTCGTTGGGCTATCTTGGCAGTGGATGAAGCTCATCGTTTGAAAAATGAAGCTAGTGCCTTACATCACTCGTTGGGTAGTTTAGTTTCTGCGAATCGTGTACTAATCACTGGAACTCCCTTGCAGAATTCTATTCGAGAGTTATGGGCACTATTGAATTTTCTTCATCCAGAAAAATATGTTTCTGCCACAGAGTTTGAAGAAAAATACGATTTTGAGGCATTGCGTAAACCAGAAAACATTACTAATTTGCACTGTGAACTAAGACCATATATTCTTCGTCGACAGAAAGCTGATGTGGAGAGATCACTTCCCCGAAAGACTTATGCAGTTCTTCGAGTTGGCTTAGGACCTTTACAAGCCCAATATTATCGATGGATATTGACAAAGAATTTTGCCATGTTGAATGCAGGCTTAAAAGAGTACGTCGTTTTCTTAGATAATTGGTTCCTATTGAATAAGTATTTTATATGTCTAATTATAGGAAAGGAGGGCATGCTACAACTCTGTTGAATATCGTTATGGAATTGAAGAAATGTTGCAACCATCCCTATCTGTTTGAAGGTGTTGAAGATAGCAACTCAGTAGACCCACTACAAAGTCTTATTAAAGCATCTGGAAAACTAATACTGTTGGATAAGCTGCTATTGAGATTAAAAGAACGAGGCCACAGAGTTTTGATATTTTCACAGATGGTTCGAATGTTGGACATTCTACAAGATTATTGCAAGATGAGAGGTTTCACTTTTCAAAGGTTGGATGGTTCGATGCCAAATCATTTGCGTCAAAGAGCAGTGGATCACTTTAATGCACCTGATTCACAGGACTTTGTTTTTCTTTTGAGTACACGTGCTGGAGGTTTAGGTATCAATCTAGCCACTGCAGATACTGTCATTATCTTTGACTCGGATTGGAATCCACAAAATGACCTTCAAGCAGAAAGTCGCGCCCATCGAATAGGACAGACGAAAGAAGTAAAAGTTTTTCGGTTGCTTAGTAAGAACACAGTGGAAGAGGACATCTTGGAAAGAGCAAAGCGTAAACGGGTGTTGGAACATTTGGTGATTTCTGGAGTGGAAGGTGATGCTTCGAATAATGCAAGAGTAACTTTCAAAAAGGAAGAATTGTCAGCAATCTTACGTTTTGGTGCAGAAGAGTTATTTCGAGATGAAAATGCCGCAGATGAAGCAGCAGCAGCAGACGCACATCGGCTGGAAATGGACGATATTGATGAAATCATTGCTAGAGCAGCTCCAGAGGATACCACTGATGGTGCTCCAGGTGGCACATTAGGTGATTCCTTATTGAATGCCTTCAAGTGGGCAGATTTCGCAGTGGATGAGGAAGATACAGAAACAAGTGATATACCTGAGAGTAAAATATCCTTAGAAAGTGAACAAGCAGCAGCATCAGCAGTTGCTGAGCGTCTTGGTCAAGCTGCTGGAGACGAAAAGGATGAAACTTTGAGAAAGATAAAGCAAGCAGATGAAGTGGATAAAGAGCTATTGAAAGAGAATGATAACGAGTTTTGGAAGCGAGTAATTCCTGACCATTTGAAAGAAGGAGCGATTGCAGAAGAGTTGTTTGTGACACCCAGAAAGCGTTCCCGAACACTGTCTAAAGATACTCAAGAAGTTAACACGAGTTCTACAGGTAAAAGACGACCTAAAAGAAAGGTCACCAACAGTGCAGTAAACTCCGCAACCAATAATAGTTCGGTTTCTAAACGAGATTTAAAAAGTCTTTTGCGTTCTTTCAAAAAGTTTGGCTTGATTGATGCAGTGGAACAGGTCACCCATGACGCAGGTTTGAATGGAAAAATTTCTTCTGAACAAGCTACAGACATCCTATCTTCTTTATTGGAGCAAGCTAAAGAAGCCGTTAGAAAAAGTGAAAATTCTCACGATGTAAAGAAGAAACTCATTTCCGTTGATTTTGCAGGAGAAGCGGTGAATGCAGAAGAATTGTTGCGTCGTTGTAAAGAAATGGAACTACTATCCAGAAAACTTTCTCAATATGAAGATCCCTATCGTTTTCGTTTTCGCTATCCATTGAAGTCTGCTTCCTTTGACATTCGTTGGGGTCCAGTGGAAGATGCCATGCTGTTAGTGGGCATTTACAAATATGGTTTTGGTAATTGGAATCAGATAAAAGCAGATCCTTCTCTTCGTCTTAAGGATAAAATCAATACTGGAGAGAAGGAAGATGCAAAGCAAGCACCAGATGCTTCCAAATTGCAACGTCGTGCGACTATTTTATTAAAAGCGTTGGAAAAGGAGACTGAACAAGCCGAGTCCAAAAAAGCCAGAGCATTGAAGGCTAATCAAGGAAGCAATGGCACATCGTTGCAGCAGGCTTCAGCATCTAAACCTAATTCCCATGTATTATCGAGAGAACTTTGTAGAAGAGAAAGTTATACGCTGAGCGAATTAAGAAAGTTGTCTCAGATGGATAATTCAGAACATGTATTGGATCCCAAAGAAAGAGCAGAAAAAACAAAAAGTTGTCTTCTATGTCTCGGAAACCGAATAGAGGAGATAACTAGTGAGGATGACGTCGTTATCAAGGAGAAACTTTGGAAGTTCATCGCAAATATTGCAAGACAGCCAAGGATGGTTCTCAGTTACGGATGCTTTATCAGCGCTTGAAAGATCGAGGCGCTATAGAACGACCAATCAAATGAAGCAATAAATGGACACAGCAATTTTACGCACCCTCGTAATGTAGTTGGACAGTTCATATTGGGTGTGTGGGCATTGAGAGCCAAAACGTCCAAGGAATGGATTATTGTCAAAAGAAAAAATGCCAAGTTGAAACGAATTCAAAATGGCGGAAACCATTCTTGTTTTCTTTTTGAACCCTTTATTGAAAGAAAATACTGTACTTGTTACACAAGTGAGGATGAAACAGTCACGGTTTCTTCTAGTTCATCCACCGGCACAACGAACCCCAACTTGTATGGGAATGTTCACAAGTTCGTTTTTCGTCCCCGCCAACTACCAGTCACCCTCCACTTTTGTGAACATGAAACGACCACGGACGATAACCACGGCAAGGGATATGTTTGTCCTGTTGGAGGTATTTATTTTATTGGCTGTGATGAATTGGTGTACATATGGCAGTACAGCGAACTCTTCGATGGTACGTTGCTAAAGAGTATAGAAAGAATTTTTGGTTTCATCAATGTAATAGGTAAAGTTCAAGATTATTTTACACTGTCACCGTTGAACTCGCATATTTTAACTGGAGCACATCTAACGATACAAGTGTGTCAAGAAAAACTGAGCAGTTGCCTTTTTCAAACAGAGTACCTACTTGAAACTTGTTCTTCGCTGTACGAAAACTTGTGCCATTTATTTTATTTGCTCTTCGAAAGCTCATCAGAAAATCGTCTTGCTGTAAAGAATATACAGACGTTGCAAGAAGCAGAATATTGTGGTCTCTCTTCTCTGTTGATTGACGTTGCTTGCTTAGCGTTGTCAATCACGTGTGCACATTCCAATGATGATTCTACAAAAGTTGCCAAGCTTGATCAATTTGGTATATTCCGACATGCAACACACTCTGCCGTGTGGAAGCATGCGGATTTCTCTAGTAGTGAAGATGGAAAAGATAGGATGACAAAAGAACACATTACGTGGTCTAACAAACTATTTTATTTAACTTGTATCATAGCCAGTGAACTGATTGCTTGCGAATTGAATATGAAGCAGTATGCAAATTGTGTATCTCTCGTGCTACTCGGCACGCTTCCTCTTTTCTCATGGACGTTGCAGCACCATTGCCTGGAGTCATTATGTAGAGCCTCAAAGTTGCCTGTGATCAGTAGCAGCGTAGATAATTTTGGAAGACGTGACTGGATAATGACGCTGAGTTTTCTTCTCCAGGACTTTAGTAGATTTCCACATAATATTCTTGCTAGCTTGCTCAATTCTCTTTATTGTCTAGGAAGTCAAAATCATTTTCAGCCTTTGATGAACCAGTTTCATATTTCTACTATATTGAAGAATATTGCGGCATATGCTAAACAGGTTTTGGATGCATCATTAGCAGCTTGTGCCTCGATTGTTTGTGAGTATACTTTAAACAACTTTGAAGATTCGTTTGGCTTCATTGTTCAACCTGACAAGGTACGAGAACAAAATATTGAACTGTTAAATTTGAGCACGTATCATCGATCATTGGCATCTTTCTGCCAATTGAAACAACCAACAGCTTCCTCGAACGGCTATTCGTTCTATCAACAGTTTTTATTAGCAGTAGAAGAAGAACGCAAGTCTCTAGGTCTTCGAAATGTGATCAAGTTCTCTTCCACAGAAAAGAAAGCAGATTTGGGTAAATGGCAAGAATTGTTGAGAGATGCACGTAAATGGAATAATCTGTTGCAATCTCGTACCAAAATGGTGAGACGCTTGGTCAAGTATGGCATTCCAATGCAAATTCGTCCGGTTGTGTGGAAAAGATTGTTAGGAACTGATCATCTATTGATGAAATACGGTGGAATATTTGAGAGACTCGTAAAAGTGAAAATTAGAAAAGAAATAGATGACATCATTGAAAGAGATGTTAGTAGAACTTTATGCCTTCATCAAGTCTTTTGGAGCCATGGTGCTGCACCAGGAGTGGATTCCCTGCGGCTGATCTTACAAGCGTATGCTGCATTGGTTCCTGAAGTTGGTTATTGTCAGGGAATGAGTAGTATTGCTGCATTGATTCTTCTCTTTTCGTGTGATGTAGAAGAAGCGTTTCTAAACTTTGTCTATGTGATGGATACGATGGATTTTCATGACCTGTTTTATCCTGGTTTTGTTGTACTCAAGTCTCGTGTGGCACAATTTCATGGACTTGCAATGTCCTTTTTTCCTGACTTGATGAAGCGTCTCGCTGTGGAAGGCACCCATCCGATGATGTTTGCGGATAAATGGTTTCTTACTGCTTTCGTTTATAACTTTCCTTTTCCATTAGTGGTTCGTTTATGGGATATCATGATTGCCTATAATCATAGCAAGATTATTCTCCGTGCTGGTTTGGCAATCTTACAAATAGGCAAAGAGAAAATGATGCAAATGCATTTCGAAGAGTTGATTCAGTTTGTACAACGAGATTTTGCAGATCCGCGGAACGGAATTGTTGATGATTTGGATCGGTTCATTGAAACTGCAATGACTTTTCGTTTCAAAAGAAAACAGGCAGCCAAATTTGCAAGATTATCGGATATCATGGATGAGGTGACAAGCGAACCGACGTTATTAGCAGCATGTTTTCCAACGTCCCAGACAACAAGACGAGCACATAATCGACCGTTAGGTTTGCTAGAAAAGTGGAAAAGGAGGGAACAGTAAAGTAAAAGCTTGTTCTTATCTTTTTTGAGAGTGATATCTTCAACTATTGTAAAACGCCAGTGAACCGACTAGCAATAGAACTCTTAATTGTTCCCTTTAAGCAATAGATCCTCGTCGGTCAACTTAAAAGTTTTAAAAAAACGGTTTGGAAAACTTTATCCAAAGAAGTAAATCTAGAGTAAACCATAACAAACAGCAGTTTCACTATTCTTCTTTCACAGCTATTGAACGTTCCAGATCCTTAAACAGTTTCTAAACAGGAGGTTAGTGGCTAAACCCCGGACAACTACAAACATACTCCTTTGTTCCAGTTTTCCCATACATAATCGGTAGCTCGTTCCATGAATTTGGTAGCTGCGAAACCACCTATCACTAAAAAGGTGACATAAACGGAGTTTCTTCTCATCATAAGGTTATATAATGTTTCTCTAAACGCTACGGCAGCACCTTGTCTTCTTGCCATATTCACACGCCCACTTGTCAAATGAATGAAGAAAACAAATGTTCAAAGCCCAATGAGGAAGAGAAGAATATATCAATGGTGTGCGAGCCGCTGCTATTCATTTTACAGTAGATTCCAGGAAAACCATCGATGTTGTTATCTCATACAATCACATCACAGTTTCTTTTTGGAATATCAATGCGAAAGATGTCAACCCAACTTTTCAATAGCAATCGCTGTTATGTTTACCCAAAATGATGCACCCCGCTTTGTGTTGCGCAAGTCAATGCGTCATATTTCTTTTACCAAGTACTTGTCGCCGGTGTGATCTCAAGTCCTTATTGAATGAATATTGATTTAAAACTTTCTGTTGACGGACAGTGGAATAAAGCTAGAGCAACAACGTTTGTGTTACCTCATTATCAAGTGCAAACACCGTTGTTTATGCCCGTCGGAACACAAGCTTCAGTAAAAGGTTTAACCAGTGAACAATTAGCGACACTAGACTGCCACATCATTCTCGGTAATACCTTTCATCTTGCTTTGAGACCTGGTGAAGATACACTGCATTGTTTGGGTGGTATTCAAAAGTTTATGAACTGGCCTCGGGGCGTCTTAACGGATTCAGGTGGTTTTCAGATGGTATCACTTTTGTGTATATTCAAATCTAGTCTATTTATCTGTAGTATAGGTGTCGTTATTGGATCTATCACAATTGACGGAAGAAGGAGTTTGGTTCCAGAGCCCAGTACGCTGTTGTTGCTCTTGCAATCAGTTGGTCATAATTGTGTAGGTGGATGGAAAAGATATGCTGCTAAGTCCTGAGAAGAGCATTGCAATACAGAATAAGATTGGAGCGGATATTATAATGGCATTAGATGATGTTGTCAGTAGTACTACAGTCGGACCGCGTGTTGAGGAAGCCATGCAACGCACAGTGAGGTACATATGTTTCAACAGTGAGGCGGTTTAGTTGCTGACTCAGTTATCAAGGTGGTTGGATAGATGTTGGGCAGCACATGGAAGAAAACAAGACCAAGCGCTATTTGGTATTGTACAAGGTGGCTTGGATAAAAATTTGAGAAGACAATGCTTAGATGAACTTGTGATAAGAGATCTTCCTGGGTATGGATTATCATTATGGCTATATTGATATTCTTAATATTAATATAGATATGCTATTGGAGGTCTAGCTGGTGGAGAAGACAAGAATTTATTCTGGAGAGTTGTTGATCAATGCACAGATGTTCTTCCCACCAATAAACCGCGATACTGTATGGGTGTTGGGTATCCTGTAAGTATTTACGTCAAATCCTACAATCAGGAACCTCTATATCACTGATATGGTCATATTGATAGCTAGACTTGGTTGTTTGTGTGGCTTTGGGTGTTGACTTGTTTGATTGTGTTTACCCAGCAAGGACTGCAAGGTTTGGAACTGCCTTGGTTTCAGAAGGAACGATCAAGATCAAGTCTTCTGCTATGGCCAGAGATTATTCGCCCCTCGACCGAAACTGTTCATGCTTTGTTTGCCAGAATTACTGTCGTTCATTCCTGCATTTTAACTTTGTATGTGTGACTGTTGTTTGCATTATTTTTTGGAACTTTTAACATTTGGTCTTTGTATAGGGTAGAGACGAAACAAGCACCGTACATCTATTGACCTATCATAACATTGCTTATATGGTGCAACTTATGAAGAGTTTACGAAATGCTATTGTGGATAATACATTCCCCGATGTTGTACGTATGTTTCTTCACAAGCAATACCCTGATAAAAACATACCAACATGGGTGGCTGATGCCTTACAAACTGCTAAAATTGATGTGTAATACTACAAACAAAACAACCGTTACTACTATGCTCGGTGAAAATTAGGACAAATACAAGAAATTCATCAGATAAATATTTACAATCAACAAAGAACGGTGACACGTTATGACGATTAAAACTCTCTTATCCAACGTGCCGTACATTAGCACACAATAACAAAGCACATTCAAAAATCGAAAAAATTCAATATTGTGCAAGAATCGATACTGACAAATTTCTTCGTATAAGAGGCGTTCAAAAACGCCCTTGAAAGAAAGGAATTAAGCCCTTTCTCCTCGAATCCTTCTTGCTAACTGAATATCCTTCGGCATAATAGTAACTCTTTTCGCATGAATTGCGCAAAGATTGGTATCCTCAAAGAGACCGACTAAATACGCCTCAGAAGCTTCTTGAAGAGCTGTAACTGCGGAAGTTTGGAAACGAAGGTCAGTCTTAAAATCTTGAGCAATTTCACGAACCAAACGCTGGAAAGGCAATTTACGGATAAGAAGTTCAGTACTCTTCTGGTACTTGCGGATTTCACGAAGAGCAACGGTGCCAGGACGATAACGATGAGGTTTCTTTACCCCTCCTGTAACTGGTGCAGATTTTCGTGCAGCTTTAGTTGCCAACTGTTTTCTTGGTGCCTTCCCACCAGTAGACTTGCGTGCAGTTTGCTTCGTTCGAGCCATCTCTTCTAACAAACACAAACGCTGATAATGCAAACGAATTCAACAATTAAAAATGTGATTTTTAGTCATGATTCGTTCTCTTTATAAAAAGTAGAGTCGTGGTCATGGGCGGGCTTGATTTAAGTAGCCCGCCGTTCTAGTATTTACATGGATTCCCAATCTGTGACGGACAACCAATCATAATTCAGAAATTTAACTCGATCAAAATCGGAATTCGATATGGCTACAGCCCGCGATCCAATATCCTTTAGTCTTTAAATAGTGGCCTCATTCCTTGCTGCATTTGATTCATTGATTTTTTTAAATTTGATTTTAGTGTTTAAGTTTGTTTATCATGACTGGCCGTGGCAAAGGTGGTAAAGGACTTGGAAAAGGTGGTGCCAAACGTCATCGTAAAGTATTGAGAGATAACATTCAAGGAATCACAAAACCAGCCATTCGTCGTCTTGCGAGGAGAGGAGGTGTGAAAAGAATTTCAGGCCTCATCTACGAAGAAACTCGCAACGTCCTTCGTGTGTTTCTGGAAAGTGTCATCCGTGATGCGGTTACCTATACGGAGCATGCTCGCCGAAAGACTGTTACTGCAATGGACGTTGTCTATGCCTTGAAGCGACAAGGTCGCACTCTATACGGCTTCGGAGGATAAGATGTAATAACATCCAAAAGGTGTTTGTCAACACCTTAATTTGAAAAAACTTGTCATTACATTTCTCTGCATGATTGTCTAACAAATTTTATAAGTAATATTTGGAATAAAATTGTTGATTCGTTCCTTAGTCTTTAGGTGACAACTTCTTATATCAGTGATTTGGTTGTCAGTGACCTGGATAATAAACTGCAAAAGCGATCCCATTCCCTTTGTAAATACGTGCTTGAATTGTGCTGCAAACAAATTTACATGTTAAGGCACTATAGTAATCTACTTTATAGTTGTCAAATCTGTAGATGCCAATGATTTAATACGTAAATGCTGGAAGTTAAAGATAGCCCGTAAGCTATTACGCAAGAAAGATATGATCAAGAAAATTTTTATTATCGACTCGACTAGCGTTCCTCGAGTACAAGACTTGTTAGTTTTAGAGTATCTACATCATCATCTACATTCCAAGAAAAGCGACCAAAACCAATAATTGAAATAGCCTTTGAAATAAAGTTATGTTTGAAGGATACACAGATTGAGCTCTTTTATTCATTAAAAGTGCACCGAAAAGTTTGTTCGATGCTTGATACGTAGAAAGTACAGATCTATCCTAAGCTGCCGTTTGAAAGCAGGTGAAAAGCAGGTATAAAAAGGATCTCTAACAGAAACTCATTATCTCAGTTTGGGAATAGTATATTACTCTAGCACTTTTAGGCGTCAGTATAGTAGGTTTATTTTGTCCGGCTTTTGCAAGCTTACTTAGACTGGGCTTCTATTGCGGCAGAGTAGAATTCATTTCCCGCCAACGATCGACTGGAAATTAATGAAAACTTTTCCTGGTGGGAATATGGAAGTTGCTGGAAAACGAAGAGTTTCCTATTACAAGTTTTATCCACTGTTCTTGTTAGTTTCAAATCTAATCCTACTATTTTACTTGTTAAATATGAAGACGAGTGCTCGTTTACCAACCCAAAAGATGGCTATTGTTGTTCCTATTAGAGGAAGACCTAAAGAAGAAAAAATCTTTGTGTCTTATATGAAATTGTTTCTAATGACACAAGATGCGGCTAAGTATGAAATATACTTAATTGAACAAGGAGACATGTATAGATTTAATAAGGGGCTTTTATTGAACAGTGCTTTCTTAATGTTAAGGAATCGTGGCTTTGATTGTTTTTGTTTTCATGATCTTGATACAATACCTACAACCCCAAAGATTAGATATGAGTGTCCATCAGGAATAGTGCCGTATCATCTGACTACTCCAAAATTACATCCAAAGATCCATTATAATGATTCATGGGCAGGAAATTCTTGTTTTACAGTTGAACAATTTGAAAAAGTAAATGGATTCAGTTCGGAATTCTGGGGTTGGGGCCGAGAAGATGATAACATGGTCAAAAGACTGGTTGCTAAGAGTCTATGGCCTCCACAAACACCTACTGAAATTTCAGAACCATTTGCACATTTAGATTGTGAGCAAGGTGGAAGAACTACCTGGGAAAAGTTTGTGCCGAAGAATTTTTCTTATGTTCCTCGACTACTCAAAACCGATTTGGGATTCTGGGGGCTAAATACTTCACGTTTCAAAGTTGCATGGGAAGGAACTATTGATGATAGTAGTGACATATTGATTAAGAAAGTTAAAATGTTGTTAACTTGCAACCAGAGCTTCACACCGTGGTGTATGAATGGATAAAGAGTGTGGACACTTTGAGCACTTTTAAATTTCAGTAGAAAACAAACTTTCAAAAGACAGTTAGTTTACAAAATCAAAAACAGGTGGAGTAAATGTGTAAATCTAAGTGCATTTCCAACAAGCACAGTATTCACGGAGTTGTGAATAAGAAAAGTATGGGTGAAAAGATTCCTATCATCGACTCAAGTTCACCTACTGAAATGCATAACAAGACTTGTTAATTTTAAAGTGACATTACCATCTAGGGTTTCATAAAACCTGTTTACCATCAGTCATCCTAATAGATTTTGATTGTGTTTGAAGCATTCACAAATTAAGCTCACATTGTTCATTAAGAGTACATCTAGAAGTTTGCTGGATAAAAAGAGGCAATAAAACTGATCCTTAACAGAGCAGATCATTTGAATTTGGTTAGAGTCTATTTCTCTAGCATTTTTTATTAGTGAATGTGTAACGGTTTATTTTGTGCCAGTTTTTCTAAATTCGTTGAAAAATGCTGTGCCACTGCAGCTGATAATTCATTTAGGCAAGAATTGGATTAGTCAAAGAATCGAAAACTTTTCCTGGTGGGAATATGGAAGTTGCTGGAAAACGAAGAGTTTCCTATTACAAGTTTTATCCACTGTTCTTGTTAGTTTCAAATCTAGTCCTACTATTTTACTTGTTAAATATGAAGACGAGTGCTCGTTTACCAACCCAAAAGATGGCTATTGTTGTTCCTATTAGAGGAAGACCTAAAGAAGAAAAAATCTTTGTGTCTTATATGAAATTGTTTCTAATGACACAAGATGCGGCTAAGTATGAAATATACTTAATTGAACAAGGAGACATGTATAGATTTAATAAGGGCTTTTATTGAACAGTGCTTTCTTAATGTTAAGGAATCGTGGCTTTGATTGTTTTTGTTTTCACGATCTTGATACAATACCTACAACCCCAAAGATTAGATATGAGTGTCCATCAGGAATAGTGCCGTATCATCTTACTCCGTCGAAACTACATCCTCATGTCCATTATAATGATTCATGGGCAGGAAATTCTTGTTTTACAGTTGAACAATTTGAAAAAGTAAATGGATTCAGCTCAGATATCTGGGGCTGGGGAACAGTGGATGATAACATGGTCAAAAGACTGGTTGCTAAGAATCTATGGCCCCCACAAACACCTACTGAAGTGTCAGAACCGTTTGCGCATTTAGACTGTGAGCAGGATGAAAGAGTTGAGTGGGAGAAGTTTGTGCCGGAGGACTTTACCCATGTTCCTGAACTACTCATGACCGATTTGGGACACTGGGGACTGAACACTTCGCATTCCGAAGTTGCGTGGGAAGGAACTATTGATGATAGTAGTGACATATTGATTAAGAAAGTTAAAATGTTGTTAACTTGCAACCAGAGCTTCACACCGTGGTGTATGAATGGATAAAGAGTGTGGATACTCTGAGCTGTTTTAAATTTCAGTAGAAAACAAACTTTCAAAAGACAGTTAGTTTACGAAGCAAGCAAAAGTGGAGTAAATTTTAACTTTCGAAAATTTATACGTACTGAAAATTAAAAATCAAAAGCTTAACAGTTTCATTTTGTAAATTATGAACAAAATACCAACAATAATAACATTTTAGAACGACTATACAATAATGTAATATCAAAAAAGGTCAGAATCAAATGATGAATTGGAATGATAAAGACAAGTTTTCTTCATGTACAAGAGGTGTCAAAAAACACCTTTTTGGCTGCTACAGACAGAGTTACGAGGAAGTATACTTCGTTACTGCCTTCGTTCCCTCTGAAACAGCATGTTTTGCAAGCTCTCCAGGCAATAAAAGACGAACAGCTGTCTGTATCTCTCGTGACGTGAGAGTCTTGCTCTTCGAATATGCGGATAGTTTACTCGCTTCGGAAGCAACCCGTTCAAAGATATCATTGACAAAGGAATTCATGATATTCATTGCCCGTCCAGATATTCCAGTATCCGGGTGAACTTGTTTTAACACTTTGTAGATATAGATAGCATAAGTTTCCGATCTCTTCCTCTTCGACTTTTTCTTATCCATTTTAGCTACTGGCTTCTTACCAGCAATAGAAACACTCTTCGAGCCTTTAGGTGCCATACCAAACTGTTATCGATGCAACAATTAGAAATGTTCAATAAATTAATTTCTGCACATTCTTTTATAACTTGTATCAGAAAAGAAGCGGGCCCAGTAAAAACTTTTCACTTCCCAATCTGTTCCGTCATTGGTTAATTTGAAATGAATTGTGACCCGCCTTCTCCTGTGATATACGGTCAAGATATGTTCAAGACGTTAGTATCGTTTACGTAACCGGTTTTTCCAAAAGTTTACTTCATTATGTCAACCAAGCAAAGAAGCAGAACAACGACTCGATCTTCAAAAGTCGGGTTGCAGTTCCCCGTGTGAAGAATGAATCGTTTTTGAAGAAAGGCCGCTATTCAGAACGAATAGAAGCAGAAGCTTCAGTTTGTCTAACTGCAGTTCTAGAATACTTAACCGCCGAAGTCTTATAGCTCGCTAGAAAAACTCCAAGAGACAATAAAAAGACAAGGAATGTGCCACAGCACATCCAGTTGGCAGTGCATAATGACGAAGAGTTGAATAGACTATTAGAAGCTGTTAGTATTGCTTCTGGTAGTGTCCTTTCTTATATTCCTGCGCAATTATTATCAAAAACGAAAGTAAAGGAACTGTAAAAAACAAATTTCTTTATACAATAAAGTGTACAAATACAATCTCGTGGTTCAATTTTTATAAAATTTTCGTTGAATTGGGGAGAGCCGATGGCAGCACTCATACATACCCCAGCCTCAGGAGTTCGTGAGTGGGCCGACGAAGAAGAAGTTGCATCTTCAGTTCCTCCTCCAAAAGAGTGGTTTGACGAGCAGGGATTGAAACATGTGATAGAGTACTATGTAAATGAGGAAGGGAAACTAGTAAGAACCACGAAAATTTTCCGTATCAAAAAAGAAAAAAAGCGAGTCAGTAAAGCAGTAGCTGAAAGACGGCAATGGAAGAAGTTTGGTGACTGTGCAAAGGCGCCTACTGGTCCAGAACCTGGTGTCACTACAGTTAGTTTAGACGAAGTTGTAATTGAATATAAGAGAAGTGAAGAGTTGGAAACTGAGGAAGACCTTCGGGAGAAAGATCAAAAGGATATTCAGAAACTATTGGCCATGCAGCGGTTTAAGAGAAGATTAGAAGAAAGGAGAGCAGGAGTAGCTAATTGGGCCCAATTGATGGCATTGAAGGCTGGTGCCCCTAGAGAAGAACTGGAAGTTTCTACTACCAACACGAACTCCACCAGCTCTGGGAAATATGTACCACCTCATTTGAGAGCAAATGGTATAAAGTCCACCGGGGATTCTCCATATGCTCGAGACGACTCGGCAACCGTTCGAGTGAGTAATTTGTCGCCAAATACAACTGAAAGCGATCTCCAGGAGCTATTCCGACCTTTTGGTAGCATTCGCCGCATATATATATCGAAGGATAGGCATACAGGAGAAGGAAAGGGGTTTGCGTTTGTCGCTTTCCATAGCAGGGAAGATGCTAGGAAATGTATCGAAAAATTGGATGGTTATGGATATGATCATTTAATTCTTCGCTGTGAATGGGCAAAACCGAGTGAAAACAAGAAAGGACTTGGTAAACAATAGAATGAGAAGAGTAATAAAGGTTGGATACTCTTGATATGGAGTTGTTGTTTGTATTTCATAACTTGTGCTGGACACAAGAATATTGACAAGAAATTTAAGTTTGCGATTTATTTATGCGTCGCAGAGGCTACAACTTGCTGATAAACTGTTTGAAACTCAATTTCGTCCTGATCCGTTGCTTGAATCTCTTTCTGGACTCCATTCAGTTTTTGCACAAGTGCCTCTCTAGAAGAAGCGTATAGCATTTTTGACTTGATTTTTGCACTTTCTGGTGACCTGCCAAACTACTGAGTGGAAATGTGGCGAAAGCAATGTTGCACGTACCATAGAATGAAGATTATCCGGTTCTTTGAAACGCCTTCAGAAGTTTGATATTCAAAGTCATAAACTGCAAAACGACAGTCATCTTCAGGAAGTTCCGCTACAAACTTTTTCCAGTCTTCTTCCTAGGGAACGCGGTTCAGTGAACGACAAACATTGGACAACTCAACTCTACTCACCGCAGTACCCTTGCTAATGTTTGAAGAAGGAAGGGTCTTCTCCACAAAAACTTTTGACAAGTCGTCTGACAGCTTGAAAACTATGGCACGATACTTTCTCTACAGCAGAATTAGTTATCCGAGAAAAACAACATACAACAAACGTACAGGTGTGCTTCTAACCAAAACGGTGAACTCCTTCCCGCAAACATCATCTACTGAAACACCCGAGGCCTATGAGAATCAAGAAGGGTAAAAAAAAGAATATGTTTCGAGTATCCAAGAATTACCATATCACAATACTTTCAGTAGTAGTAGAACAGGAGCAACGTTGAAAGACTGGTCAGTCACTGGAAAAAAAATCAAAAACCCAACGTCCAATTAAATGACCAAACTTTACTCAAAAAAATGAAAAACGCGCCAGTCTCCTCAGCCACGTTGGCAAAGCAATTTCAAAATGATGCAGCTGTCTATGAAGCTTCGAATTCTGTTTTTCTTCCGCAGCAAGTATGATTTAAATAGGTATTTGTTACTATCGACGAAGAAAGATTTTCCTGTTATATAATCTAAGTGAGACAAATAAATCAAAATATGGATCCATACATTTATCTTTATAGCTAGTCCGATAACCAAGGACCTCCTACTAGAGAACAGTGAAAGGTGACATGAAGGGTTACAGTCTCATATTTTGATGAAAATAGAAACAGACAAGAGAATTCCTATATTTTATAAAGTAAAACCAAGCCGGACATACGAATCTATGATGACTTGTAGCAATCCTTTTTCGAAGAGTTCCAATCTTTCTGTCTGGAAAGCTTACTTGATGTTGAAGCCCTTTCATAATTGTGCGATTTCTTTCAGTTTCCAAATAAAAACGCCGAGCTTTGCCTTCAAAATTATGCATGGCAGTCTTCTAAAAGTCGCTTCAATTCCCATTGAAGCTTCAATTCCGTCTTGTAGGCTATTTTTCTGCGATATCGTGCCATAAAGGATGGTTGCGTAGGTACAATAACCAGTCATCATCGGCCTCGGACGAGAAAGGCAAATACGCGATATCGAACGTTCATAATATTTGCTGGCCTATAGTATTTATTCGAGCATTTCGGTACAGGAAAGCCGAATTAAAATATTGCGTTTTTCAAGCCTTAGAGAATAAAAACTGGCACCTATTTTTTGAATTAAAAATAATAGTGTAACTCTTGTTCTGAATGTCTGCAAGTGGAAGAGGCACCTTTGGCCTAGTTGTCTTTGAGATGGTTGAAAAAACCTTTGTGTACCTCAAAAACAGAAAACACCGAGAGATGCACAGAATTGGCTTTCACTAAAGGCCCATGTCTCTATAAATCGATCTTCAATGAGTGGAAGAAGAAGGTTGAAACAAGCGGAAAACAGCAGATATGAAACCAGCGTCTTGAATATCTCGAGGCTTCAAGTATCACAATTCCGTTGTGCAGCACCAGATTAATCAACTTTCCAGTTTATCAATTGTGTAACAACCATACTCTTTAATAATGCAAATTTGACGCTCTTCACTTGGCAAGGAATGTTTCCCCTTAAAGACTTGAAACTTGGCGAGTATAAAATATACGTCTGCGGCCTGTGCCAAGTGCAAGGACTATAATTGAACTCCTTAGCAGAATGATTGTTTCATTGGTACAGCCTTTCATGTTGCAACGTAGGCTTGCATGTGCTACCGCTTTTAAGCTCAAGATAAAACTCTACAGCAAAATATTTTAACTTTCTACCTTGCTTAATTCCAAATGTTGTTATGTATCTCACTGGGCATAACGTGATTGATAAACGAATCGAAATATCATGGCAAAACAGCTCGAAATACTAACCGGTGGGATGGATCTGTTATTCTAGGCGAGCCAATCTATGTCAGTCCAACACCTCTTGCCCCCCCTCGTGACGATGAAATACCAATGACCTCACAAATATTCGATTCTGAATTTTTCCTTTGGTCTTCGCCTGTTGGCGTGTCGTTGCTGGTGGGGAACTGTAAATGGCGGTGTTTGAAAACAAGTTGAGTCATTTGGTGACCTTTACGAAGCAGTACAACTCGAGAAGACGTTACAGGTATGCTATTAAAACGAATGGTCTGTTCTTCTCTAAATTATTCTCCTTGGGGGTCTTCCCCTTTTGAAACTAATTAAGAGAGAGCATCTCTTGCTTTAGTGCGTCAGGTGGGAAGCCAGGATGGTTCTTTTGACATTAGCCGAAAACTACTTGCAACGGGCTATACGACAGGCAAGTTGACTCCCATACCTCAATAGTTTCAGCTTATACTTGTTTTGGTAGGTGACAAAGCTGTGAAGCAGAGTTTTGACCCTGTGAAAGAAAGTAACTTCTATGAGAGGATATTTTCGAGACTAGCTTCCAAGCGAAAGGACTTCTGGAATGATGTGTCTGTAACTTTGGTGGTGTCGACGGTGGATACCGAATCAGAGGACGTTATTTCCGTTTGGAACGCGTTTGTCACCAAAGATCGTCAACTGTTTGTAGAAGCTCCAGAAGTACTTACTCCCCCCTCAAAAGATACCCTCATATGTCTTTTGGAACTGGCAGAAGAACTCGGTTGCTTGCAGGCTTTTGTTTGCGTTAACAAACAGTATACTCACTTCAGGGAATTGATTCGAACGTTTACATATCTAGGTTTTGCTCTTGTGAATCCTAGAGAACAAACAAAATTAGTGAGTTGGCGCTGCGAAGTTAGCGACTATGCCATTCTTGGGTATAGTTTGGAGTAAAGGGTGCAGTGGCTCTTTTAGAGCTTTTACAACAGTTTGACACTTTGAAGTAGTTTTCGGCTTATTGGAACTACGATGTGCGTTCAGTTGAAACAGTAAGTTTGGTGATTCGTGCATCGTGCATACCTGTGCTTATTCTGAGGAACCCGGTATTATCCGAAAGTGTATCAAGTTGTGCCCGTGACTTGAATTTCGGATTTGTCGTGGTTCTTCAGCAGTCAGCAGTGATGCCACACCGAGTGTGATAGAAATCTGGGACTGACGATTCTGAGAGAAACTCAAAGAAGACTTTGTTTTGTCTGAGTTTTTCTCGTCTCACGTGTTCATATTATTGTTTGTTGCGTGAGGCCGTAGTTTTTACGAGAGTCTGACCCTGTGAGAGGGATTTCTACTTCTTGGAGGTGGCATTATTACTGGCTTTTGTTATCTTTGCGTTTTTATGTATTGAAAATAAAAGTTGAATGGATTGTATACATAAGAAGCATAGAGATGACCACAGAAATATATTTGTGTGTATCAATTGGTCGAATGGGCACTGCAAGCCAAGTTTATCACTGGACCAAGCCATCATTAGTATTACCAGAGAGTTATCGTGATAGAGTTGTTGAAGAAAGTCGAGAACAGTTAGAAGCTCTATATTTATTATCAAAAAGTATTTCTGATAACTCAGAGTGTTTCCAAAGTGGACAAGAAGTTACTCCCAGCCTCCTTGAGGAACCCAACGAGCGTAAACCCACTGACGCAGATTGGGAGGCTCTCAGCAGTGGAGTGAAGCGCTTTCTCAACACCAAACTATACCTTGAGTTTTTCGAAAGTTTTCAAAAACCTTCAGGGAACTTTGACGTTTCTGTAAATGCGGATGTATCCTCAAAGCTATTACACATCTTGCATTCATTATTATTAGGTCTGTTACGCAGAGATATTGATGCGCAGTTGAGAGTGAAATTATCAAAGAGTGCAACATCGATTCTACAAAAACCAAAACTAGTTGATGGTAGGACTTTCCAACCTCCTTGGGAGGAGACACTGGAGTTGATAGAAGAATTTCATATTGATAGCTGCAAAGGATCACTTTATATTGGGCGTGAAATCCGTGAACAGCACCTGCGCAGTTTAATAACTTTATTGTTATGTTTTCGCTGGTATAGCAGCTCAGAGACAGGAGGAGACGGAAATGTACAAAGTGGAAGCAGTCCAACGATTTGTTCAAATATTGAAAGTATATGCAAACAACGAATTTCACTGATTGAGCCAGAAAGTCCTCTTATTGCCATTAAGATGCTTGCAGAACTAAGTTTATTGATTCCAATTTACTGTGAACCAATCGTTGAATGGATACCTGAGGCTATTACTATATGGGGCAGAATAAATAGCAGTTACGATTGGGATAGACTGTGGTTAGTTTTTCTATATTTACTTTGATGGAGATTATAGTTCTTTAAATGCTTGTTTTTATTATGAAGGCTTCGGCTTATTGGTCGTATTGCAAAACAACATCCTTTTGTTATAGATTGGACACCTTATTTAAGTTTTATATATGATCGAATATTTACATGCTTTCATATTACAACCTTTGAAGGGGCTGCAAAGGTATAAGTATTCCTTTTTGTATTATAATTTTTAATGAGTTTAGTTAGTCTCATAATGTTATTAAAACTCCTCCAAATGTCTCCTGCTTAATACGTGGAGACCCTGTATCCTCTGCAGCAGAATTCATTTGTTATTCTTTGACACCTGCAATTCCTGTTACTTTTGAATTTTACCGAAAACTGTTGAGAGTCATTGAACCGTTTTATCATCCCAAGTAAGTTGTATAGAGCACATATATATATTGTTTGAAAATAATCGTCAATATAGTCATCATGAGCACAATCATCAATTTGTGGGCTCTTTTCTATCTACATTTAGTAGAATCTTTCTCAGTCGGATGGGATCAGAAAGAGATGCAACAAGACGTAATTGCAAGGATCGTATACCCGGATCTCGATTGGTTTCAGCCGTAGCTTCTATGGAACATCGATTGACAGACGATTATGTACAAACAATTGTCAATGACCTTTATCGACTAGCAGAGCAATGTCTATATTCCAAATCTTCCAAGTTTATTCAAGAAGTAGGTTTATGGTTTGATCTATTCATCAAGTCTCATATATTTCATTTATATAGGCAGCGAACAGTATACGAAACTTGGCCAGTGTCTGTCCTCAAGTAATAATTCCAAAAGTTTTAGAAACTACTGAAGAAGATTTGACCTCACTTTCTATGCCTCATCGAACTATTGCCAGTTTATATGCCATTCGTGCAATATGTCCTGTTTTATGCGACGAAGAATATTATCCAGAGGGTAAGTTACTTGCTGTTGAGATTTTGGGAGTATAAATGATTGGCACTCAAGGTTTACAATATACTTTACGTCTTTTGCCTTACTTTATACCTTGTGTTGATGTGAATGAACCCAACAAGACCAAACTAGCTCTGACTATCTTGACAGCTTTATCTTGGAATTTAAGGCAAGTGGTTCAAAGTGAGCCCCAGTTTTTCGAAGACTTTGGTTTGCAGTTAATGGAAAGGCAAGTTTGGAACTTTATTTGAACTTTTCAAACCAACATTTCATAGAATTATTGACTTTTTGGAAAATATGGAGGCTCCTGCAAAGTTTGGACATAACAAAATATCTCCGTTAAACTTTGATACCTTTCAAGTCTTTTGTGAAATATTTTTCCAAAATTGTTCCCATTCTTTTGTTCGAATGATTGGCAACAAAATAGCTTCTAAAGTAAGTATGCATTGAATAATCTCACTATGCCTTATGCAATTCTTTAGGTATTACTTTCTGCATCGGTTCCTGCCATAAAACATTATGGTGTTCTTATCCGTTGGATAACCAGGATTTGTCCATCAGATACTGACCGACTGTTCATTGAGCCTCTTTTATTTCAACTGTACGATCAACGGCAACCAGAAGCTTTACTGAAAAGCATTTCTGATGAAGAAATATTTTGGAGACTGCGAATGTTAGCAAATAGTGTTCGTAATTTTCCAGACTCGCAGTGGAGGGAACATATCTTTAAACTTGCTTTGGCAGCTATGAAAGACACCTCTCGCAAAATATATAAGGCTGGTAGTCGGCTGATTCGTAGTTTGTTGGAAGGTCTTTGTGCAACGACAACAAGTGCATCATTGGGTACAACATTGACTGAGCATTGGATTGTTTGGAAAACCCCGCTGCCAATTCATTGGGAAGTGGCTGCAGACTTTGTGCGTAGAACATTGAAATTTGTGGATTGCCATGTTCTTAAGTCAACCTCGGAGGTAAATAAGAACGATGAATTCTTCAAGGAAAGACTATTTGGTGCTGCAAGAGCTTTACATGCTCTTCAAAGAGGAGGTAGATGGCTATTGGCTGGAGCAGGTTTAAATGATTCAACATCAGCACAAAGCAATACAAATATGAAAGCAGTTTTAAGGAAACCACTCTATGCTGGCATGCTTGGAGAAACAAACGGTTAGTGACTTTTCGAATGCTTTATATTCATTACTTATTGTTCCCAATATAGCAAATATTGCTGGAGAACTCTGGAGAGAAATATTTAAAAGAGTATTAGAGTTGTTGGAAACGAGTTGGCAGCATTTTCCAGACAATGCGACACTGTTATATCGTGTCTTGAGTCCTGTGGAACTTGGAAATGAAGCTTTTCGATTTGAAAGTCGACAACGCGTTGTTAATAATGAAGCAAAGGCATTCAAGCAATCCTTGCAGTCATTGGTTGTCGGGAAATATGGTATGTTTCATGAGTTGATGGTTGTGGATGTTGATGATGTTTGCTAGGTCCTGATGCTGTTGGGAAGAAACTCCCAGTATTTTATCGAAAATGGCGTATGGAGTCACTACATCGAAGAAGACAAAACTTTTGTGCAAAAGGAGGCTACTTGGAACCTGAAATATTTGACTTCTTGTTACGAAGAATCATGGACTATTGTCTATCTGATTTTAATAAAGTAAGTTTGTTGATGAAATATTTATTTTAAACTTATTGTCTTTTGTAGGTAAGAAATAGGGCAAGAAACATTTTTACGTTAGCTCTTCGTATGATAACTTTTCATCAACGAAGAGTTTATGTTGATATGTTGTTACAAACCTTTCATTCCACAGTATTGCAAGCACCACGGAGTAATGAACGAATCATTGTCAGTAGTTATTTTGTAAGACACATTATTTTTACTAAAAATAAGAGTAGGCTGCTATGGAGTTATTGAAATGTCCAGTCATGATACGAATGACTACAAAGTATCTGTACTTTAGTAAGAGAGTAATTGAATTCATTTTACAAACTTCAAAAGTTTGTGAACGTCAAGATGTAATTGTTTGTATTTCATCATTATTCTCAAAGTATTTGGCCAATATACGGCCTCTTCCAGTTGTCTGGAATAACGACAACAATATGACTCCTCAACAGTCTTCAACCTCATCAGATTTATCAGAAAATGTCTACAACAATGATATCACAGACATGCAAGCAATATTAGACTTACTATCTTCTATACTATCTCCTTCAGAATCTCTACTTGTTAGTGACAATTGGAAAGTTCAAGCCTTCACAATTTCGTTCTTTTATGCATACTTTAGGCCTGAATATGTCATGAATGGAGAATTCATGTTACAACTAGTCAGACTTCTTGCTGCAGATGTCATGATTATAAGAGCAACGGTACAGAGAATGGTACACTTGATTTTGCAATATGTCTCCAAGAAAAATACCAGAGAAGCTATCAAGTGGAAAAATGTGTTGACTGATGCTTTATCAAATGATACATTTGTTAATTCGTTGTTAAGAGCATTTTGTCTAGACCACGCTGTTCATGACTCCAATGAGAGCATTTCTGGAAGTGGTCAGTACAGTAATATTTTAAGCTCTTCTGCATTATCACTTGTTGCAAGTTTCTTCTCAAACTCATTTGATGCAGAAACTTGTTGGATATTGGATGGAGGTGATCCATGGCCTATGAGTTATTTTGGTCGTCCAGCAAATGATATGGTGAGTTTTTAACTCCTAGTTGATAAGATAAGTTTTCATAAGATGAAGATATCGTTGAGACATGTGCGGTTTTTATCAAGGCTGTTTTCCTATGTAGATACCGATGTACGTTTACAAATATGGAATCATGCTCGGATGTTGTTGGATACCCATGAAAATGGGAATCAAATCGTTACGTCGAAAGTTAGACGTTTGATATTTGGAGAAGTAATGATTGCTATGGTAATAGGCGGCAATTTGGCAACAGAAACTGCAAGTTATGATTGGGTGCGTAACAAGTGCACACTTTAACCTCCAAAAATTATTCAAAAATTGCTTGTTAGGTACTGCAACAACAGATTGATTTAATAGGCCACTTTGTGGATGCAGACTCTTTGGATACTGTAGAAACTATCTTTCGATTAAGTTTTCAGCCACAAGAACAAGATTCTTCCACCGAATCATTGCATATTCTGCTCTGGCAACATTTAGTCGAAACGTTTCTTACAAGTGAGATAGAAATAGAAAACTCATCTTCTACTCAAGCACGTAACCTTCGGTAAGCTACACGTTTATTGCTTTTCTTTCTTGACAGTTTTTGAATTCTCGTTAGAGTGCTTTTTGCTTTGGTGGCAGACCATGTACCAAAGAACAATCTATTGTTGAGAGTCAATCGAGACTCTTTTCTCGCTCTTGTCGACAAGTTGATGGAACAGCCTTTCCTCTTTCATCACTTTGAACAAGTAAGAGAAGAAGTTGCTCGTGTGTGGTGTAGCTTCATGTTGTTTTCAAATGGAGAAGAGCAATACATCTCCTCACTTTGTTCTCGAGTGGTCCATAATATCGCAAGTACTTTACAAAAATTGGAACAAACTGCAATGAATGAAGGAAGGAAAAAAAATCTTTCTAATGCAAGACATACGTTTGCTCTGATTATTCAAAGGTGCTTTCAAATTCGTGGTCCATTGCATCCCATTTTTGAGTTAAAGTTGGTGAAGATGTGGTTGCCTTTATTGTTACTTGCTCGTGAAGACTCAGATGTCGATGTGGCTGCACAAGTTACCAGTGTATTATCTAATTGTGCTCGAGCTATTTGTCCTGTACAGGTCAGTTCACAAAGCAACAAAGGAACCACCGCTCATTTTATAATAGGGTGTGGAGGAGATAATGCTTCCCATTTGTAAAGAAAATAGACAGGCTCCTTCTTTCAAAGTAAGAGGAGGGACTGTTGCTTTCTTTCAAACGTGGATATTTTTCAACTACCTTTGCTTGGAGGAACACGTGTTTGTTGAGGTAATATTCGATAGGAAATACCGATGCTAACTGACTAAAAATATTTAGTTACAAGAGATTTTATTGGAATACTTATGGGATGACAGCATCGAAGTGAGGGAAGCAACATCTCGTGCCTTCATTTCACTTGCTTCTCTGAACAGTTGGTCCATTTTAGAAAAATGGAGCAACCGTTTCATCCAATTGTTTCATTCAACCACAAAGAATAGTGAAATGCAAGAAGACCGAATTCGCATTCGTCATGGTGCAGTATTAGGTGCCAACGCGCTGATTCTCTCCAAGCCTTTTTCCATTCCTTCTTGGATGCCATCTCTGTTGGTTGAATTGGCGTATTGTATTCATGATCGCCCTCCTATTTCTTCTGCTGTTCGTACAATGTTTTCAGAGTCAGTGAACAATTGCTCTTATTATTCTTTAGAATACTAAAACTGGAGCTTTTAGGTTTTGGAGAAGTCATCATGATGAATGGAGTAAGCATAAAGAAGCGTTTGAAACGGACCAATTGGAAGCATTCACAGAATTGCTTATTGCGCCCTCTTATTATGCATAAAATTTGTTTTTTGTCCAATCATCTGCTTGTTGCCCCTCTGCATTTTTTTTTGTAGAAAGCAAATCATTGTCGGTGATCTCTTGTCCCCACAAAGCAATCTATTCATAATGGAAACCGTCTCAAGCTATCTTACTTATTTGTCTTCTTTGGAAACAAAGTTAACAGCACTAGCTAGAAAAAGAGCAGTAAAAAAAACGTTACCAATGATAACCAGGTTATTTCTTGTAGCAACGTTTCTGGAAGACGCTTTAAGGGGCATTCTTCAACGCGACTTGCAGGTAACCGTTTCCTTATTTTCCATGTCTTATCACTGAAAACAGGTACAAGGTTCAATTCCTTCACATGGTGTACCATCTACCATTCTTTATTGCTGGTTTATTTCTTTTCGTTTCCATCACCTTTGCGATATCTACAAGTGTCAGCATTCTTTGCCGTTGGCATGAAGATCGAGCAGCATTATTACTTGTTGGTTACATTATAGTTCAACAACTGGTGTACGGGAACTACGCACCACTTACTCACGGCAAGTGGGGTTTCCTCGTGCGCAATCTGTGTCTGTGTGGAAGTTTACTTATTGTTGTTGCCAATTCTCGTCTACGCAAAGGTTTGAGAGGTTAACAATATTAACCACCGTATTCAATTCTCCATAGGATGCGGTTTACTACCCGGTTTCGGTGGTGTTAAGCAAACATCAAAGTTTCCAGAATATGTTCAACTGATTAGTCGTTGTTTCATGGCATTACTATCATTGGAGTTTCTTTCCACTATGGGTTGGTTTGGCACCATTGTTTCGTTACCAGTGATCGTTGCAGTTCTCGTTGGTTGGAAAACACAAGTTTGTTCATTGCTATTGTTAACTTTTTATGCCATTCACAATGTTCTACAAAGTGCCTTTTGGTTCCTAATGGATACTTCCATGACATTGGAACGTGATGTCAAGTTGTTTGAATTTGTTCAAACGGTATCCATTATGGGTGGTTTGCTTCTGTTGTCTAGTTCAGGTCCTAGTGCATTGAGTTTTGATGAAAGGAAAAAGCTTTAAAACACATGTCCAGTTGATAGATACTTTCTCCGGTTTACTGTGATTTCCGACATAAAGCTCATTTTACCTATAAAAATATAATTGTTCAACCATGAAAGTTTTGTAACTGACGTCGAACAAGATAACGCGAATCAAAGACTCTACGATATAAGCTATTAAAGGCTCCATAGGCCCATTTGGCTAACTTATTCACAAACCAGCAACTAAATGCAAACAGATAGATATGGTGATCGAACCAAGCGAATAATCTCAAACTGGGACGTGTCAAAGGAAGTACTAGATTCAAAAAAAGAAAACAACTAGAAAACAAAAGGCAGATATTGATCAAAAACTAGCAGAACAGAATGAGAAGATGACAATAAAAACAAGCGCGGCATGCTCACCGGTAACAGAAGTTTTCGATCACTTTCAGAAAACAATAAAGAACCACCATTTTCTTCCATGGCTTGTCCAGCCACAAGAGCTCTATGATCAATAAGAAACCTCCAGATATGATGCATCTTACAATAAGATTTCATTATAAGAATTCCACTGTAACAACACCGGAAAACATTGTAATGTGCAGTTTCCTCCAAAGACAATTGCGATGGATTCACAAACACATTTTGAATACAAGCACCCAAGATAGTGGGAAACAGAATATACCAGGTCAGGATTTTGAGAACATCCGAAAACAAGCTACGACATCTAGACACAATGACGAGCATGAATCCATTTGTTCTGCTTGTAAGAAAAGCATTAAAAATAAAGAGACAACAACGATAAAAGGATAATAACGATAAGAATCCCATTACGAAATGATAAACGTCATTTGGAAGATAAAAGCCGACCAAATTTGTTAATTGACGACCAACAAAGAAAGGAACAAAGCCCGCAATCATGACAACAACCAACAGAGCCCAAGCACCAACTAGCAAGAGAAAACCACGTAGAACAAGAGAAAATGTTGAAAAAGAATGAGATCTGTTGTCGACCAGTCTTGATGGTCTTGAGTTGTCAGATGGAAGGAGAACCAGCTCTTTAATCGAGAGAATGTCACCAGCCATCTCGATATATTTTATCAGTAAATGCTTTAAGAAACTCTTAACGTTGATATGGGTTGAAACCAATGGCAGCAGAAAACGGAACAGTAACACACAAATAGGTCCTTCTGTTAATGTGTCTCTAAACTCGAAATTTAAGGGAAAGAGAGAAGGATATACTTTTTGTAATAACCAAGTAGGAAAGGAAACCACACTAGAAATAATCAGTCCAAACAAGCCAATTGACAATATAATCTGTCGTGAATGAACAGAAAGAGGAAGCTCCACCAAATCTCGAAACGGATGAAAATCCGGGTCTTCTGGATTACGAAAGAAAAACAACAACTCGGGTCGAATAAACTAAACATGATGACATGAGAAGCTCTTCCATTTTGCTAAAACAATATCACTTACGGTACGTAATGTCTGAATGAACAAAGACGTGTTGAAGGTAAAAAAGACACCAAGGAACCAATGAAGAATAATTGAGAAAAATGGATCCGAGAAATAATGCAAAGAATGTCCCTGACCAGGAGAATGCAATAACGGTTGGCAATATCTTTGAATAAGAATACCACAAAAGAAAGGACAAATGCCAAGCTCTATAACCAACAAACTGGCAACCTATCCACGATTGAACTTCAAACGTTATACAAGTGGAAAAGTGCTAACCTTGACGAAAAGAAGAGCATCTTTTAGAAACAGTGCATATTTGCTAAAGATTCTGCGCAACTTGGTTGAACGAATGTTTCCAAAAAGCTCAAACCATGCAGAAATGGAGCCCAGAACTAGGATAAAAAAGATATATCTAAAACGATTGTTAGAGTTCTTCAAACAGACGATAAATAAAGCATACCCAACAATAATTTTGCCAATCTTTGTTTCAATAAAGGAGTTCATCGATAAAATTCTGCTTTCACCAAATAAACGTAAAATATAGTCCTTCCAAGGAGATAGTATCACGGGGAGGAACTTTAATAAAGCACTGCCAATCATTAATGGGGTAAAAAGAACAAGTAAAAAGAGAAAAGCATTGCTGACAAGTACGGAGCTCGCAATGTCAAGCATAAAGCGCATTGAGCCTGAAATACCTAAAAGCATTCCGATAGTTGCTTCTTCCCTATCAGCGTCAAGAAACCCAGGAAACATTCCTCTTTCCCCTCTATCGCCTTGATGACGATGGTCTTCAAGAGTTTCTGGACCCTCATATGCAATGTTATTAGCAGCAGCGGTATTTATGTTAATTCGAAGATTATACGCTGCTCTCTGACTTCTTCGCACTCTTTCCTCTTCAAGTCGTTCCCTTTCCAAGTCATGCAAAAAGGAACGAAAAGAGGCAGTAGCTAAAAACAAAACCAACATCAAAAAACATATGAGATATCCAAGAAGAACGTTAAAGCCCAGTGTTCTCAAGTTCGGCGCCAAAAAAATATTCCCTAGTTCTTGAGAAGATAAACAGAGTGAAGCTCGAAAAGTATAGCTAGACACCAAAGGCACCAGAAACAACCATACTATACAAGCAAGTACGAGGCGAATGAGTACCCTTCCTGTTTCAAGAAAAACAGAAAAAATGCCAATTGCTAGTTCTGATAAACTTAAGTGGCTTGGACTGTTTTGTTTGTAGACGGCAGTGAAACGAAAGGAGGAGCCACATAACTCACAACGTTCACTTCCAATTTCAGTCAACCACTGTACCAGACAATCCTCATGGATGTATTTGATGCTACCTGAGCATTTACAAGGATGAAAGAGAGGTCTATTGAGTTCTGCTGTTCCCCTACATATACGACACTCAGGTTCGTCTTCTATTGAAGTATCCATGCTTGTCCTCCGAAGAACATCCAAAAAAATTCTCTTTCAAAACAAAAGCAAAATCACTTTTATTGTCCACAAGGAACCAATTGGAAGGCTACTTATTATATTTCTACATTTAGTCACAAAAGCTATCAAGCAGCAGATATATGATGGTAGACTTCTTCTACTTTAGCACTATAAGAAGAAACTTTGTCTCGGATTTCCATCTTATACATGGTCAGTAATTCAATGCTTTGTAATAACGCATCATTAACCATCTCTCGTTCATTTTGAATATGTTTTTGCGTTTCTTTGTATTCCGTATAAGTAACATCCAAAGCTTGTTGACTCTCCTTTAAAGCTGAATCGTTTTCAGACTTCATTTGTTCCACCTCTTGCTCAATTTCTGATATTTCTTTAGATTTATTTTCTAAATATGCAGCCAATGATTCCCTTTCATTTTTGTATTGAGTTTCCAGTTTCTGATATTTACTTTCCAAGGAGGAAATCTATACAAAACTGATAAGAAGCTATATAGAAAGTCATGAAAAGACATACTTCATTTCTCTTAAATAAAAGTTGCTCCTCTAACGTGTTGAATTTTTCCTGTACATTTAGTTCTTCTTCTCTTGTTCGACTCGATTTGCTTGCAAACGCATCTCGTAACTCATAAATAGCTGGCCTTACTACAGAATGGAGATCAACAGAAAGAATGTCCTCACAGCGATGCAACGAAGCGTCTCGAGAAAGTTCTATTTCAAAATTAAAGCCCTTGGCATTCTTTGCACTAGATGGAATGAGTTGTAGTCGTTCTCCAAGACTATGGTACTTTCGCAAGGCATCTTCTGCCTTCGCAGTTTGTTCAACCAACCTTTCATCGAGTTTTGATTGCTTTTCGATGGCTTGTTGACGTTGAGTAAAGGCCTTCTCTAGTGCCTCAGTCAAAAGCTGTTTATCACGATGTAATCGATGGCCATCTATCTGATTCAACTCTTGGTCATCTATAATTTGACGCAATCTACTCTTCTCTTCCTTCAAAGCATTCAAGTTCTTTTCTTCATTATGAAGCTCTTCATCTCTGTCAGCAATCTTCTTTTCGTATACTTGTTTGTGTTGTTCCAGTTGACCTATTAACGTTTTGAATTTTTCAATATCTTTCTTATAGTCTTCGATCTTCAACTTTAAAGATTCTAAAGAATTTCTTTTCTCCATGAGGTAGTGGTATTCTTCTTGAAGATTCTTTATTTGTTTCTGCAGTTCTTCAGTTTCTTTTTCCACTCGGATATTCTCTTTTTCGAAAGTTGTGGCTAATTCTGCATCAAATTCCTCAAAGGTATCCATTCCACCCAGGAACGCCTGATAGGAACGAGAAACATAGTCAAAAAATATACGATTCTGACTGGACTCAGTGTCAATGCTTTTGCTTTCTTGAGTAGCCGGCTTGTTCGTCATAAGCTAAAAGATCAGTTATCCACACTAAAAGTCCTAATAAAGTGGGCCATGTATGAGGACTACCCACCGCATATAATGTGCTTTTACTGATGGTGAAAGGATATTTAAGTATTTTAAATAGTGAAGGTATCTTAGGTACGAAGTTAGCTATAGATTTCGCTGCAGGTGTGCTATCTTACCTCTTCTTCAAATTTTTTGTCAAACTCGAAATACGGGTCAATTTTCCGAAGCAGAAAGAGTAAGATTGCTTGAAATTCTTTGCTTGTAGGCGTTGTTAAGGTTTTTGGTGAAATAGATTGGTCATATCCGTGTGTAGACAGAAAGTATATGAGGTTCCGCACGCAGTCATTCAAGTAAGACTTGTCATTCAAAGGTCTAGGGTCTATCTTCAATCCCGCCTTATTTGTAAAAACGCTGGAGCGTCTAAAAAAGCCATCAGATAACGCACATAATCACATGTAACAAAATTACCTCACACCCATTGAAGAATATCTCGTTGAAGTGGAAGAGGACGAAAGTCGCTCTTTTTGTGCTGATAATGTTTGAGATTCATCTTTTCCATAACGTGTTATACTGGCCCTACTTGGACCTAGTGATAAACGCTGCTGTGTATTCGGATATGAAGGTACTGAACCGAGCGTTGTTCTTGGCATAAAGTCGTTATATCGGAGACATATACCACCAAACAAAGATTTGGACCAAATTAGCCGTTGTAATTTGAATAAAAGGCGGGCAATGGAATTGCGGGAGAGATTGACGATTTCCTCTGATTGACAGCAGTGGAGTGCTGAAGATATAAACATGGCTTTCGAAAATTAATAGGGTTTTGTTATCGAATAACATTATTCGCCTGCTCTGGTTATTTGATTATTGAACGGATTTTATGCGGACGAGAGAGCATACAGTCCTTTGACAGTCTTCCTTGATAACAGTACTTCAGAATGGAAACAAACTTCGGAGCGTTCATGCGGTGTACAGACGCTTCGGACAATCTTAATAACTTGCTTTATTGAATTAGCACAAGATGTAGCTTAGCACTCTTAGAAGTTCCGTTCTACTAAATCTCAGTAAAATGAAAGTTTGCTATGTGCCCACAAAATCACGATTATTGCGGAAACCTCAAATTCTTCGAACTAGAAAAAGAATCGTAATGAAATTATTTTCCTAGACAGTTCAACTGTGACAGTAATTTCCAGTGTCCCGCTTACCAAATCGGTAATGAGCCTTATAGCATGCTTCTGGCGCATACCCGTTAACAGACTTAAATTCCACAAGCCGTGCAAATAATTTAACAAAGTTTTAGTGAATGCAATCATTAAATTAGAACATATTTCAAAAAACAGGAAATACTTGTAAACACTGGTCATACTTAAACTTAGCAATATACTATATAATAACTGCAACAAACGATTGACTGATACAAAAATAGTGGGATCTAACTGTTGATAATTTCCTTTCATTGAGAAAAGAAAACTTCCAAACAAAAACTTCGGGCATAGGAAGAACTTATTTGGCTTCACAAATAAGAGGCATATTTCTACGCTTTACAAGCAGCAATAAAATACAAACCAGGAGTCAAAATGATAGCGGATGTAGCATACGTCAAAATTCAAATGAATTAATTTTGCATTTAAAATTATAAGTACAATATGTCTTTCTTGATTCTTTTCGAAAATAATTAATATTAAATTGAACACTTGAGGTTCGTTAAAATTTTGATGCAAAATTTATTTTATTGTCACTACATATTGCTTTTTACAAATTTCTTGTTTTCTTTAATTATTTTGCTTCCTTCTGATGACTTTTAAATTTATGCAATTTATAGAGGACTGTGGCCATGGTCAAACGTCGAATATTATTTTTTCTTCGCCCACACTGAGCTGGCACTAGCAAAGTCACTAGCGCTTTTTTTTATTTTGAGTGTAATCTTTAATCAATTATTTTTGATATGATGCTTGCTGAAGTGGGCTTTTGGTAGCGTTTTAATTTTCTTTTAAGATATGAGAGCACTGACCGGACATTAGGAACTTGTACTGAGGCAGCTGCCACCATCCTCTTTCTTACATCCTTTCGACGGTTTGTTATGCGCTCTTGAATAATTTCTCTGTCAGTTCCCACATGAAGTCATTTAACGGTTAAACCTTGACTGGATTTAGATAACATTTTATTGAAATGAACGGCATGAAGTCGAAAACGGAATAGGAGCAGTATGTAGGCTATGCGAATATTTTTGTTGGTTTTAGAGATTACGATAACAACCTATGCAACGACTGTGAGAATGTATTTCTTTGTGCACTCTTTCAATCTGTATGAAGTCGTTTCTACACAAGTAGACATCTCTTTTTGAAATCTAACGAATCAAATAGAGTATCTGTCTAGGATCTGTAGAAGGAAAGATTTTTACGAATACTTCAAAAAATGAAATTTGGCAAAAAGCACTGTCTAGTTTATTGTTTTAGCAGTTTACCACAAAGTTCAAAAGAAGGGAAGTCGTGCAGCCGGAAGTGCAGGCGTGGGAAGTTCTTGACCACGGCTACTGACTTTACTTTCTTAACTTTTAGACATTTCCCAAGTAATACGAGTGCTATAGCCGCATAAAAGTGACTTAGAAAATTTATGCTGCATGTAAGTAGCCAACACTGTAAAACCTAACTACTTCTAAAAGCGACAAACGCTCTGATAATACAAAAAAAAATGCCAGCTTGAGAAACTTTCCGTTAACTCTTCAATGTAACTACTTCTACTGTAGTGGTACTGATACCACTGGTAGAGCGAAAAGTAAGTAAAACGATGTTTCTTATTAGCTTTTGGGGCCAACCATACACTAAATCTCAGCCCAAAGGACGAATTTGAGAGTTGGGCCGAACAAAAGGGGCGTCGTTAAGCAAACAAGTTTCACGAAATTCGTCACAGCACACAGCGTGTACTTTTCCCTAAGAAGTCTAAAGGGAACGATTCGTATTTTGCGTTTAAGTTTTTCACTAGAATTCTTGTTCAAGATTGGTTCTCAGTCGCGTCTCGTTCATATTTTACCTTCAGGAACGACTGAAGACACGTTCCGTGCTCGAACCAGTCAGATAGGTCGTTCTAGGGCAGATGCAGGGACAGTCATGACAGTGTCCAAAGTGTACGCAGACGTTAATCTAAAAAGACCAAAAGAGTATTGGGATTATGAGAACTTTACGACAAATTGGAGGCACGTTGTTTCTTGCTTGAAAATGTTTTGTGCATAACTTGCTATTTAGTGACTGTGCAAGATATGAAATTGTGAAGAAGATAGGTCGAGGGAAATACAGCGAAGTATTTAAAGGAGTGGACGTTGTTGAAAACAGACATTGTGTGATTAAGGTAAGGTTTTATCATAGAATGCGTAACCGACTGATATGGGTGTGAGTTAGGTTCTGAAGCCGGTGAAGAAGAAAAAAATTAAACGTGAAATTAAAATCCTACAGAATTTGAAAGGAGGTCCAAACATAATACAACTTTGGGATATTTGTAAGGACCCTATTTCAAAGACTCCTAGTCTTATTTTCGAATATGTGAAGAACACGGACTTTAAAACATTGTATCCAACCTTTACTCTATACGATGTCAAATATTATATGTTTGAAATCTTGAGAGCGTTAGATTACTGTCACAGCAACGGTATAATGCACCGAGACGTCAAACCTCATAATGTCATGATCAATCACGAGACAAGAAAACTTCGACTTATTGATTGGGGCCTAGCAGAATTTTACCACCCTCAGAAGGAGTACAATGTTAGAGTAGCATCTCGATATTTCAAAGGCCCAGAACTATTGGTCGATTATCAGACTTACGACTATTCACTTGATATTTGGAGCCTAGGCTGCATGTTTGCAGGAATTATTTTTCGGAAGGAACCTTTTTTTCTTGGTCATGATAATCAGAATCAGCTTGTCAAGATTGCCAAAGTGCTTGGTACTGCTGATTTGTATGCGTATCTTGACAAATATCGCGTACATCTCGAACCAAACTTTATGCAGGCACTGGGATGGCATGAAAGGAAAGCTTGGAAAGATTTGGTCACTAGCGAAAATCATTATCTTATATGTGACGAGGGTTTGGATTTGTTGGATCGAATGCTTCGCTATGATCATGTGGAGAGGATAACTGCCAAAGAAGCCATGAATCATCCATTTTTTGATGAAATAAGAGGCAAAGCTATTAACAAAGAAATTGAAAGTTCAGTCGACGGAGACTATGCCAATTCAATGAATACTGATTTTCCACAGTCTTGATTTACTGGTAACAGCATTTCAGTGAATAAAAGGATTTATTTTACATTTTTGTATTGGTGCTCTATTTTTTTGAAAGACCATCTACTTTTGAGATAGCTCAATGATACTTTTTTGGTAAAACGTGAATTTGATATCGAGAAGTCGTTTATGTCAGCCAAATATATAGTGATTTCGTTGACACAGTTCAAGCCACATTTGACGTCTCAGGCAGACACATTACCATTTAAGATGTTGCCGTCGATAACATTTTTGAATCACTGATAAATTTTTGAGGCAGCGATAGTGAAATTTGGCGCCAAAATTTGAGATAGGAGATGGCAGTTGCAACTCGGCAACAAACAGGTTCCTATACTGAGTCAGAGAAACACGGAAAAGGAACTGTTTTACAGAAGAAAATTCGAGACACTGGACTGAGGAGAGAGCCACAGTCCTCTGAGTCTGTGGTATCCGTTAAAACAAGATCTCCCTCTTCGCTAACGCGAAGTAGTGCTCGAACTCGGAAACGACAATCTTGTAGGGTATCCAAAGAAAGAAGAGACTCTACGCTTTTGCAGAAACGAAGAGGGAGTTTACCTACAGAGCAAAAAAGCTGCGAGGTTGTTGCTACTAGTGACAGCAAGGAGTTCTGTCAGAAAGATAATTGCCAAAAAGATGACGAAAGTGTACAAAGACATAGAACTCCTGAATATTTTGAAGTGGTTAGAACAGGATGTAATTCTGGAGAACGAAATTTAGAACTTCCAGAGAATTTGGAAGAGAAGCTATTTTCAACTGATCAAGAAGTCTCCAGTATCCAACAAAAACTAGTAGCAGATATTTCACACGCACATTTTGAAAAATGGCTTCGGATATTAGAAAGATTTAACATATTGTGCTATGGTTTTGGATCGAAACAAACAGTTCTTGATATGTTTGCTGAAAGATGTCGTGAAGTTGGTGATACAGTAGTTATCCACGGATACCATCCCTTTCTTTCTGTGAAAGAAGTGCTTTCTAAAATAGAAAGAGATGTTCTGAAGTTGAAATGCGAGATTTCTCAGAGAAAGTCTATGTCGGAGCAGTTTAGGAATATAGAGAGAAGACTATCTGATATTTCAAGAACCAGTCATTCACCATTTTTCCTAGTTGTCCATAATATTGACGGTCCGAGGTTGCGCGATTTGGAAACCCAAGAAATAATGAGTTGTCTCGCTTCAGTTCCTTGTATCAGATTAATAGCCTCTATAGATCATTTGAACGCCCCGTTGCTTTGGAATCGAAGTATCTATGCTCGTTTCCGTTGGTATTGGGAAGAAGTGGTAACATGGGAGTCATACATGAAAGAAATAGCAAACACTTCCTTTTTAGTTAATGGAGAAGGTGATGAAAGCAGGATAAAGGCAACACTAGTTTTGCTGAATACTTTAACCAAAAATGCACGACAGATATTCATAGAGCTTGCACATATATTAGAGGAAAATGACAATATGGCTTCAACTTGTCAAAAAAAGAAAGAGCAAAACGTAGCTAACGAAGAAAACGGTATATCGTTTTATTCTTTTTATGAACATTGTCGCAAACAGTTCTTAGTCAGCAACCCAAATAATCTTAAGTCAATCTTAAAAGAGCTGAAGGATCATGAAGTAATTAGTATTCGAAGCAGTTCCGCTTCTCCAGAAACTATTAAAATTTGCCTCAAGCGCAAGCAGTTGGAAACAATAATATCAAGGCTTAATACTGAGGAATAGAACTGTTAAGTATATCTTTTATTAAAGTGAATACGAAACGTGGCTTTAGATGACGTTGAGGAGTGGAGTACTCAGCCGATAAGTTGGGGGCATTTAGAAGTGTATTTGTGAATTACTGTCTTTTTTGTCCTATTGGCGATTATGTATGTTTGATGAGATCAGCTTTTTATTCAGACTCTATCTTTGGAGTCCCGCATTATGTTTGGAAAAGTGTCGGCGTATTTCTTTTTATTATTGCTTTACGAGGCCACCAAGCTCCATGTGTAATTTCTAGTGAATTTGGTATCATTGAATGATGTTATCGTGAATTGCTCAGTTTTCAGAACAATAAATATTTGATGCTCAAATACTGTTGAAGTACTTGTATCACCAGTGGCACGTGTCAAATGTTGCAACAGATGGTCGAATTTGATAGAGGAAAGGATCAGACAGCAAATTTCTTAGATCCACAGGAAGGGACGCTCATGGGATTCATTTAATGGAAATATCCGCTGTCATTTTTAAAATCCAAATGACCGGAGCTCAGTGAGGGCCGTATTCTCAGGGGCTTAAGCTATTTACAAGTTTTGGATGATGATGAATGTTCGTCAGCGCTCAGTCCTTCCACAAGCAACACCAGTGAAAGAGAAAGAAGCCCAGGTTGGCACTAGTGGAAATTTAAAGGCGAACAAAAAGGAATTCGCAAGCTCGTTCTCCCCCAACCACGAGCCTGCCAGGAGTACGGTACAGTCCTGGTTGCAAATTGTGGTGTTCTGTTTGTTTTCTTTAGTAGTTTTTTATGTTGGGTACTGGGGGTGGTCACATGAACCTCCTATAGTCAAGAAGGACGCTCCAAAGAAAGAATTTTCTGCAGAACGCGCCGTTATGACTGTGACAACGTTAGCGGATGAAATCGGCTTTCGAATAGTCGGAACGAAGTCTTTAGAAACTGCTCAGGAATTTATATACTCAAGACTACAAATATTATCAGAGGAAGCAAAGAGAAGAGGATTTACTCTGGAACTGGACATTCAAAAAGTAAGTGGTACATACGACGTAAATTTGCCTGCACTTGGTGAGGTCACAATAACAACTGCGTATTCAAATATAAAGAATATCGTGGCAAGACTATCGGGCCCAGTGTGTGAATTTGAAGATTATAGTTTAAATGATCGCCTGAACACATCGTTTTTGGACAGTTCAGATTTAGCAAATCCTCTTTCACTTCTTATCAATAGTCATCTTGATTCTGCTGTTGGTTCACCTGGAGCTTCAGATGCAGCCGCGCCATGTGGAGTTATGTTGGAACTCATTAATAACATAATACATATGCCTCCTTCATTTCTTCGCAGACCAATAGTTTTCCTTCTGAATGGAGCTGAAGAAACATTATTAGACGGAGCACATGGATTCTTAATGCAACATCGTTGGAGCAAAAATATCGGTGCATTAGTGAATCTTGAAAGCAGTGGTTCTGGTGGCCTAGAACTTTTGTTTCGTTGTGGGCCACGTAATGCATGGTTAGCAAGGGCATATGCAAAAGGAGCGAAATACCCCCATGCATCAGCTGTTGCACAAGATATCTTCGAGCGTGAATGGGTTCCAGCTGAAACTGATTTCCGAGTGTTTTGGGAACTTGGCAAGATCCCTGGCATCGATATTGCAAATTATGTTAATGGTCAAGTATGGGTTTTTTTGGAGCATTTTAAAATGATTTGATAATTTAAGGATATCAGACGTATCACACGAGCAGAGACGCAATTGACAGAGTGACTCTTGGCTTTCTGCAACATATGGGCTCAAATGTTCTGGGTATTATCAAAGAGTTGGTTGGTCGTCCAGATGCTTTAGGTCGTTCAAGGACAACCGATTCATATTTGTAAACAAGGTAAAGGAACTTCGTAACCAATTTGACACGACTGGCTAAGTTTGTGTTATTTAGCGTGCGATGTATTACGATGTTTTAGGTCTCACTACATTTTACTATCTTTACGATTACGCAAAGATATTGCATTATGCTTTAGGAGTTGTTGCTGTTGTATATTTATTGTTTGTCCTTCCGAAACGCAATTGCCCAGTTTCCTTCGTTTTGAAAGCCTTCTTTGGACTCTTTTTAAGTCTTGTCCTGTCAGTCTCTTCGAGCTGCTTGGTGGGATTGTTTCTTCATTGGGTCGTGAAACGCCCTTTGATGTGGTATAGCAACAACCTTCTTGCGATTCCTCTATTCTGTGCTCCGGCCGCCCTTACTTTCTTGCTTGCTTTTTGAAGCTATTCTTTCAATGTCGCCAAAGTGGAATCCATGGAGCATTCAGCGGAAGGCCAGTAGATGGTTTTGGCTACTTCCGAGAGTTACGAACCTTTCAGTTTTTCAATCTGAAGTCGCACTTGGTGGCTTCATTCTTTTCCAAACAACAATTTTGATGGTGACAACATATTTTGAACTTGGATTCTCTTTCATGCCTTTTTGGAATCTTGCTTTTGCTTTAATTGTGGGACTGATGGGCATTATGGAAGATGTTTCTTGGCTGTTACGCTGTTGTTTCCTTGTTATTCCATGTGGAATTATGAGCTTTCCAAGTTCTCTCATCGGTCTTTCCGCTTTTATGCCAATAATGGGTCGTTCTGGTCCTTGGCTGTTGACCGACGTCATTATTGGAGCAATGACAAGTTCATTTTTTATTCTCATATGTCTTCCAATTTTTGTGTTTCTGGCAAAACATCGCCCAGCTTTACGTGTTTTTCAGACTGTTTCTTTGATTGTATTTATATTTGGTCTCTTATTGATTTTTCACATGGAACATCCATATAACGGTGACACTGCTCCAAAGAGAGTAATAATCCAACATCTCATGGCATCTGACTCGAATATGACGCTGTATAGCAAAGGATTGTTTGTATCTGGAATTGACGTTCGGGATTTAAAGTCAGAAAAGCTTATCAAAGAGCTTTCATGGCATAAGATGTCTTTGGCGTCATCATTTTCTTGGGGTCTATTGAATAGCAGTCCTTGGGAGAATTTGCAGCCTTTGTCTTGGTTTTTTTCAGGCTATCAAATTAGTGATGATGTGGCCCTTCACGACTTACCGAGTCCGCAGCTAAAGGTTCTGAGGCGATCTAAACAAGAGAACGACTTGGGTAGAACAGTTGAGTTGTTTATGTCATTTCCGAAGGGTCATTGGGGAAGTATTCGAATGAATGCCTCATTAAGTTCATGGTCTTTGTCTAATCCCGTTCCTAAGGCCTTCTCTGATGGGACTCGTTTTCTGAGACACATTGGAGGCTATGGAGAGACCACTCTTCTATTAATTTTAAATACCAGTGATAATGAACCATTTGCTATTGATATGACATCCACTTATTTTGGTCCATCGCCTGTTGAACTAGACTTTATTCAGTTACTTCCTGATTGGATAGATACTGTTAGTTTTTACACTCATTGTGCTAGTTTTCTAATAGAATAGGAATTTCGCTTTGATTTACTGCAATATTTGTTTGTTCCTTGTTTCTGTAGTAAAGTTTAGGCAATAGCAAGCTTGTGATTATTCATTTTGGGAAGAATGATTCGAAGGCGTCTCATAGATGCCAAAAGAGAAGAACACACACAAAGTTCTAACGAGACTTCATCGATACGGGTACCGAAATGGTCTATGCACAATGAGAAACAGTGGCTGTATGCTTGCTTTATTATATTTGGTGGTTTTTGTTTGGCCTGGTTGAGTTATTGGGGATGGAATCATGAACCAGTGATTATTCGAGACAATCCTTGGAATCTTGGACAATTTTCAGCGGAGCGAGCATTTTATCATGTGGAATATTTATCAGAAAAAGTGGGTCCAAGAGCCTTTGGTACTAAAGCTCTAGAAAGAGCACAACAGTATATCTGGCACGAACTGGAAAGAATAAAAACATTCGCAGAGTCAAATACGAGATATCAGGTACAGTTAGACTTACAAGTAGTGAGTGGCACTTATTTGACAAAGAGAAGTCGTTATTCTTCAAAAACTGTTTGCAGTACCTACACGAATGTAACCAATATCATTGCGATAATTTGTAATGGTCCTTGTAATTTTCAACAAGGCTGCGACAAAAATATATTAGTAGTGAATGGACACGTTGATTCTGCTTTGAGTTCCCCTGGTGCATCAGATGACGCAGCTTCATGTGGTGTAATGTTGGAAATATTGTCCTCATTGGTGTTGAATCCTGTTGCAGTGTTGAAGCATCCAGTTGTTTTTCTCTTTAATGGTGCCGAAGAGACTTTTCTGAATGGAGCACATGGATTTGTCAAAGATTATCATTTGAAGGAGAAAATTGGTGCACTATTGAACTTGGAAAGTAGTGGTTCTGGGGATTGGCATTGTTGTTTCGTGCAGGACCTAAGCATGCTTGGTTAGCTGAAGCTTATGCTCGTAGTGTGACTCGACCACACACATCAGCTGTAGCTCAAGATATTTTCGAAAAGGAATTGGTTCCCTCGGAGACTGATTTTAGAGTCTTTTGGGAAGTTGCTGAAGTACCAGGCATCGATTTGGCTAATTATATTAATGGCGAGGTATCAATACAAGAATTTTTTCTGAAATGGGACTAAATGAGCCACATAGACCTACCATACTTTTCGAGACGCTGCTGATAGAGTTACCTTTGGATTTCTTCAGCATATGGGTGATAGTGCAATGCAGTTAATGGAAAAGTTGGTAGGAGCATCGGATGTATTGTGTCATGCTAGGAATGATTGGAAGAATGAAGTAAGTTGATAGTTATCCTTGGGCACTACGTTGTAACAAATAGGACATAGGAAGCAGTCTATTATGATGTTCTTGGCAAGTTCACTATATTTGGTTTGGAGAAGAACTTTCGAGCATACTATTTTGTTCTGTTGCTGCTGGTCTTGATGACTTTTACGAAAAAGTTTTACAGTTGTTCTTTGAATTGTTTATTGCTGGTTTCTTTCTACCCAGTTTGGATGGTTACCTGCTTAGTATGTCTGCTTTGTGGAGTGAGCTTTGGCTGGCTACTTTATATTTTTCATAGAAGTATGGTTTGGTATGGTAGAACATGGCTTGCAGAATTAAGCTTTGGCTCTTTGGCAATATTTCTTACTATTACATGTCTCGAATACTTGTTTGGCTACATTTATTCTGTTGTGGTAGTGCATACTGGTGAAAAGAAGCAGGCGAGAAGACACGTTTCTAGTTCAAGTCCTGAGAAGAAAATAGCTGAACACATTTGGCTTTCTTATTTGGCTTTTCAATCTACTTTACTTTTAATATGTATCCTATTGAAATTAAGTCTATCCTATTTGTCCGCGTGGAACATTCTGTTTTTGCTACTAAGCTGTAATATTTTTCCTCATTTGGATCATTTTCATGGGCTGTTCAACTTTGTACCGATTTCTTTATTTAGTCTTCCATGTGCATTCCTTGCAGTTGCCGCATTTATTCCAATAATGGGACGAATTGGGGAAGAAGTAGTCTCAGATTTGATTATTGGTGGGATGTGCTCAGTTTTTAGTAGTCTTGGGACGTTCCCTTTGGTGATAGAACTCATTCAATACCAAAAAACTTTGATATTTATGAAGCGGAGTTTGGTTATTTTGTTTATTATTTCTGTTGTTTGCATTGGAAGTATTCGAATCCCATATGATTCTTTAAAACATCCTAAACGAATTTTTATTAATCATGTTTTTGTTTGGGACTCTGAAGAACAACTCGTTGATCAAGGAGTGTTTCTTCAAGGCATGGATAGTCGTACTGTTTCGAAGGACAGTCTCTATCATGATTTGCATCCAGTCGATAATTTCTTTGAAGAATATAATAACTTTACTTGGGGATTTTCATCTTATACACCATGGCTTATGAAGGGTGATAGTCAATCTGGAGGAGTCGGTATATCCATATCGCTTGCTAGCGAGCCTTTCAAAAAGTTAGTTCCCAAGTTACTTGTTTTGGAGGACCTTTGGAATGAAGACCTTGCACAACGACATTTGAAGCTCAGAATGACATTTCAAGGAGCAAATTTTGCCACTTTTTCATTGAATGCAAGTCTTCATCAATGGTCATTGTCAGAAACAATTCCTTACCGATCTTCGAAAGGCTTTATTTCCGTTCGACATTTTCAGTGTCATGATTGTTCGGAATTGGAGTTTTGGCTTGTTTCTAATGGTTCGGAAAAAATTGCCTTTGACTTGAATAGTATTCATCTGAGGCCATCACCTGAACAACAATGGGTTATCGAAAGTCTCCCAAAATATGTTTCATCGATTGGGTTACAAGTTCACACTCGTAGTTTTGTTGTGTAAATTGTTCTAATGTCTATAAACGATGCACAAGTTTCTGAAGAAACTACTGCTATTTTGTTAAAGGAGAATACTCCACCTTTTGTTTTGCAACGTATTAAACGTGTTCTTCAAGAAAGAGGACTATCAGTTCATAGCTTGGACCTCCGTGTCCTATGGAACCAAGTGGATACTGATTGTAAATAGTCATGGAGGAAAAACAGAAGAGTATGTTTGTTATTTCTTTTCCTTAAGAGTGTTCACTTGTGTTGAATAGCATTCCTATTGCTCTGAGAGTGCAAATTCAACTGAAACAACTTTTCTTGGCTGCTGAACGGCTTCTTTTTCGCAAAATTGATAAGCATGGTGTATTTCGAACTTTTACGGTATGAAAGAACATACAACACAGTTTTGTATTGATTAACAGTTTTAAAGGCTTCTCGCCTGGAAGACTTTCTAGAGAATTATGGTTCTATACAACAGTTGTTTCCAGCGTCAGAAAGACTGCTCATCATGGAATATTTATTAAAGTCCACTCTGGCAGATAACAGCAGTTTTCCCGGTAGTTGATAGTTTTGATTATTCTCTGTTTAAAAAATGGACTCATCAGTTCTTTTGAAAAGGTTGCAAGTTCAAGGAGACACTTGTTCAGTGGTTGCAGAGAAGGAATTACTTGTTAAGCATATTTCCTCTACACAATGAAGAATATATAAAAAGAGCTAAAAGGGAATTGTCTCTTTGGAACTTGTTGTCATCTCAGTCTTCCATGATTGATAACTGGAGAACTTATTTTGGTGATAAAATTGCTTTATACTTTACTTTTCATTTGTTTTATTTGAAAATGATATTGCCATTGGCGCTGATTGGTTGCTTAGTTTGGTACTTGGAGGATATTCTTGTCGATTATGCTACTCGGATCGGTGCGTGTTTCTGCTTTTGTGCAGTATTTTGGTCGGTGTTTTTCTTGGAGCTTTGGAAAAGAAGAAATGCAGCGATATGCCATCAGTGGTCGTTTATTGAGATGGGAGAAGCACAAGATATGGTTCAAGAATGGAGAGAAGATACTCGAAGTGACTTCTATGGCGACATTGGCGTCGATGCAGTTACCGGAGAAAGTGTGTTAATGTATCCCAAACACAAAAAGATATGCAGAATAGTTTTTTCGTGGTTCACTGTGGTTTTTATGTTATCACTTTCGGTATGGATCATGTTTGCTTTTGCTAGTTGGGAGCAAGACATTCACTGGGCCCTTACTGATACCAAACAAGTGGAAGAGAGAATATGGTTAAAGGAGGTAATGTTCCCTCAGATACCAACAGTCTTATATGTTACTATTGTTTACATTCTGGAATATGTCTATACACATGTCGCAGATACTTTAACCAAACTGGAGAATCATAAAACCCAGACACAGTTTGAAAATCATCAAGTGGCAAAGTTGGTGATCTTCCAGTTCTTCAATATGAATATGTCATTACTGTATTTAGCATTCTTTGAAATGGATTTTTCTCGTTTGCGGTCATCATTGTCTTCGTTTCAGATACTCAATGTGACAGCAATGAACATCATTGAAACTGTAGTTCACATATTAGGGAGTTACTTACTGAGAAGACAGTTTTCCTTTTTACATTCAAAACATGTCAAGAAAATGAAGAAAACACGATTTCCTGGAGACGCTGATGCCATTCGACAGTATTATTTGCCCACTTATTCAGGAGTCTTTGTGCAATATTTGGAATTGATGCGTCAGTTTAGTCATATCATTCTATTTTCTGCTGCTTTTCCTTTGGGTGCTGCACTGTCCATGTTCAGTGGTTTTATTGAAATATATTGGGAAGTCTTCAAATTAACGCGATTGACCCGTCGTCCTTTTCCACAACGAGAAGTAACTATTGGCTCTTGGTACTTTGCTTTTGAAGCCATTTCCGTTGCATCAGTAATGACTAATTTGGGGATTGTTTTTATTACAAATGGAGATGTTCCTAAATTATTTGGAAGAGAGTTGACTGTTACGGGAAGATTATTTCTTGCTGTCATATTAGAACACATATTAGTAGGTAAGTTTAACATGACTTTCATAGATGAAAGGAATAATTGATGAAAAATAGCAATTCGTTTCTTGGTGGCAGTTGGTATAGATGATATTCCGGAATGGGTAAGAATAGCTCATTTGAGAAATACCCATGCGCTTAGTAAGGAATTGGATGAAGCTGAAATTCAACTCTATCAAATGCATTCGTCCAAGTGATTGAACTAGAAATAAGAAGAATATGTTCAATGTTTATGGGTTACTCTAAAAGAATGTCTGTAAATATATTGGTGGGAACCATTCTTGTATGTGCTGACCAACGTTCAAAAGGAAACCACACACAACGTGAGAGGCACTCATAACAATTGGATTTCTAATCATATGCTTCCATCACCAAAGTCACCGCGACCTCTGTCACAGTCTTTAGCCGTGTCACCGACATTGAGTGCTAACTTTCCAGTTCGTACGAGAACTGCTTGGTTTGAACTTGCTGTCATATTGAAAATTGTTGAGCCTTCTGAAGGACGCAAGTTGCAGATTGAAATTCCAAAGCATATGGTGACTGCTGCCATACGAGCAACAAAAAGAACACTCTATTGTTTATTCCATTGGATGCTGCAAAGTGGCCAGCTGCAGCTCGTTACATTCTCTCAATTCTTTATTCCATTGTTGTTGAAATGGGGAAGAGCAGGTTTGACTGTAGAGTTGTATTCGAGTTTTCCAGGGTGTTGGAGGTGGGTGGTGATGAAGAGCCGCTATTTCCCATTGCTGAGGAAGCAGGTAGCTGGGAAGTACAGGCAGATAGTACAGATAACGTTGGTTGGCAATTTAAAGACTTAGAGTACATGGATGACTTAGACGCAGTACTAACACTTCCAGGTGATTTGAAAAGGATTCGTCAGTGTTTTCGTTTGGGTTTAGCAGCAGTGGAGCTTCCATTGTTATTTGATGGAGAGACAATTGGAAAGGTTGTCAATGAGAAGTCTTCGGATGATTGCTATCGGGCGAATATCGAGAGAGGAAACTCTGTTTTCCGAGGTCCATATAGAGTGATTGCAGTTGGAGGAACGTTTGATCATTTGCACGCTGGACATCGACTATTGTTAAGTGTAGCTTCTTGGAATTGTTATCAGCATTTGAGAATTGGAGTAACTGGGCCGAGTTTACTGGAGCATAAAGAATGGAAAGAATTTATTGAACCATTTGAACAACGAGTTGCAAACGTCGTTTCATTTGTGAAAAGTATTCGCCCTCATCATTTACAAGTGACCGCTGTTGAGTTAACAACTGTTGAGGGACCTACAACAGAGGATGGTTCTATTGAAGCATTGGTTGTTTCAGAAGAAACATATCCTAACGCACTACAAGTTAATCCTAAGCGAATTGAAAAGGGATTGGCGCCATTAGATATTCTTTCGGTTAGTATGCTTTCTACAGGGAAATAGGGGGTGGAGAGTCTGGAACAAAACTAAGTTCCACAAAAATAAGAGAAATGGAAGCTATGAAACGTTCTCGAAATGAAGCAGCACAACTTTCATTGAGCAACTCATCGAAAGAAACGGAATGAAATAAGAGCGGAAAAGAGATCCATCGAACGATTTTATGTCTTTGGGGGAAAAAACGAAATGGATCGAAAAGACAGAAAGAAACCACAGGATTGTTTATTTGTTTGTGTATTACCTCTTTCAAGTTCTTGCTTTTCCATTTGTAGATATGTAAAGTGCTGCAAACCAAAGTTGTTAAAAGGGTGTCGTAACCTGGGTTGCCCTAGAAACTATCTGGTGAATTGTTGTCAAGTTCCCTCAAACAAGGAAGACAAGGCAAAGATACCCTTTCGGACACCCCAGGAGATTATACGTACACTTCCACCGAGACTTGCAGAAGCTGATAGGAGAAAGTTGTGGGGTCTCATTGAGTCTCTGAAACAGGAAAAAGAAATTGCCTCGAAGGAATATCGTTTTGAGGAAGCAGCAAGCTTGAAAGAGAGAATTATGGAATTAATGCTGCAAGATCCTTACGCATGTCTAGAATTGGAGTTGCAAAAGGCAATAGAAGAAGAGAGATATGGAGACGCTGCTATCTTTTCCAAGGCAATGAAATGTATAGGGGAACCCCCCAAACTTACTAACAAAGATAGCAATACCGTGGCAAGACGAACGCCGAAGACCAGTAATACATCATTGGCCGGATTGATTCCAAAAGATTGGCCGAAAAAACCAAAAGAGAATAAGCCAAGTTTACAGAGAAAGGGCATTTTGGACTCGAATCCAACAATATCCTTTTTTACTGAAGCCTCTTTAAGCGGCCCAGAAGCTTCAGGAGAAGAAGAAAGGGGAAAGGAATCCAACGAAAAAGAAGGAGAAATTGATCGCTCTGAATATCTTCGTTTGGAAGGGTTTGACCCAAAAGTTTGGGAGGAAGGTCAGGTTGTGAGCAGCGATGAAAACTTGCAGTCAACAGCGAATGAACCTGACAACGCCAAACAGAAATTATTTACATATCGGGAACTTTTCCAGGCTGGAAATAAGAGCGAGGCAGTAACTGCGGGTATTCGTGTTCGAGTGGTGAGTTTTTTTTCAAAAGAGGAGTCAAACATTGACATGGGCATTTACACTTTTGGATATCGTGTTGAAATAACCAATTTATCAGAGTCTACTGTGCAGTTAATCAGTAGAGAGTGGAACATTCAAGAAATAACAGGTGTTCGAAAGAAAGTTGTAGGCACTGGTGTAGTTGGTCAGCAACCCGTAATGTTACCGGGAGATTCGTATGAATATACTTCTAAGTGTCCTATTCGAGTTGCTTCCTTTTTCGATCCAAAAAAGCAAACTATCTTGGTTCTATGGAAGGACATTATGTTTTCGTTCGTGGTGAAGTTGGTGAAGAAGTCTTTGAAGTTAAATTGCACGCTTTGGTTTTTATTTGAATGATATGTAATGATTAGTTGTTACATTTCATGCATTCTTTTGTTGAATATAAATGATTTTGCTGTAGCATCTGGGTTCTATCTTTAAATTATACACTCCTCGACTTGGTCTTCCTTCATTTATTCTCCATGTGTCGATATATGCCAGAATGAATGAGCACTGAAATCGAGTTCCAGTGACTTACACTGGGTCCACTGCTTTATCAATACACGTTAAAGGAACATCCTTTGAAGAAAGCGAATCGGCTATACATTCGCAAGTAGAAAAAGTCACCGTTTTACCCATACTCTGTCGAATGCTCATCTCATTAGTCTCTTCAGTAGCTATCATTTGACTTGATGAGCATCCAAAAACCTCACGAAAAAATTCTGGATCTACTTCAATGAAAAGCTGTTTGACTTGTTTTGCCAGTTTGATGACAGATGGACACCAATGACATTCTATAGCAGCTGTTAAATATTTCACAACTATAAAATGCGTGTCTTGTCTGTTGGTAGCTATCAATTTGACGATATGATCATCTCTCCAAAGATATAGTGCCCTCTCTGCAACTTGGAAATGAGGACAAGCTATACATTTTCCAACACGATGAAGAACAGCGTCAGATACCTGAGGGAAGAGTTTTTCATCAACAATTTGCAGAATAACCTCAACTTCATTTAAATACAGTATCTTCCAAAAAATCAGCAAAGGAAACTATGAAGAGTAACTATCTTACCTCCTTCATGCTATTACATTTGGGCCACATTCGAATTATCATACGGAGGACATAAGGAATAAGAGATGCGTCTTTTAGTAAATAAGACTGAATACAAGACACAAACTGTGGAAAGTACTCTTCCAAATCTGCGTCATGATGCATTTGCATTAAGAAACGGAATAGAAGATTCTTATGTTCATCCTTCAACGGAGTGGCAAAACCACGAATAATGGAACATAAAATTTCGAGCATTTCTGGCATGCCACAAAAGCGTCTTCTTTCAAAAGCCAACTGATACATGCTGAACGCCATTTGATCACGAATAAAATGACGATGTCTAACAAATCTTTGGTAAATTCGATGAATTATTGTTTTCAAATAGTCTCTTTCTCGAACATCCCTGCTAACAAGTAGAAAAAATAACTTTGAAAGGAAGACCTGATTTACATGTTTCAAACAAGAGCGAGTATCTAGTTGTTCTTTCGATATCACTTGGAGAAAGAGTTCATATATAAGTTGATAAACAGACCACAGCTGATTGTCTATATGAAAGTCTCCAACTTCTTCAAAAATACCATCATTCTTGTCAGCAGTCTTTGAAAAAGCAGTTGAAAAGCTCGTCCAAGACGATTCCACATCTCTGGAAACAACTTGTTCCATAAGTTGTACCAAACACCCGACAGTATTTTCATTAAAACCGTCACTTGTCACATTAACATACTCTATAAGTTCTAAAAGTAAATTTTCACGACTCTGAAAAGTGTTTGACCAGTAGTCTGCTGTGGCTGTTTCACACCTGCTTCGCTTACAGTTCAACGGAATTTCTCTGCAAATCCTTAATTTCTGGTAAAATATGTCTTGCCTCAACTCTTCTTCCAGAACATCTAAAATAAGATAAACAGGAGGGGAATTGCTGTGAGACTAGAATAAATGTAACTACTTTGGATACTTACTTCTAAGTAAGGGTAGACTCCTCAAAGACGGGACATTATCTATGTCCTTCAAAGAGACTGTTTCAGAAGTCTTCCTTTTCGACATTGCTAAGAAAGGAGGCAAGAAGGAAGTTATGAAAGGTATCACTGAAGCTTCTCAAACAGCTCCAATATTCTTCGGATAAGCTGTTGGTTTGCTTAAATTTTTACTCTTAACTAGCTTTGAACCAGTGAAGCGCTGTTACTTATCACTAAAGGCGTCAATACGGTTCAAACAGCAGGTTGTGAGGAATACTGTAAAACAGCGCTTTCGGACGCCGAAGAGGTGTCTTAGTCGAAAAACGCGGTGAAGAGGGACATATCGATCATGGATTTTTTGGGGGTGCGATTCATTTCTACTCTCCGGCGGTAATTGATGGCCACAATTGGGCTAGGGACTTGTCAAAAGGAATGCCCACGTTCAACAGGCAAAGCAAGTGTGGAACCGTAAAAGTTGAGAGTGTGGTGCCAAAATGAGTTGCTTTTTTCTATACAATGCCGTTTCTTCATGTTTTGAACAAACTATAGTGGTTGTTCACAGAAAATAACAAATACAGAGTCCAGTGTATTCAGGAGTACAAGAGTGGACAAGTAGAAACAAGAACAAAAATATTTGACACTTGGAACTGGACTAAATAATTTATTGAAATAGAAAAACTATCTTAGAAAGTTAGTATTTCATTTTAAGCTCTTTCCATTCATGTTTAATGTATAATACATTGGATTTGTGTTAAACAGTGCAACTAGTCATATGTCAACTGAATATATCAAACTATCTAAGAAAGAATGGGGAGATTATATTCTAAATGAGTCTCCACACAAACATTTTAACAAATATGCTAGATGACAGTTAACCAAAAGTCCAAACTACTAGGGAAATTGATCCGCAACCCATTTTTCCGGAGATAATCAAAATTGAATGACAGTTGGCTTGAATCTCTTTTCTTATTTGCATTTAAAGACATCCTTTGATCATCGTATTTTAACTGACCTTCATCGTTCAAACTTTGTATATCGCTGCAGATAATAACAGCCGTTAAGTGCAAATACCTTGGTCGGAAAATAAATGCATTTTAATTTAATGCTATGTGGAAAAGGAATAGTTAAACTGCGATCAAAATTTGCTCTGAAATGCAAACACATTCTTCTCTCAATGAAGAGCGCAGGTCATCTCCAAATGGAACAGTAATTACTACATTTCTGTCACATATGAAACATTGCATACCCAAGTTTGACGAAGAATGTAATACCGTGTGCTGTTGTTTAGCTTCGTTGACAGGACTTTTATAGTTATTGCTCGAAGTTTCGACAGTCTGTCATCCTGTGATTTGGAAGACCAGAATAATGGGTGTTGGATAGACATTGAAGTAATGTGGTACTTCAACCTGTATCGAGCGCAACGGCGACGAGAAAGAAGTTTTGAAAGGACGGTTGACAACTGAAACGATGACAAATCTTCTGTTGATTCTCGGCAGCTTTTGGAACCCCAAACAGCGTACAAGAAAGGAGGTCATTAGGACCACACTAATAAACAACTTTGTTTATACTTATTTTTGAAACTAAATACTCTATATTTTCCAACACGACGTTACAGTGGCGTTTCAGTCACTTCTATTCTAGTTGCAATGTCCGAAACTCTCTCAATAAAAGAAATAATATGAAAGTTATCCAATTCTTTCACAGCACAGTCTCTTGTATAATAATCACTACTGCCAGTGATGGCCGGCTCTCTAAAACAAAAGTTCCCGATAACAACAACGGCGTTCCTATTCTGTTGGTTAATTAGTTACAAGTGCTGCTATATGGTCTTTTGAAAATTCTTCCTCTTCTATCATCATGTTTCATTAGGCATCCTAGCTAGGAGTGCATCCTCGTAATTTTGGGTCCTTATTTGCTAGCGTCAAAGAAAATTTGTTGATTATCAATTTGACAAGTTTTCCTTACGAATGGAACGGGCACAGCCACCTTCTCCCGCTCCATTTCACTTTACACACTCAAAACCTCCTAACAAGCAAAGTCATAAGCAACAAGAAGAGCGTCAAATAATTGAACAAACTACTGCACAAGTACCTATTGGTAAACATCAAGGAGCCTTGAAGGGTGAATATGATACTGTGAGGTCCTATTTGGTTTGCGGGAGTAGATTTGACTGTCCAGAAAGATTCAAGCTTTTGAGACCAATAGGTCATGGTGCATATGGAATCGTCTGGTATTATTCCTATTTCTAAATTGCTGCTTCCAAGCTCACATATTTCTCTAGTTCTGCAAAGGATCAGATAACAGGGAACTTGTAGCGATAAAAAAGATTACTAAATGTTTTGACCATACGACAGATGCAAGAAGGATTCTAAGAGAAGTCAAACTATTGAGACATTTTCGCCACGAAAATATCATAAGCTTGAAACAAATTCTACGACCACCCTCTTTTGAGTTGTTTGAAGACGTTTATTTGGTCACCGAACTTATGGAAACAGATCTTCATCAAATCATTGTTTCAAAACAAGCTCTCACTGAAGAACATTTTCAGTACTTTATTTATCAAATACTGAGAGCTTTGAAGTAGTAAGTACCATTTTCAATGATCTTGTTTGAAAAAATAACAAGTTTATAATGTGTAGTGTTCATTCAGCGGACGTTCTGCATCGAGATTTGAAGCCAAGTAACGTTTTGGTAAACGGCAACTGTGATATAAAAATTTGTGATTTTGGATTGGCTAGATCTGCAAGTTTTGTAAGTTACAATGATTCTATTTTGCGTTGACTAAAAGAAATTGTCCACGTAGAATGAATTAGGCGGTGAGTTTATGACACAATATGTTGCAACCAGATGGTATCGTGCACCCGAAATAATGTTGTCTTTCCGTCATTATGACAAGTCTGTGGATATTTGGTCTGTTGGATGTATATTTGCAGAGCTTCTAGGGAGACGACCTCTTTTTCCTGGAAAAGACTATATGCATCAACTAAGACTCATAACAGATATTCTCGGTACACCATCTGCACAAGATATTGAATACGTTGAAAGCGACAAAGCTTTGCGTTTCATTCGTTCCCTTCCCAAGAAAAGTCCCGTTCCATGGAAAAAACTTTATCCTGAGGCTTCTGATCAAGCGTTGGACTTGCTCGATCGAATGTTGCTCTTTGATCCGAGGAAACGTTGTAGTGTCGAGGAAGCATTGGCGCATCCTTACTTGAGTTCCTTACACGACCCTTCCGACGAGCCACTATGGTATTATCTTCCGGTTTATCTTGTTACCTATCTGAAAGTTCTCTTTAATAGTGAAAGCAAGTTTAGCTTTGAGTTTGATTCTCCCAGAGTAACGAAGGACCAACTGAAGCGTATGATGTGGGAAGAAATTCGCCGACAAGAGTTTCCCTAGCCCTTTTTACTGCACATCAATAAACCTGTACTTCGCTATGGAGATATGAAATGTATTAAAGTTGAAAACCACAGAAGCCGAAGATTTCAGTTTCTTTTACTGACGAACCCCTAGGTTATATCACCCAACTATCTCACCAAAAATATACCATCTCTATTTAAATATTTTATCATTCAACTATTATACCACCTACTAGTGTTTGTATGAAACGAGAAACTACCCAAGTCGTTTGAAAGATGGTTGCAACCACTTTGATGCCTTCCACACAATGAATGCCTAATGGACAGCAATGACTGTTTCCCGTTGCTTCTAAAGGGTGCGAAAGGAAAACCGGGAATTTGTATGGAAAGGTGTGGTATGGAGAAACGGGCTATTTTATTTTAAAGTTCAGGCAGAGTTTATTGAAGGAACTCGTGGGCGGGCATGCCTGGTTCTAAAACAGGAGGAGGCGGTTCAAATAAGAGAAAAAAGCGAAGGCGAAAGTATTTTAGTAAAAGTGACAAACTAGACCGTTGTGCGGAAGAAAAGACTAGTAACTTGCGAGACAAACTGGGTACTGAGTTTTCAAAGCCTTCTGAGGATAACTCTGAACCAGAAGACACAGGACCAACAAGGGCAAATAGAGCTGCTGGTGAGTTGAGTGAGGCTGATAACGGCGCCCAAATAAACCTTGCTGCAGAAAACACTTGTGCTTCAGGTACATTAGGTAACAAGGCATTATCTTGTGGAGGTACTGCTGTTTCGAAAAAGGAAGAGTTGGAAGAGTGCACTTTTGAAATTGGGAGAAATGAGAAGAACGACGAGGTCCAGGAAGACTCCTCTGTTCAACCATCTGATGATGATTCCGTCACGATACGAAGAAGGAAACGTGGAAGAAGTCAAATTTTCAATGTTGAAAAAGAAGAATATGCCACAGATATTTCAAATTTTTGTTGCAGCTTTGTAGAAGCTCTATTTCGCTTGAAGGAACTGAGTGAGTTGGATAATTGCTTTTCAGCTAACACGTTTCAGTGGAAGGTCAATGAACTACTTTTTGGAAGCCCTTGTATGAAATTTGTCAAAGAAACGTTGTTTCCTTTCTGTTTCCGTGAAGTCTATACTTGCCTAACCGAACAAGCTTCATTGGAAAAAATTTTCGACCTAGACAAAGTTTCGGTACCGAGGTCGGCAGAGGATTTATGGAAATGGACACCCTCAAAGAGCCTTCTTTCTGGTATCAAAGAGTGGCAACTTTCTATGTTACAATACCTTAGCGAAACGAAGTGTGCCCTACCAGATACGCCTTTTCAACACAAGGAACCTTATCAGTACAATTGGTTGAAGCATGATGCTCTATTATTGAATCTTCCTCATGAAAAGTCTCACTGGCTTCTTCAAGGGTTGTTACGTTCCGTCATAGAGGATATTGAGTCATCTTGTTTTAAGGTCTCTGCGCTTCAGGAATTTTTGTCTCAACAGCCTCTCACAGAATTGGAACTGGGAAATAGCGTTGAACAAAACAAGCCTGATGAAACGAACATCAAAAGTGACAACGAAATGTTTAACAACACACCGCAAAGACATGACTCATCCTTTTTTTGGTCAAAGACCTATTCTAGAAAACAGAGCAATGTCGATAAAAACTTAGAAGCTGATGTATCGAAGAAACAAGAAAATATCGGTGATCTCAAACATAATCATCGAAAGGGTATTTCGTGTCCAGCTTGCCATGCCCGAACGAGTGCTCGCCATCGGGCACGAGATTCAGGTGAAGCTTTATGGAAAGGTAATATAATGAAGTTTAGTTGAACTTTTTATCTGACTTGAAAAAAGGACCGTCCAGTTTCTTTTTAAAATGGCTGGATGAAATGACTGTGAAGAAATGTGAAGTTTGTTTTAAGGAAATCAATGATAGTTTTGATGAAGGTTATGGTCCTGGATTAGTATATGCCTCGTGTATTTTATGTGGAGTTACGGTTCATGTGATCTGCTATGGTATTCGACCGGAAGAAGATCCTCTTTTCTCAGCAATGAAAGGATTCAAGAGATTCTTTTTATGTTCTCCATGTTCTGAAGAGAAATTCATGGCAGTTTGTGTTATCTGCGGTAAGAAAGGAGGTGCATTGAAGAAAACAGATAGTGGTAGTTTTGCTCACCTGTTTTGTGCACTGTGGACACCGGGAATTTATGTCAAAGAAAGGCAAAATCTAGAGCCAATAACTAATATTAATCAAATGAAAGCAGCTACTCCTTCGAATACATGTCTGTTTTGCTTGAAGGAAAATCTTGGAATTACTGTCCGTTGTGGTTTTCCCGATTGTTTTCGCTACTTTCACGTAGCTTGTGCTCATGAAGCCGGTTTAAAACCTGTACTTGTTCCAGAATCAACTAGAGAAAGGTACAGATTCATGTCGTTCTGTTCGTATCATAACTTGCAACAGCAATTCCCAGTTGCAAAGGGTTTCAATACAATGCTAGATACCTTGCAGCCAAGAATTTTGAAAAAATCAAAAAAGTCAGCGTTTTACTCAGCAACCAGTGCTGTGGAAAGTTATCGTGAAAGAAAACTTAATGCGGAACTCGCTCAACAGGATGTTGGTCGGCAGCAGGTATTATTAATATCGTTTTACCAACATGTTCGTTGTATCTTAGTCTTTTTTATTAGAATTTAAGTTTTGCAGAGTTGCATTTGAAACCAAAGAAAGCCGAGTTTGGTTTGGCGTCTCTTTTTCAAGTATCTAGAGCACCTTGCAATTTCTCCAAGATTCAGCTCGTTGATTTTAAGATTATCTCTCATCAGCAAATAGGCAAATCTTTTTTCTCAGTTAATAAAGGCAATCAAGTTGCAGATAGCAGCGGATCTTGTCCTGATGAACTATGGGATGAAGCTTCTGTGGCGTTGGAAAGAGAGGAGAGCTTCCGGGACAAGCACAAGTGGCTTCTTTCTAGAGTAAGAGCTTTACTTTATGAAAAGTTGTGTTCTATAAGGTTTCGTAGGTCTTAGAGACTGTCCGTGAAACTTATCACCAAGAGAATCTTCTTAAACAGGCATTGAAAAAGGAAAGAAAGATTTTCATGTGTCTGAAAGGCATTCAAAAGGCTCGTAAAAGCGTTGACGCCCATCGCTCGTCTTGTATGCGGCATGGTGGTGTTTCCTCTATTACTAACCCTGCCAAATGTTTAAAGGATCTTTTGAGAGACTGTGCAGCTATGAAGGAAGCCAAAGAGGAAGTTACTCCTTTAGACTCGTTTTCAAATAGGCAGAGAACTAAAGTCATTAGAAATGCTGCATCAAAAAATTCGTATTCCGGCTCACCTATCAAGCTGAAACCAGTGCTAAAGGAAGATGATTCGATAGAGGATTTTGTGAATGAACTTCCACAAGAACTTACTGCTTGCTGTTCTGTTTGCGGTAGTGGTGATTGTGACGAAATTGGTAACGATATAATTCTTTGCGATGGTTGCCATGTTGCTGTCCATCAAACTTGCTATGGTGTACAGTCAATACCGGAAGGAGACTGGTTTTGCTCACCTTGTGCAGCAGTTGGAGTCTCAAAAAGAGAGAATCCTCAGATACCGAGGTTATCATTAGGTTACCGTCACCCAGTTGCAAATGAAGTAGTACCTCCACCGTACCGTTGTAGCCTCTGTCCTCTTGTTGGTGGAGCTCTAAAAATTACTAACATGGAAGAACAATGGGCTCATGTTTCTTGTGCTATATGGCTTCCTGAGACTTTTTTTGAAAATCCAGAGACAATGGAACCTATTGTTGGTATAAACAAAGTTATCCCGGAAAGGTGGAATCTGAAATGTTCTGTATGCAGTCAGCGAGGTGTAGGGGCTTGCATACAGTGTACTCTTCGTCATTGTGGAAGAGCGTTTCATGTTAGCTGTGGGCTGTCAGCAGGCTTACATATGGAAATTAAAGAGGATAGCACTCGAGGGCCAGGTGTAAGTTTAGTAGCGTTGTGTCCGAAACATTCAAGAGCACATGTATCTGCATCAGAACAAAGCAGAGTCACTTCATTGAGAAGAAGAAGAAGATCGAATAAGTCGGATAGATTGGTTCAAGGAAATACCAAGGCGAATATCCCTGATAGAAATTTGCCTCTATCCTCACATAGTGACAATCATAGTAAAAATAACGAGGCCTTTGAAGAGATTGTTTCTGCACTAGACCTTGGAGATAATGTCGCTGATCATATTGAAAGGTTAAAGAAACTTCGCCAAAGTCTTGAACAGGCTAGAACACTTTGTGATCTAGTAAGAAGAAGAGAAAACTTGAAAAGGGGCTTGATTCAAGTGAGCTTCAAAATTTATAAGCAGCTCTTAAGTGAACTCAATGAGAATGCGTTGGAAGCCCATACTCCAAAAAGGAAAAGCAAAAGGAGCTGGACTGGTCGCGCAGATGAACATAGTAACGAATCTCCTACAACAGGAAAACAGAAAAATAGGAAGTTACATTTGAGGGGAGGTGGCAGTAATAATGGTGTTGATGGGTTGGAAGAAATAACAAATGAGGATGAACAGATGCTGGAAAATCTAAATGAAATGGAAGTAGCACCATTAACTACACGAAGTTCCAGAAGTGGCGTTGTTGGTGCTGTTGCTGCATCAGCAGCAGCAGCCGTACGAGCAGCAGGTGCGGCTTTTCGACTACATCGTCATGAATGAAAAGTCATTGAAAATTCATCTTGAAGTTCATGTTTATTTTATAACAGAACTAGTCCTTGCAAACACCTTAACGGGTCATCACAATGTCGTCAATCTTCAATATCATACGAACGCATTCGGTTGCTAGGCGCAAAGCACTGACTGTTACAAGTAATGGCATGACCACATTCTCTTCCGCCATATTACTAATAGTTCCCTTCTTTACGTTAATTCCAGCAGCCTTTTCCCCTTGAACGTGCCGATTCCTCAACTCTGTCACAATTTCGATGGAAGGCAAGCCAGCATTTTCAGCTAGAGTATACTACCAATAATTTAGTGATAAACTTTCGAATCGTGTTAACGATACATACTGGTATGATTTCTAAGGCATCTGCAAAAGCTCGAACACAAAAAGCTGTAGATCCTTCGAGACTTTTTGCAATTTTATTCAGACCAACAGCAACTTCTGTTTCAGCTGCTCCACCTCCGGCAATAAGATAGCGTCTTCTTATTAATGAACGCACAACACAAAATGAATCGTGAAGCGAACGTTCCGCTTCATCCAAAACCAATTTGTTCGACCCACGAACCACCACAGAAACAGTCTTGTGCTTGCCTTGGATGCCAGACATCTTTATCATTTTCTCTGTACCAACCGCCACTAACAAAAAACTGTCAGTTTTAGCTACCAAATGAAATAAGCAACTGACCTTCTTCGACAACATCTACTTTAGACAACTTATCAGTAGTAAAACCGTCGATTCCTGCTATTGGAACACAGTTCAGAGTCTTTGAAATAAACTCAATGTCCTCTCTTTCGATGTCCTGAATTACCATGATTTTCATCTTGGCCAAATAATGAAGAGATAATTCGCTAGTAGCATCTCGAAGGATAGATTTTTGAATTAACAACACATTGCAACCGGTGTTCTAAACAACAGTATAAGCATGAAAAACAAGCAAAACTACGGTTCGTACCTTGATCTTTTTGCAAAGGTTTAAGATATATTGTCTTTCCTCTCGAAGAACTCTATCCATTGTAGAGTAATCTTGAACAATGATGTTGTTTTCAATATCGGTCTTTGGTGCTGATAAGCAGAACTGTATAAGTGCTACTTTTGCACCATTTACTTTGGTTATTCCTCCTGCGCTTTTGTTCACATGCTGAGTTAAAACAAGCCCATCAAATAATTCTGTATCATCAAGAGTACCACCTAGTTTTTTAACTACACGTATATTTCGTAAATCGATACTGTCGGGTTTTTCCACGTTCGCTATTCTGCTAACTGCGTCAACTGCTATTGGTGCTAACAATGAGGCATGTTGGGACACAACTTTGGAGCTCAAGGCAGTAGAAGCTGCTTGAATGAGGGCAAAACGATCATTGATGTCCACAGGTTGCGCTGCTTGTTCCAGGATTTCTTCCGACTTGTCTGCAGCAAGTTGGAAGGCGTCTGAAATAATACTTGGGTGGATACCGTTCCCCAAAAGTGTGAGACAAGCATTCAAAAGAGATCCAGCTATTACAACAACGGTGGTTGTGCCGTCACCTGCTTCTGTATCTTGTGACTTGGAAAGATCAACCAACTGGTGGATGTTTAAAACAATAAAAGAAAAGGAAGAGAATCAAGTCTTACCATCTTTGCTGCTGGGTGTTCAACTCGCATTTTTGAAAGAATGGTTGCTCCATCATTGCTTATTAGAACATCACCTCCTTCTTCTTGTACCATCTTGTCCAAGCCCCGCGGTCCCAAGCTCGTTCGAATGGCATCCGCCACAGCTTTCGAAGCAGAAATGTTCGAAAGGCGTACATCTTTTGCTTTTTGTCGATCGTGAGAAACTTGGCTCCCCTTCTGGCTTTTTGTATTCTGAGTACTCATTTTCAAACGGCTAAGTGTGCGTTTAACAACGATCGAATTGGCTGGAAACTTCGATCAATTGGCGAAGAAAAGCAAATGGCGATGCTCACAAGAAATTGGCGCCAAGGGCTTGAAAGAAAAAATTGCAAATGGGATAGGAAAAATAGGAATATAGTAAGACGCAGCAAAAAGAAGTTGTGCCTTGTGAGGATAAAAGTTTCCATGCAGCAACCATTTTCAATTGCTATCAAGACTGGTAGATAATGTGTTTCTAGTGCACAACTGAAGAGACATTTACTGTAAAGCAGGAAAATAGCCCATCTAAGAGCACAATTAAAATTTATAATACACTAGTTTCCAACTTTGAAAGAGTCTCTTTGTCCACCACAATATACAAACTAGTTGTGCTTATCCTCCTAACGAAGGAAACCGATAAACTACGTTCAGTACACTATACAACAAAAAACTCCAATTACAGTGCTCTACTTTGAGGCTCGTCGGATTCCGACCTATTCTGTTCCTTTGATAGCCTTTCCTTTACTTGTAGACGAACATGTCTCTGCTGCTTCGACTTATCTTCCACTCCAGGAAAAATACCACGCTGGAAAGTTTGTTCTCGCTTTTCAACTGGACTCGAATTTTCACGTGTGTATAAACTCTTGTGTGGGGGGCTAATACAAGGTTTTTGATAACTTGAAGTTTCTTTTTCTTCCGCTGAAAAACTCGTTTTTGGTCTGTATCGCTGAGTGTACTGTATAGCACTATGAATAGCTTTGAAAACTCTTCTCAGAAACCGGCGTTGTAGGGAATAATAAGGACCTGCTTTTGTTTGCAGAGGTCTAACTAACATGAGTACTTGTAGAAACTGAACATACTAGGCAACTTACAAATAAGCACGAAGTCGTCTTTCTCCACGAAGAATAATACGGTAGGCTCTACGGAGACCACATATATAAATAAAAGTGGCAGCAACAATTTCGGAAACCACCTAAAGAACATTAAGATTAAAAAACTTTCAGTGAAAGTTTGCATACCATAGAAAAACTCCAAGACAACTAGTGGAGATTCTTTTGTAAGATGGCAACCGACAGGTAACCAACCAAAAAATGGACTGGGAAATACGATTTATGGAAAAACCACAAGCTTTATCAATAGTTTTCACAACACATAAACAACTTTGAGTCTATCATCTCAAAAACATTACTAATTTGCATCAATGGTGACCACCACGTCTGTGAAGAATGGGATCGAGTTCAACTGGAGGTCCCGACTCACGTTCCTTTGCATATTCTTTCCGGCGCTCAGCTTCTATCCACTCAGGAGTTAAAGTGCGTACAGGTCTCCCTATAAACGTCACAAGTTGTGACAAGAGATATATTTATGTCCAGAAGGTACTTACGGAACTGCAAATTGGAGTAAAAGATGAGTCCACTCACTGCCATAATGGTAACCACACCACCTATCACTCGCACTCTTTCATTTGGAATCAGTTTAGCTAGACGCGGCCAAGGTGTCCAGTAAACGTTTCTCCTAAGAAAAGGGTGATCCGGAACGTTCTCTGTTGGAATCTTATTACTCATAGTTTGGCAAGAAAATTTGGTGAATTCTTTGTGCAAAACACAGCCCAATTTACAAATTTCGCCAAAGCTATCTGAGAAATGATTTAGGAGGGGCCATTCATTGAGGAAGCCCTGGAGTCAACCAGGAATGTTCTCAATCAGATATTTCATAAGCTTCTGCATAAAACTTGGACAATAGACAGTTCAACAATCTATGTCGAAGCCAACTTCAATCTTTGAATAGCCTGTTGGTATTCCAATTACCTTTTTTTCCTTGCATCGTGGCTTCGAAAATTTATATACTATGTTAGCGCCAAATGTTGAGGCAGCTTTTGTTGCAAAAAAAGCGAAGTTTCCTTTTTGGATTCATAAGAGACAAATATAGTGCATGGAGTGTGAAATAAATCTTGGTGACAACGTTAGGTCACTTAGACTGGGAACAAAATCAAATAGACGACGAGGACTCAATCGACTGCACCAATCCCTTCAGTGTATATCTATTGTTTTTTTTGCAAATAGTAGGTGCACCTCTTAGCGTCGATGAACCGCATAGTGTACTGTTTAAACATTGTTAAAAACAACATAAAGAAGCAACCCGCTCTCATCCTGTAACCTCTGTAATTTTGCCTTTATCTTCACATCACATCACTGGTCTTCTCAAAGGATTTTATTTCCCGTTAGCTGTATATTAAACTAGTTGTTATAAGAGTTCAAATGAAATGTCCTTAGACTACAGTAGCAATATTCATTCTTATAAATGAGCCACTGCCAAGAATAAAGAAGTCTTATTCATTATTAAAGATGCTGAAGGATGCTGTGGCCGAAATCAACTATGTATGGTTTTTTCTGCTACTCATTCAATTTGATATCAACATGTGTCGGTTGCCCGGCATGAGACTTTCATCCATTGCAACCAGTAACAAGTTCTTTCTCCCTTCATCCTTCTAGTGAACGTTGAGTTATAGCTACTTGTGAATGCAACGCTATCTCAGGAAAGTGGCTTAACTCTTAAAGAAAAAGCAATTTCGATATCAAGAAGCTTTCTTAGTTAGAATTGAATAACAGGAATACTCGAGAAAAAGTTACCTAAAGTGCTGAAGAATATTTTGGTTTTCTTATTGGAAACAACGAGCTTCTATTGACCATTTATAAGCTGTATTTTACTGGCTACTATAGACCATGGATTGTGTTTAGACAAAAATATATTCCATGTAGCACCGAGTAACTTTGCATTTAGGTGATGCAAATGTTTTCAATTTAATGTCAGTAGATCTATTTCTGGATCCTACAAAAACAAGATTGGAACACTAGCAAGATAATTTATGCTTCTCTAAACTCAGTTAGATGATTACTTATTGATGGCACATTTCGTTTTTAAACTAAATGCAATGAAGTCTTCAAGGAATGGCATCATGATAGCATGGTTAATGCAGCTACAAGGAACTTGAATCACTTTTTTTGGATACTTTTGAGTATTACTATATAACAGCTTCTCTATCCTTAGTTTTGATAAATGTTGAAAAGGTTCTTTCTATTCCATAGATATTTTAACCGTGTTCAACTAAATGATCTTGTCTTTATTATGTTTTGAAGGATGAAACGAAGCTTGAACGAGTAAATTGAACAAGTTACCTCTATATTCACTGGATTTCCGGTAATCTTGTCTTATCTCGAACCGTTGCAGCTTCTATTGAACGCTGATAAAGAGCCAGTACTGGCTGGCTACAAATCTTTTCGGAAAGCATCCGTCAATTTCAACTGTCCGTTGGACAAGTTACAAAGAAACTCCAGTGGAAAACTGAGGGCCATTGACAACTGACTGAAAGGAAATCCGTTATGTGGGCAGAAATTGTTTCATTGAAGAGCTGGTCGCTTGGATGTCGTTGGACTAATAGGAGCCATGTGCGGAGAAATTCTCCTAAGCTTTTGGGCAATTACACTTGCCACGGATATGCAAGGGTCACACAACTGTGAGATAGACATAACAGAAGAATTAAAGGAAAAGAACAACAGCATCCAACAGCAGAAGACTGGTGAGTGTAGTCACGAAGAACCTGAAGATGTGGACCCCGATCATCTTTCACAAAGGTTTAAGAGCAACTGGGTCCTTGTTGTCATACTGATAGTTGCTGAAACAGAGTCAGCTTCACAGTTGTCTCTACCTAGTGTTGTAGCATCCATGGGGTTTGTTCCTGGTGCCATACTTTTGACTTTCTTCGGCTTTGTTGCTATGTATACAGGATTCTTAATAGCAGATATATGGAAACAGCACCCTCTCGTGAAGAATTACGATGAAGTGGTAGGTATTCATTTCGGGAGGGTCGCAAAAGAAGTTGCATTGTGGTGTCAAATCATCGTCTTATGGTGTTTTCTGGCAGCCAATATTATGGTTTCTTCTCAGGCTTTCTATATCGCAGCGGACAGTCGAGTTTGCTACACTGTTTTTTCTATCGTCGTTACAGTACTGGGTATTCTGTTGTCTATCCCTCGAACTTTAAAAGGCGTTGCGTACTTTTCTACTTTTGCCATTATTTTTATCGTCATTCCCGAGGTAATGACGCTCACAGGAGTGGCAGTACAAAATGTTCCTGGGCCAGGGTTACCTGTTGGGAGCAGTCCCAACTACTCTGTTGCACTTGTCAGCAATATGACCAATTTCTTAGTGGCAATATCAGTGGGTAATTTTGATTGCCATTGCCCAAAAGAACTAAGATCTTTTTTGCCTTAGGACATCATTTTCGCGTATTCAGGACATTTATTGTTCTTTAATCTCATTTTAGAGATGGGAAACCCCGGCGATTTCAAAAAAGCGGTGTTTTGGGGGTTCCTTATTAATATTATCAACTACTTAATTATTGGATTGGGAATCTACGCATATACCGGGGAATATAGTCAGAGTCCTTATATCCTAAATCTGGTAACAAGTTCAGTTAAAAAAGCTGCTTATCTATGGGAAGTTGTGAATGTTCTCGTGTCAGCAATGAATTATGCCAATCTTGCTACCAAGAATGTTCTTCGACGTTTCCCAAAGTTGAAGAGCATTTCGTACAAGAGGACACTATGGCATTGGATGGGATGGATGGCGATGATATCTGTGATGTGGTTTATTCCATGGATAGCAGCAGAAATTATTCCTGTGTTCAACAACTTGATAGGGCTTGCAGGAGCATTGTTTTGTTCACAGTTTACATATGGTCTCCCTTGTATTTTGTGGATTCATAGCCACTGGAAAGATATCAAGAAGGGTCATCATTTCTTGAAGACTTGTTGGCTAGTATTTATCTTTATTATATCGATTGCTAGCTTGGGATTGGGCGCTTATGGTTCTATCAATGGCATCGTGACACTTAAAAGCCAAGGGGAGATTGCGTCCCCATTTAGTTGTTCGGAAATACCATAAAGATAGCACTTTGATTCTTTAGAGCAAATTTGAAAAAACTCTAAAATATGCATGTTTCTAGATAGAGTAAATATCCAATGACGGTTAAAATGAATGAGCACAAAAAATACTATTGTTCATCTCGTAGTATAAATAGGCTGTAGGAACAAAGTCGTCGTTGTTACCAATGCAACCCAACGAAGAAAAAATGGAGCATTGAACCCGCCAAATTTCAAATTGAGGGAGATCATTTGTTCCAAGCAGCACTGGCACATCCCTTTTTACTTTTTCATGGCAGACGAGGAAACGTTCGAGCCTTTGTTCGAGTTTGAAGCTCCGCAATATGTAGATTTAAATTTTGCAGCTTCTGAACAAGGCTTTTATGATGGTGCGGATGAATGGTTTGATAAAATGGCTACCGATTCTTTCTCAAATGGGCAAGATAGGAAAATACCGTCCTTGCCAACAGAAAAACACCAAGCACTGAATGGAAAGGAGAAATCGGAACGAAATAAGACGCCGTCGACTAATCAACCAGAGGAAAAGGAGTCCGGGATGATCACTTCAAGAGCAATGGCAAAGCCAACAGATGCCAAATCTATCAAAACGAAGAAAGAGGTTGAAATTCACCAGTCCGATAACCAAACAAAGGAGGAATCCGAAACAGTATTAACAGAAACGACCAATCAGTTGAATGATCTTAGCTTGGATACACGACTACCCAGTCATTCACGAAATGCCAACTCTCCTCAGAATACAAGTGAAAGCATTTCTTCCATTACACAAGATGAAAGCAACGACACTAAACAAAAGCAACCAAAACATTATTTGCGAATAAGCGATGCGTCTTTACAACATAAAGGCACAAGTGCGACACAAAATCTTTCAGCTTCTATGATGGCAAAGAGAGTTCCTATCATACAGACAAACAACAATGCTCCTACATCTCTCAAGCCGACATATTTGCAGTCTACAATGAGCTCCACCTTGAAAGATAGACATATAGAGCAGCAGCCAGGTGAACCAAAAAGGATGAAAAATCTTGCAGCAACTTCAAAAGAGCCCCGAGTTGTTTCTTGTGAAGAAAATACGAGACATATTACAAACATGAACAATACCGTTCCCCATACCCCCAGGTTTCTAACAGCAGAAAGAGCATTGAGATATCAACAAAGACTAGAAGAATTGAGAGAACAATCTAAACTCTTAGTGGTTCCAAGAACTCCTAGAATATATGGCAAAAACTGGAAACCTGAGACAACCAAAGCCAAAACTCCTCATTTCCGATCAGATTTAAGACTTCGGCATTGTGTAGAACGCGCCTTAAAGGAGAGAGAAGCTCAACAGCAAAGCAGTCATTTTGCACAAGAACCAGGACGTTTTATTTTTGGACAAAATACAGCAAGGAGAGCAGAGGTATATAGAAACGAAAGGAAAAAATCTATCTTGAGCTTTGAAGAAATGGAACTCCAACGCATTGAGCAAGAACGCAAAGAGTTACATGAAAGGATAATGAAAAGCATCGACAACTTCCATCGTGCACAAGAAGAATCCTCAAGAGTTGCTTTGTCAAATACTCATTTAAGAAAAAGATGTACAGTTCCAAAAGAGTTTCGCTTCGCAACAAATTCAAGAGTGGGTAGAAAGAGTCAAACAAGTCGAGCCAATTAATTTCTGTTTTGATTATTGCTGGCTATCATTGAAAAGGTTACTATGCTAATTTCATCTTTGTGTTTCTCTAACTTGTCGCCACATCTCTACTGGTTAAACCTGTTACCTTTGCTTCTTACAAGGGATTATTATTTCAAGAATCCTATTATGCGTTTTAAAATGGCACAGTTTTATCTTAAATACAAATAAAATGTTTATCTCCATTATCTTTGACTCTTTCAAGAATAACAAGAAACACTGCGACTTGCAAGATGGTAGGAATATTTATAATTTGAACAGTTCAAGTCTGTTTCTCATCAAAATTACCTTCTTATATACTGCAAACTCTAGAAGCATTGAGCATCCATTGGTATCACCTATCCTCTCCAGAATAAGATTATCCACTTACTATTCCCATTCTTCATGAGAAACTATCTTATTCCAAGAAAGAGGTCGTTCATGCGATGGCTCCTTTCTAATTCATTCGAAACAATATTTTCCCTCTTCTATCGCTTTTATTCTGTCTTTCAATTGCTTTTTCATAGTCTTCTAAGGCAAATAGGGCCTCTGTACTGCAAACAATAGTTTTACTTGCAAACATTTCAAACAAAGACTGCATAATATCCTTCGATTGTCGAGGAAGCCATGCGCCAAGCCAGAAACCACGGATTATGTTTGCATTATACATAAGTTGTCTATTCACCACTTGAATAGGTTCTCCACTCATTCTTCCATATCCAATAAACACTCCATGTCTTCTTAAAGTCTTCAAAGCCACTGTTCCGATTGATCCTCCAACTGCATCCAACACAGCAGCCACTCCACTAGAACCAGTAATTTGTTGAATTCGACTCACCACATCTGTTTCCTCCTCTAATACAATCACTTCGTCTGCTCCTAGATGGACGAGTTCCTGTTTTGTAGCGCAAGATCGAATCAAATTAATAGTCTTCATGTTAAATTGCTTTGCCATTTGGATAACAAACGTCCTAATGCAGAATTTGCAGCAGTTTGAACGATCCATTGGCTGTCCTTCATAGGTGCTGAAGTTTGTAACTCGTGCAACATTCCCCAAGCACTTAGTGGATTGACAAATAATTGGGCGGTCACTGTATCTTCAATGGTATCTGGAACAGAAATACATCGATCCTCATCAACAACAACATATTCTTGCCATGTACCTGCGGATTGCGTAGGCAACAGGGCTACTCGAGTAGATACAGGAAGCGTGGTTTTGGGACCATTTTTAACAATCTCACCACAACCTTCTAAACCAGGAACAAAACCTGTGGTTCTATTCACTACTGCTGTCACACCAGGATATTGTCCTTTCACCGTAAAGATATCCGATGGATTCAAAGCAGCGTATCGCATTTTCACCAATACTTGCCCTTCACCCGGCTCTAAAACCTTTGCACTGTTATTCAATCTCAAAGCTCCTTGTAGAGGGTCACCAAAAAATACAACTTCAAGTGCTTTTTGTGTATGTGGCAGGTTCATATCTTGCAAGGAGAAAAGAGGATGTCACTCGAAATAAGAAGAAACACAGAAAATGTCGAGGCGATGCATTTCTTCATTGAAAGAACATTCCAATCACCTCATGCCACGAAACCGTTTCTCTTTATTAGACTTGCAAGCAGAAACAAGATATCTTCGTAAAAGGTGTCTAGGAGCAAGAGTTGTAAATATATATGATATTACACCAACAACTTATTTACTCAAGATATCAGTTCCTCCCAGAAATAACGTGTCGAGTGATTCGACGGAGGAGCCTGTTACCTGGGAAAAGACTTTTATTTTAATAGAGTCAGGTATCCGAATTCATGAGACAAAGTTTGCAAGAGAAAAGTCCAATGTTCCATCTGGTTTTTCTGTCAAGCTTCGAAAGCATATTCGTTCTAGGAAAATACAGCAGTTGAGGACAATAGGAACCGATAGGGTCTTTGAGTTTGTATTCAGTGCTAGAGCTACGGAAAATGGAGTGGAGAAACCTTGTAGACTAATTGTTGAGTGTTATTCAACTGGAAATATTATTCTTACTGATGATGAGTATACTATTCTGTCGGCACTTCGAAGTTATCGAGGTACCTTTGGGGTGAATAAGGAAATAGTCCATATCTTTACTCGAAACAAGTATCCAGTGCATCTCTTGCGTTCAAATATGAGTCTTTCCACCGAATATGTCTTCCAAGTGTTGAAAGAAGCTCCTTTAGAGGAATCTGTTCGTAAATATTTGTCTTCCAAACTGGCTTGTGGTCCGCAGATAATCGAACACGCCCTGGTTGCTGCTGGGTATCCTGTATCTAAGAAAGTTGGTGATATTGTGTCTGTTGATACGGACCAAGAAAACTTATACACACAAGCACAGTGTTTTCTAAACACCTTGGCCAGTTTTGAACCCATTTTAGATGATCATGATGCTAATGCAAACAATGTCATAGAAAAAGGATACATTTTTTATAAAAGAATTAGACACTACAGAGTTGAAAGATGACTCTGAAACATCCAGAACAAGAAAGGACATAGTGTTTGAAGATTTTGCTCCCATTCTGTTTTGTCAAATGTTATCCAAGAAATATATGATATTGGATACATTCAATGAGGCAGTGGATAGCTACTTTGCCCGTCTAGAAGAAGAAAAAGCCAAAGTAATAGCTTCAAAACAAGAAACAACGGTGAGTAAGAAAGTGCAAGCACTGAAAAAGGATATGGAGAGACGAATTGCAGAATTAGAGAAAACAGAAGCTGACAGTTTCCAAATTGCACAGACCATTGAATTAAATGCAGAAGACGTAGACAAGGCCATTTTAGTTGTTCGAGCAATGATTGCAAATGGTGTGGATTGGAAGGAATTGGAAAATATGTTGGAAGAAGAAAAAGAAAAGGGCAATCCTGTTGCACAAGTCATTCATTCATTACATCTTGAAAGAAATGAAATAACACTTATGCTTTCAATGGATGGAACAAACGAGGAAAATTGGAAGGATAATTTAGAAAATGTCGAAACAGAGAATTTGTCTGATGATGATGAAAGAGAAGAAGCCTTTGAAGTAGAAAGAATGAATGCAGTGATGAGTTCATCGAAACCTGTTTTACTTGCGGATGTTGATCTCAGTTTAAGTGCTTTCGCAAATGCCGCACGTTATTTTGAGAATAGACGTCGAGCACAAGAGAAGAAAGAAAAGGCAATGGAGGCGACGAAGAAGGCATTGAATGTTGCAGAGAAGAAAGCAACGAAACAGGTGGAACGTTCACAACAAGGATCGTTGAAACCTGCAGTGGCTTTAAGAGAAATTCGAAAACCTTTTTGGTTTGAGAAGTTTGATTGGTTTATAAGTTCAGAGAATTATCTTGTGATTGCTGGTCGAGATGCACAGCAAAATGAATTGATAGTGAAACGCTACATGCGACCTTATGATGTTTATGTCCATGCTGATATCCATGGAGCTTCTAGTGTTGTTGTGAAGAACAATTCTAAAGATATGCCAATTCCTTTGATGACTTTAACTGAAGCAGGTTCATTTGCCATGTGTCATTCTTCAGCATGGAGTAGTAAGATTGTTTCCTCTGCATGGTGGGTCCATGCTGGTCAAGTCTCGAAGACTGCACCATCAGGAGAATATTTGACGACAGGCTCTTTTATGATTCGCGGGAAAAAGAATTATTTGCCTCCTTCGCAGTTAGTTATGGGTTATGGTATATTGTTTAAATTAGATTCATCTTGTATAGAAAATCATCGACATGAACGGCAAGTGAGAATGGAAAGAGCTGAAGTACAGCATACTTTGGAACACAATGAAAAGGAAAAGGTTCCTGAAGAGTCGAATGATTTTCCAGAGAAGACACAATTGACAAGAAATTCGACGATAGAGGGAAATACAGAGGCATTGTCGATGGATAGAGAGGAAGATTCCGTAAAGGATAGAGAGATGGAAGAGTTATTTGATAAATATCAAGAGAAGCTATCCGATCATTTGGAGCAATTGAATGTGTCTCTTGAGAATAATAATAAGGATGCAGAAGCAACACAGCTGTCTATAATTTCTGATGTTCCATTACAAAGGGATAGCAAGGAGCAGTCGAAACAGTTAAAACAGAAAGAAGCTATACATACGAAACCCAATAATAATAAGAATGCAAAGAAGGAAGAAGGGCAAAGAAAAGAACATCATATGGACACTTTGGAGAATACAGACATCAACAAGTTACCTCGAGGGAAGCGCAACAAAATAAAAAGAGCAAAGAAAAGGTATTCCGAACAAACTGAAGAAGAAAGAAGAATGGCAATGGCTTTATTGGGTTCTTCCAAGTTAGAAAAAGATGCTGAAACAACTGAAACAAATAGCAATGCTACTTTGCATCAAGAGAGTTTTCAACCTGAGAAGAATGAAAGAGAGGATGGCTTTGTGAAGAAACGAAACATTCAAGTTGCTGAAGATGAAGATAACTTTGGAGTGGCTGATGAAACCAACATTATCAATTTATTTACTGGACAACCGATTGATTCAGATATTTTGGAATTTGCTATTCATGTATGTGCTCCCTACCAAACATTGTCCCATTATAAGTATCGCATCAAGTTGATACCAGGAACATCCAAAAAAGGAAAAGCAGCCAAAACAGCAAAATCCATATTGATAAGAATGGCAGAAAATAACAAAAATTTAAGAGAAAGAGACCTTATTCGAGCTATTCCTGATCAAGAGTGCATCCAAACAATGATAAGTGATGTGAGATTAATGGCACCTGGTCTTCAAGAAGCAATTGCATCGAAGAAAAAATAAAAAGTTTTCAAGAAAAGTATTCAACTTTTATTATAAAAACCAAAAAGGTCTAATGATGCTTCCTAAAGCATTAATCCTTTTCGCAAGAAACAACACTTAAAGCATTGTCTGCATTCGCTTAGGATATTCCAATTCATGAGCGAGAACTTGTTTGACTCTAGAAATAAATAAGCCAACTGTCGATTCTGCATAAAGAAAGTTCATACTCTTCAAATGCTTTATCCAAGTCATCATTTACTATCACGTGGTCATATAAACCCTAAGAAAGATTATGAATAACACAGTAACTCTAAGAAAATTTACCGCTTCTTCACAAGAACTCATTTCCGTTGTAGCATCTTCCAATCGCTTCTTTAGGTCACTTTCACTTTCAGTATTTCTCGAACAAAGTCGAGACTCCAATACCTTGAAATAACGGTCTCAAGTCACAATTTGTCGAGTGCAATTCAATTCTTACTGATAAGGATGGAGGTGATATGAATATAATTTTCGCATTTATGCCTTTCTTACGAATAGAACGACAACCTTGTACATCAATATCAAGTACACAAAGATTTCCCTCATCCACAACTTGTTGAACAGCTTGAATACTGGTGCCATATAGTTTCCGTGGACCACTGCATATTCAATAAACTCATTTCTAGCAATCATTTCTTTCATCGTCTGTTTCGAAACAAAATAATAGTCTACCCCATGGCGTTCTCCCTGTCTTGGTGACCTTGTTGTGTGACTAACACTGAAACCTATCCAATTTGGATAAGCTGCTTTCAACTTGGCTACTATGCTGCTTTTTCCTGCTCCTGAAGGGCCAGTAAAAACAACTATTGCTGAAGTAGACGCAGCTTTCTTTGTATTGTTGTTCATGTCTGGACAATACTTTGCCAATTTTATACACAACGGTCTCCAAATTGGCATTTTCGAACTTTCGTATGGGTTCCTTTTGAATGTCATTGACAAATACAAGACATAATGAAACAAAACGATACAAGTGTTCATTTAAAGAAATAAAAGACAATAACAATTATTCTTCGAGGCAAATTCTAAAGTTTATCGAAAACCTAACCAAGATTATTACTAGCATATCCCTTATCATAGCAATTTCCATGATGCATCAGGGTCAGGTTCAGTAGTAAACTCAACATCAAGAATCCCTTCTGCAACCTTTGAACCAGCTCGAGGACCCTTTTGAATATTAAATAAAAATAATTGTTCAAGGAAAAAAACTTCTTACCGTAAGTGCATGCATCGTAACCAATTCCTTTCCAGTCCATAGGTTTTTATTTTTCGAACTTCTTTTCAGTGTATAAAAGTCAGTATGTCTCACTTGTTCCGTACCATCTGTCACATCAACATAACCAAACAACACCATTTCATTCGGACCACCAAAACCTGTAATTGGAATCTTCACTGGTCCTGGATTCAAATAATGTGCAATGGCTCCTAATATAGAGACTAAGTTCGAAGTCTCCTAAAGATTATTATTTCAAGTCTTACCAGTACGAATCAACTGAACATTTTCACTGCATTCTTGTTCAGTCCACTCTTCTCCTACTCCAGGCCTCAGTGGTGCAACACCAGCTCCTTTACGTAAACGATAAACGGCTCTAATCACTCGATACGCTTTCCATTCATATTTCACTTCAAATCCCAAACCTCTTCCTACTTCTGCTAACCGAACAGACAAATGATAAAGTGCACCATAATCAATCATTGAAGACTCTCGCATAGAAGCAGTGTGCAGCATTTCTAATTCTTTGGCTGCTAACTGCTTTCCAATTCTCTTCACTTCATCAGGTCTTCCCATAATAGCAGCAGAGGCATATAATACCAACTTGTCTTCAGAAGGTATCGAGTCTGACATGGAAGATACAGCAGCATGATAGGCTTGAATCATTTTCTCTGGCTGATGTAGTCGACAAGCGATATCCAACTTGAGTGCAAGAAAACGAACCTTTTCTTCTCCTGTTAGAGAGCATCTTTCTGCTTCCAAAGTTTCCCAAGCAGGTAGCAGATATGTCTTTACAAGTGACAATCTCAGTCTTGAATTTGTTCACCAGACAAGTTTTGAACTGAGCTTTGAGCAGTGAGGGTGCAATAGACAGTATGACACCATTGGGCAATTAGAAATCGCAATTCTGGACCTAAAGTTGTCGGATCTTCTATTTGTTCCAGACAATTCAACACTTTCTCTTCCCTTGAACCATTGGCAATTCCTGTTTCATGTATTGAAGCTAAGGAAACATTAACAGCTGCTCGGATTTCTTCCTCCAGTTTCTTTGATATCTTTGAGGAAATCTGTTTTTCCTTTGGTTTGGTTGGTTCCTTGTTCGAGTTTTCTGTCTTTTCAACGTCTTTTGGACCAACGGCAGCAATTGGTGTTGCTGTACCGTTGATTTCCGCAACTATCCGATCCAATTCTTCTTCTTTAGGTATTGTTTTCTGCTTATTTTTGGTCTTTTTCTTTTTCTTCTTCTTATTTGATTTCGCTGGTGCCGTCTCTGGTTGGCTCGGCACTTGTATTTTTGGTTGACCAGAAGAATAATACACATAAAAGATTATTGAGGCTGCGACACCCAAAGAAAGCGTAATCAATCCTGCCTCCCAAGTTTTTACCATGAACGTTAAAGGATATACTTGAGAACTCGACAAAGGCGTCCACTTTCAGACACCAAAACGCACCACTGTCAAGGCCGACAATGTCTTAATGAATCATTTTGAAGGACACGAGGAAAAGATACTTGATGGATGATGATCAAGTGAACAACATGAAAATTTTATAAGCAAAGTATATTTTATAGAAACCAAACAAACACATAACACAAAGAAAGACACAGGTCTTTAACCAAATAGGTCTTTGTAATCAGGACTATAGACCATTTCCACTGGAACACCTCCGCGATGGACGGCATAAGTTTCCAATCCAACAAAAGAAAGTCCTTCTCCTCCTTCTTGTCCCCAGACTGCTATGGATAGCTGATTGCTGCCTCTGGGATTCAATATTCCTGTAGGTAATGCAAAGAAATGTTGAGGTCCAACATAGTTGATATAGTGACCAAGCATCCATCCATTCAAGAAAATAAGAGCTCGATAGCGACTGGATGAATTCGCATCTTCAATACGCACACCAATGGAAGCATCTGCATCTTCAGGTATATCCAAGTCAAAGGTGGTTCGATACCAAGCAACGCCTGCCTCAGAGAAGGTATGGGGAAGTGTTACTTGTTCCCAATCTTTATCAGGGAATCCTGGAAGATACCATCCATGACGTTCTCCATAAAGACCTCCGTTATTGAAAGGACCTCTAGCAGAGTCGATATATTCTTCTCCTCTTAAATTGCCTTGGATTCTCCAATGAATAGGAATGTCGTCATCCATTTCACGACAAGAGGTAACAAGTTTCGCTTGAACAAGTCCTCTTGGATGTTGCCACTTGTTGTGTGTATTGGTATAGTCTTCATCATGTCCCATGTTTTCTAATAGTATGGCAATGACATTATCAGCTTCCTTATTGAGCATGTTCTTTCCAAAACTGAATGTTCTTGTTCCATTATCTGCAGTTCCCAAGAAGTGTCCATTGAACCACACGAATACACACTGAAGTCTCCACCTTCTCCTGTTAGTGTGATACCTTTAACATCATTATCTTTAGAAGAGAAGTGACCTCTAAACCAGACATCTCCAACATGAAAACCATAATCATCCATATATAAGACTGGAAGCGTTATAGGCTTGAATGGAGAGTTGGTATGGTTCTTATCTGCAATGACCCAGTCACTGTCATTGAAATTTGGCTCTTTCTCATACGTTTCATATTTGAATTTCCAAAAGTCTAGTGATGGTAGATATACTGGCGGTGGCCCTGGTATTGAAGTTTTCCAAGTAAGTGGTTCTTCACATACCAAGTTGGATAGTTCTTCCCCATTCCAGGTGATATAGGTTGGTACTTTTGGTGGAATGACTCTTAGTGTCGTTTCTATTTCAGTATCTCCTCTCAAATGTAGCCCTCCATCGGAGCCATATTTAGCAGTTCTTACCAAATAAGGACCACTGACTAAAACATCGCCTTGATTGGACTCAATATTCCACCATTGTTTTGCTACCTTTCGACTGGCAAGGATCAAATAGAGTGGCCTAGCATCAGATAGTATCATCAGTCGTGTCACTTCATTCTGTTGATAGTTTATTCGTAAATGCTTGCTCTCCTGTTCCCAGTGAGTTTTATCCAATTTACCTTCAAACACCTCAATGATGGGTTCATATTCTGCATTTTCGAAGGAAAACATTAATTCTCCATATTGTTTTTCACCCAAATAAAAGATAGCCACATCAGTATCCCTATTAGAATCTGTCACTGTAGTATGTGTCATCATTTCAGCAGTAGAATAGTTCAAATATTGATTTCCAAAACGATAATAACAAGGAAGCATTTTAGAATCTCTCCTGTCAATTAGGATATAGGTTCCTGGCTCCTGAGGAATTTCATAGTCACCTGCGACACCTTGAATGAGAATTCTAGTAGTTTCTTTGGTAATCGATGTGCTATTTCTGTGCCTAAGGATATACAACTGAGTGCCATCTTCTTCATTAACTCTTCCTTGAAGATACAATGTAGGACTTGTCGGTTGAACCACCTGCAAGGTATCCATCCTTCGCAATGGCTTGAATACTCTAAAAAAGTTTGCCATCAATTTCTGTTCTGAGTACTTGTCAGTCAGTTGTCGACCTTCATTAATTGCCGCACCATAGTCATATGATGTATAAACACCTGGAAAGGGTAACCAACCCCAGGTAGTCCCTCCGAATGTCATATAAAAGTTCATCATTGTTTCTCCTTGCGCAATTTGATTTTGGTAGAATACTCTTTCAAAGTTACTATTTGTCATTTCATAGCAATAATGGTAACCAGGTCCATGCCAGGGATCAAAAGAACCTCCTTGAAACTCAGGATTATACATTGGTTCATTAGGATTATATTGCTCATGAGCAGTTGCAAAATATGTAGGCACTGGAAACCAGTGAGAAGGGTTAGAACAATCGAATCCTTGAGGATAACTATCCAGTCCATAGATATTTACTGCTCCAGGACCATAGGCCCAATTAGGTTGGTCTATCGCATCATTAAAGGTTAAGGGAACCACAATACCATCTTCTCTAAACTTTGCTTCTAGCAGTTGCATATACTTGGCACTAAGATTTCCAACATCATATTCATTTTCTACTTGTACTCCAATAATAGGACCGCCATAAGGACATTGATGCTTTGCCAAATAAGGATCTACTGCTGAAAACCATTGTTGCCATGCAGCGGTATAGTCAGGGTCATCTGTACGAGCCAAACCTACCAATGAGGAGACAAGCCAGCCTGGAAAACCACCAGCATTAGTCTCAGCATTGATATAAGGGCCTGGTCTTGAAATCAAATATAAACCGGTTTCCTTTGCCATGTCAAGAAGCCTGTCGATATCTCTGATACTTTCAAAATTATATAGATGAGATTTTGGAGAATGATAGGACCAAGCAAAGTAAACAGTAGTAGCTGACATTCCGGCTGCCTTGAGTTTCTCCAGAATGTCTTTCCATAGACTCGGACTTGGTAGTCTCCAGTAATGAAAAGCACCGGAATAGATGAATTGTCTTTCACCGTCTATAATGAGAGAATATTTGTCATAAGTCACATTCCCTGTTTTGAATTCTGCATGAACGAGGAGTGTCAAAGAAATAAGGAGGAAGATGATTAAGCTTCTTCTCATAAGCACTTTTGTCTAATCTCCAAACGAATCACAGTCTTCATAAATACATCTACTCGTTATTTAAAGCTTTTTATATATCTCTTCAGTCATTATGGTCGAATGGATGGGACCAAATGGTGGATGATGTCCTTTGGCAAAGGGACTGGACGGGACGTTTTCTTGAAATGTTGCTGTTCATTTGGTATTGTCTAAAGGAATAGACATTCGTAAACACCCAAGAGGCATTAAGGGGACACGAAAAGGTATTCTGTAAATGTTTATCTTTAAAACTTTGCTGCTATGAACTTGTTTGAAAAACTCTAATTTACCCAAAGAAATGCCTATTCTTCCTTGTCTATAAATAGCCGGGTTAATAATAATAAATATTCTTCTTATTAATAGCCTATTCCATCTACAGAGTCGAAATCAACAGTTGCAGTGATTGCTCTTATTTGATTATCATGTGTGTGGTTACTCAAAAAAGAGACAACACTTTGCAAAGCTATTTTCTCTCTAATCTCAGCCAGTGGACTATAATCTTGTGATGCTGTAGCCAGACTGTAAAGTGAAGTCAGTAACGGACCTTTATACTGAACGAGTTTTACATATAGAATGGTTCTCTCTTGAAACGACTATTCTAGGATCCACACACTGTAAGAGATAAGCTACTGCAAACATGTAATAGAAAATTACTGCTTGCTTCGTTTATTTATTTTTTGTAATATTTCTTCAATTAAATGGCGATCACTTGACGTAACCAGAAACACTTCTTGCACAGTTGATCCCTTCCGTGCCAATAATTTATATCCTGTTGAAGTTATTGTAGTTATTCGTAAGATTAAATGCGGAGAACGGCTTTTTCCATTTTTAAGACGACCAGGAATAATTGTTTGCACACAACCTTGTTGCGATAACAACTTGAGGGCTTTCAACAGACCTGGAATATGTGTTGAATGATTGAGAACAATTCTAGCCTCATCGTCACTATTGGATTCATTTCTTTGGGGTGTTTCATTTGTCTCTGTCACTTTTGTTTGAGGATTCAATGTTGAATCTGAGTATCTTTCCGTAACATGGCTCAGATTCATGCCACCATGAGAGGATGATGCTGGTCTTCCGTCAGTTGCAGAACCATTACGCAAAGAATCATTTGACACTGCGGGATATAAATTATGATGCAGAAGTGAAAAAGAATCGAATTGAGGAAACGAAAACATAACCTCCCAACGACAAATGGGAAATATCTGACTGAGATGATTCAAAGACTCCTCAGTGCCTTCCTTGTCATAACCAATTACTCCACAAGAAAAATAATAGCCTTGATTCTTTAATATTCTAAATAAATACCAATCTCTATCAAATAAGCAAAGATGCACTCCAAGGTCCTGTATAAGGTCGCTCCGAAAACTTTCTTCATCAGCATCACTTGTGTTGAATACAAAGGAGAACTCTAATGACATTTGCTCCAATGCCTCTTTCGTTTCCTTCAGCTTCCTCTGCTCTTTTGCTGAAAATGGAGAAAGTAGCAAAGCAAGAAACTTCACCTTCCTGTCTTCTTTTACATGCAAGTATGAAGTTGGCAAATGTCTAGAATGATAGAGCCGATTATTCGTTGAAAACGTTTGGCTTGAAGGAAGTTCTAAATGAGGATTTTTGCAGTGATTTCCTTGAACTATTCTTCTTATTGCTTCTTTGGATGTTTTCCTTTCACCTTTCCATGCGTTTTGAATCTCTCCATTACCAACAACTTTGGTTGAGACGCTCTCTTCTTCTACGTTCAACTCTCCTTCCACCAGACTCTTTACAATGGCATTGGGATCAACTCTATTGATGTGGCTTTTCTTTTTGACAAACTGTTGTTTGATGTTCAAAGTTTCTTCTAAATATCGATACTGTTGTTGTTCTTCTATTTCTTTTCTTGGTTCCCAATCCCTATTTTGTTGCAGCTTTTGTAAGTTTGTTGAACAATGTTTCAAAGAGCAGCAACGCGATCTTTGCAACACTGCAACGAAAACTGTTGATATACGAAGTGTATTTCTATGAACCGGAGTCCACCAACAAAATAAACAAGTCCTTTTCTTGTCATTCATTTAGGTCAAGACAGCAAGGACTCCAAGCCACAATCGATCAATGGAATGAAATGGTTGGCGTCAAATAAGGACGCTTTCCGTTTCTTCTTTAACCTTTTCGATCGACACTGACCCATTAGAGGAGTTCATGTCGGTCTATGAACTAAATACTTGATGCAACTTTAACTGACAAAGAAACAGAGTTAACCAACGCTTTAATTTTTTAAACACGGTATTTCTAGACACATGAAAATAGCTTTGTTTAGTACACTAGCTTTTATGAAGTAGGTCTTATCGGAAGTTCCAAGTCTTAAAATCAACATCATTTATAAATTTTGTTAAAGATATCCCAGTTAAAAGACTTTAGTGGTCTTATTGTTTGAATTGTAAAGCAACATCACTAGTGACTTTGTACGGATGAAAATGAAACCAATGTGCTCCTGAGAGCTCCATTAGGAGTTGCTTTGCCATTCATTCGGCAGAAAGTAACTAAAATTTTCTTCTGTCTTCTTCTCAGGGTTTCCTCCTTCCCTGTTTAATCCAATCAAGGATGAACATCAGGAGAATAATTGCAAACATAACGTTTATTTTGCTTCTAGAAGAGCAATTCTATTCATAGAACAAAGACAGGGATGATGCTGTACGTCAAAAAAGAAATATTTCCAAGTTCCAGTAGAAATACTTTTTGTGCTGATATTTTCTATTTTTGGAAATTTGAATTGTCAACCGCAATTTCTTTTAGCAATAAATGTTGGATGTCATTTCAATCGCTTTTAGAGGTTCAGACATTCAATCTTTTTTGCATTCATTTCAACTTTTAAAGGTTGTAAAGCTCAATTTCAATAATGCTCTGTATGTTTCCAAACGCACTGATTCTTCCTAACTTTCTGTTGGTTTCTTTTCTGAACGATGGACAGTTCAGAGAGTTGTTTCCTTGAAACGGATTCCAGTGAATTTTATACTGTTTTGGAGAATTCTATAACTTTAGCAAAATATTTGAAAAGGCTTCCAACAAAAGTGAAATCAAACAGTATAGGCCTAGTCAAAAGTTTAATTACGACGCTTCAGAAACTTATTGGCCACTATCTGTTCAACCAAAGAGTAAAACTCTTTTTCCACACTTCACGTGGTTGACCATGTCGTGGCTTTTTCTCTTGAGTTTTTCTAGACCTTTGAAGTGTCTCTAAAATCTTCTTTATATACCTCGATCACTCTAAACAAGTAAAGTCTCTTGGGAAATCTTTTATCGATGACTTGAAGTATTCAGAGGTATTCATTGAAAATTATTGATTGCCATTTCTTAGGGACGCCAACGACAAGTCGGTAATCATTTTATTGATCATCACATGTCCATCAGCGAAATACAACGGCAAGAAGAGTTTTTTATTAAACCAGAAAACAAAGCCTTCGAATTAGATAGTAGCCAGTGGCCATTACTGTTGAAGAATTTCGACAAATTAAACGTACGGACTAGTCACTATACTCCACTGCCCCATGGACACACCCCTTTGAGACGACCACTCAAAGAATATGTACGATACGGGGTCATCAACTTGGATAAACCGGCAAATCCATCGTCACATGAAGTAGTAGCTTGGGTGAAAAGAATCTTAAAAGTCGACAAAACTGGTCATTCGGGGACATTGGACCCTAAGGTGACAGGCTGCTTGATCGTTTGTATTGACAGAGCAACAAGACTGGTAAAAATCTCAGCAGAGTGCTGGAAAAGAGTATGTGACGGTGCTTCGACTTCACGGATCTCTCGGCGAAGGTGGCGAAGGCAAATTGGCACGAGCAGTTGATCGTTTGACCGGTGCTGTGTTCCAAAGGCCACCATTAATATCAGCTGTAAAGCGACAACTTCGAATTCGAACTATCTACGAGAGCAAACTATTGGAGTTTGATGATTCTAGACATCTTGCAGTTTTTTGGATTCGTTGCGAAGCAGGCACTTATGTTCGAACACTCTGTGTTCATTTAGGTTTGTTGTTAGGAGTAGGAGCTCATATGCAGGAACTGCGGAGAATTCGTTCAGGAACTATGGGTGAAGATAATAGCATGGTTACCATGCACGATGTATTAGATGCTCAATGGTTATATGAGACCTGTGGAGATGAAAGCTATTTAAGAAGAGTTATAAAGCCTCTTGAAGCCTTATTAGTTGGTCATAAACGTTTGGTTGTGAAAGATTCTGCTGTAAATGCCATTTGTTATGGAGCAAAGGTTATGATTCCAGGGCTTTTGCGTTTTGAGTCAGGGATTGAGGTTGGAGAGGAAATAGTTATCATGACAACTAAAGGGGAAGCTATTGCTCTTGGTATTGCAGAAATGACGAGTGCAGTGATGGCTACAGTTGACCATGGTGTGGTTGCTCGTATCAAAAGAGTGATGATGGAGAGAGATACTTATCCTAGGAGATGGGGTCTAGGACCTGTTGCTAGTAAAAAGAAACAACTCATTGCTGCGGGGCAGTTAGATAAACATGGAAAACCTAATGAAAATACTCCCAAAGACTGGTTTGAGATTCAACCTTCACTGGAAAAAACTAACATTGTTGAAGGTGCTTCAGCACAAAAGGAAACAAACATGATGACACCAACAAACAAAAATAGAGAGGGAGAGGAAGCAAAAGAAAGCTCCAAAGAAGAAAAATCGAACAAGAAGAAGAAGGAAAAGAAGCACAAGCATAAGAAGCATAAGAAAGAGCATTCTTCATCTGAAAAGAAATCTTCTAAGAAATCGCATAAATCGTCTTCGGAGAGTGATGATAACGAGAGCAGCGACTAGGTTTCGATATTTCGAGTATAGTAATTTTCAGTTGTCTTAGTTATCATTTCTTACTTGATAGAAATAAACGAGTTTGAGAAGGATGACTTTATTACGAAGTTGATCCATCTTTTGTGGAAGAGCCTATCCACTGCAAATATTCTTAAACGAATGTATATCAGAGCGTAACTTTATAAATTACAAGAGCCAGCCAAATACCTTGTAAGCCTCCTTGGATTGGGAGACTAATAACCTCCGGTAGATCATACGGGTGACTTGCTCGTATTTCCCCAGCAATTCTTGGTACAAGGCTACTCTTAGTTTTGATAATTAGCAACTGTTCTTGATCTCTCTCTACTTTGCCTTCCCACCTATAGTTTGCAATCTCTATAAGTATAAAAGCAGCACAGTTAACTGATCCAAAGCAGATACCAATAGGTGCTTTCAACACCAGCTATTGTGTTCACGCAGGCTGCTAAACTTTTTTCTACTAGCATACTTGAAATGGATCGAGCGACCTCTTGGTTAGGGACTGTGCAATAGACCACTGCATAGTCTGAAGGCTTGTGACTACAAAATTATTGATTAGTAAGCCATTATCACGGAAACAATAGAAGAGATCACATGTAGAATATATTGAAAACTATCCAACACGAGACTACAAGCAAGCATAATTTTGCCAAGTTGACTAACCTTGCTACAGCTTCCCCAGTTGCACGAGTTTGTATGTTCATAGCTGGAAAAGTCCCAGTCCTCCCTAGCAGAAGTGAACGGTTCTTCCGACAAAAAAATAAACCCAAATTTAAATATAATTTCGCCGCAGCTTCGTTTTGACACCAAGTTTCTTGGCTATTCTTGCAAGCAATGCTTCGTAACGTCAGAGCGTTTCCAACAAGAAAGCCAAGCCGGAACATGGAGGTGCGTGGGATCTTGGAGTACTCGAGATGAGTTTGGGTGAAGAGAAAAATGCAATCGAAAAGAAAAATTAAAGTTTCCGCGCTTTTTCCCTATTGAGACTTCAAACAGTTATCGAATACTTGTCACTTCTCTGACCTACAAACTAAGCCAGTAAATAAGCCAACAAGCAGAAGCGGTTTTTTATCCTGTAAATAAAAGGCCCTCATATGCAAAACTACATTGAATATTTCAAGTTAGTTTCAAAGAATGGCTGGTAGTTTCTTAAACAAAGAAGACACGAATCAACGAGCAAGTCAACTAGTGTTCTCTTCTTTTGCTTAGTGGCTGTGGCGCAAAAGACTCTTTTACATATACTTTTTCACTTTTCTGTTCAGACAATCAAACTAAACAGTCTTCAGCAAATTACAAAGATGTCGATCACTCTTGTATAGAAGGCTCCAGTCTACTCAAAAAGACGAATTCTGGAATGGATTCCAGTGAACCAACGCAAAGTTTTTTACACTTTTTTCCTGATTTGTAGCCAATTTTTAGCACGTAAAGCCATGGCAGTTTGGTAAATGGCTCGAATTCAACTTTTGGCAGCAGCGATGACGCTTTTCTGAAAGCTAATGATGGGGAATTTCGGACACTATTCCGAGACCATTGCCTTTCAGGTGCTTGCTAAAACTGGCTATTACACTAGGAAAAAAAGCATATTGTTCCGGGTTCACAGAAATGGACTGGACAGCAGTCAACGCTCTAACAATTTATTTCATAGTAGAAATTTTTTTGCAGTGCCTTTTGTCTGTAGAACTAGTAATAACGAGAGCTTCATATCAATGAAGTTGAAAACTGTTGTTTTTGTTTCAGGAGGAGGACGATCTCTTCAAAATTTATTGGAATATAAAAGTAATGGTATGAATCGCTATTCTCAAAGTGACTAGAATCTGATTGGGACTTTTCACATAGGAAAGCTCGAAGATGTCGATTTTGTCACGGTCGTTGTGAGTACTTTATGCTATTATGTATTGTCTTAAAGAGAACTGATTGTTTGATTTTTAGTGTAGCAAGCCTGGAGCAAAAGCTTTAGATGTAGCAAAACACTGGTCAATAGAGAGTCATATTGTTTCACCGAAGAGTTTTCCTTCAAATGTTGAATTTAGCGAAGCTTTGGCAACAGTTTGTGTAAGTTGTTTCTTGTAGACACAGGCCTTGGTTCACTCGTTGTCGTTTATTTTAGTTAAGCTATGATGCTTCATTGATTGTGTTGGCAGGCTGGATGCACTTTTTTCATATTCCCGAACCGTTCTTAGGACGCGTGATAAATATTCATCCGAGTCTCATTCCATCATTTTGTGGAAAGGGATATTATGGGATGAAAGTCCATCGGGCAGTGGTAAGATTTCAACTTTTTCGGTGACTTGTCTCATGAAATAAAATGGTAACTGTAGTTGGATTTTGGAGTGAAAATAACCGGATGTACAGTACACTTTGCGGATAATGAGTACGATCATGGACCAATCATTTTGCAGAAAGCAGTGCACGTGTTAGATTCGGACACAGTGGAGACTTTATCTTCTAGAGTATTTGAGGCAGAGAAGAAAGCCTTGCCAGAGGCCATTCGATTATTCAGTGAAGGCAAGTTGGAGGTGAGGAACTGTTGAGGAAGTATATTACAATATTCAGTTTGATTATTGTTAGATTTGTGGTCGAAAGACTCGAATTTTAGCAGAAAAGAAACCTTGTAATTTAGAATAATTTTGTAGGAATCGGATTACACGTTGTGTTCATTTTAGAGTGTTTTTTGAAAACTAAGCAAAACAAACAAAATCTTTATCCCCCTTGTTCAAGGCAAAATCGTTTTAATCCCACTCTCATATATGTTTGATATCTTCTCATTTTTCAATACGGAAGCTATCCAATACTGTGCCACTTGTATTATATAGAGTAAAGTTCAAAATATTATGGTTTACCTGGACCAATGCATATCCACCAAATGGATAGTTAATAGCATCATATCGAACTTGTGCATAGTCGGGATACGTAATATTGGGAGTGAAGTAATTGTTATCGGCAACTGCTCTCCCAGCAACGCCATTCATGATTTGAACAGGATAAGGAGGGTTCTTATATAGAGTACCATTTTCCTGAACACAATTTGAACATTGTTGTTTGGTAACATTGTTAATTGGGTTGATTCTTTCATAAGCATGAACATGACCACACCAATACATATCCGCCTTGTATTGGTACATCAAAGGAAATACTTCCTTTTCCAACTCAGGTCCAAAAGTATCGCAACTCTTTCCACTAATATTACATGTAAGGGGACGATGTGCCATGAAAATCAGCCAAAGATTTGGATTAGTCTCTCGTCTCTTGGAAAAGGCTTCCAAATCTTTTTGTAACCATTCCATTTGTCCAGGAAACGTACTTAATGGTGCTGGCTGTGTCATTTCCCATCCTCCAAGGGGATAAGAAAAATAATTCTCATAATTCATAAAAATAAAATGCACAGGACCTTCGTCAATGGAGTACCAAAGTGCATCTGGTGTTGCACCGCTTTCGTTCACTGGAAAATAAAAGTTGTTTCGAACATAGGTAAAGTTCCAAGGACCTTCATGATTCCCAGTCGCAACCATGTATGGTTTCCTTGCAGAAATATCTTCCAAAAGGCGCAAATATGCATCGAATACAGTGTGATAGCCGTCAGAATAGGATTGGTCTCCAGGAAGAATCATATAGTCGAAATCATCCATTCTCTGTTTGAGCGCATTGATTACTGGCTCACCTCCTTTTGTTCCAATATCTGTAAAAAAAGCCAATTTTGTGGTATTGGCTGTGTTTCCATAGGGAGCTACGAATGAATATGTCTTATTATAAGAAGTTCCTCTGATAGTATATTCATAAGTTTGCCCTGGTTTCAGAGAGGATACTTTGGCATGACTTGCATAACCTGAATAATTGGAACACAAGTAAGGTGAAAAGCCAGAACCTAGAGAAAAAGAACGTATGTCAGAAGTGCAAAAGGTTTCAACTGCTGTAGAATCATTCAGCGGATTGACAGTAACACAAGAAATTGCATTGGTTGGCTTTGCAGCAGTGTTCCAAGAGATCACAATTTCTCCAGCGATTCCAGTAAGAGAAATATGAACCAAATAGGGATCCATCGGATGATTTGGATCACAGCAATTGCAGGTACCAGTATTGGAAACATTGTACCAAGTTCCTTCTACGAGGGCACTATTGAACAGACTCATTTCACCAGAAAAGGTAGAATTCCAGTGCTTTTCTTGTTTGAGGTCACTAAGCACTTTCTTGAACCATTCTCCCTGAGGATCCGTCCTGAGAAACAGGTCAAGATCGTTATGCTTAAAGTTTAAAACATTTCTTCTTGCAAAACGCTCAAAGTCATGAAAAACAGTCTGTTCCTTCACCTTTTCATCCCAGCAGGGTGCTGCTTTCACAATATACGATGAAAAAGTGATAACAATTAGGAAGACTAATAATGAGTCTGAATGAAGCATGCTGACGCCAGTACACAATCATCATTTTGTATTGATCCTTCTTTTAATGAACCAATTCGAATCCATTTGAATCTAAGATTCATTAAGATTCGGAGCCCTCGCTCTCTTTATTCACTTCTGACATGCTTTACACCATCCGAGAGAAAGTCAATACGCCTTATGAATGATAATCTCTGTTGACGTCAGCCCTCTCAAGTTTCTGTCAGGTCACCCACCTTTATTATTTCTATCTACTTGACTTGTACATTCGGTGAAGAGCAATATTTGTGCATCTACTATTTTTAGGATTTAAAAGTATTCATTGCATTTCTTTAAACTTGCCCTATAAAAAGTTATTTAAAAATATCATGCCTGCTAGCCTAAAGACAATGACCACTAGAGACTTGTCTGATAAATAATATTCATTGCTCTAGCATCTATTCTTTGAAGGCTAGGAATTCCTTTAAAGGATCAAGAATATATTAGGGGTTGTTCATAGAATTTCTATTGGATCATCAAGCCAGAAGAGTGGGACTGCCGGTCAAGGGAAATCGCATTAGACAGAAAGTAGAAATTCGGAGATATAAGTGGCCACTGCGATGCAGGTCTCCTCGCGCGAAACTTGTGAGTCGGCAAGGATAGAAACACCGGTTACTATACCCCTTGAACCAACCACCCCAGTATCAAATGCAAAGCCAACGAACGAGACGGAAAGCCTTTTATGTCAACTGGAGGAACTTGAAAAGGTATTTTTTTCTGGGAATTCTTAGCTAGCAGAGGCTGAGCTTGAGTTGCGATATGTAGTTAGAAAGCTTATCAAAAACAAGCACTGAAGCTTTTCATCAGAAGAGGAAAATAGAAGAGGTTAGCTAGTTGGCTGGTTCCGTTGTATAAAGGGTTTTATCTGAGCCTTTTTGTAGTCTTTTTCAAGTATCGTAGGTGACAGTGCGGAAGAAACGAATATCTCAAAAAGCCCTCGAAAAATTAGTGGAGTCACACCAAAATTAGAAGCACTATCTGTTGGAGAGAAAGTCAGTAAAGAAACATCCAAGAAACTGGAAGACTTTGAGCTGGCTTCTCTTATCGAAGAGGAATTATATAGACAGCATTTTGTGCTGCAGGATCCTCCTGTTCTTGAACCACTCCAAAGTATGTATCTATTATTTTAACTTGAACGCATTTAATTATTGTTGAGAAGAAAATGACTATTCTAATATTGAAGAACAGAATGCAGTCGAACAAGAATCGATAGATTCTGAGTCTGGATGCGATATTAACGAATGGGTTACAGGTTGTCTCTGTGGTAAGTGTCATCGTGATGTGACTTGTGGAAGCTGTGGTAAGAGGGGATGTAGAAACTGTTTGGAATGGTATGAAAATATGTTTTCACAATTATTTGTGCTAATGGGTAGTTATTATTTAGCTGCGGAGAATGTCAGAATTATATATGCAACAATGAGCATATTGATGAAATAGAAAGCTGTAGCCTGCACTGCATTATTCATAGAAGAGTAGGTATAATCTATTTTAAAACAGATAGAACTCTTAATATTTTTGAAACAGGCTTTTTGTCCTAGTTGTTTTGGCTTTTGTGATAGTTGTTTGGAGGTCGTTTGTCCCAAGGATTTGACAGAATGCCCAACTTGCGAAGAAAAATACTGTTCGAGGTGCAATGACTGTCCCAATTGTGTCTAAAACGGCACACAACATAGATGCTAAACACCTACTGCACTTTGCCTATGTGAAGTCTCGTGTAAAGGATACTTGTTTCATATCCCTCTAGAATCTCGTTAAATGACCTCAGAATTTTCTACGTTTCACATAGAACAGTTGATTTCCAATTAGAAAACTATTTGAAGAGCTATTTCTACCTTTCCACCGGCAATAGCAGGATTGTGTTTTTCCTACAAAGTCAAACGGGGACAAGGAAACTGTGTACTCTAAAGACTGGTAATAAGTTGCTGATATCTGTTTTGGTGTAGGCATAGTGCTTTCCAAGTCTTCTTTATAGTAAATTCCAAAACTCTTTCATACAAAGTAGCTAGTCAAGTAGAAGCGTTTTCTACCGGGCAAATAGTGGCTCAAATAGTAGCAAGTAGACAGCAAATGAAGTCTGTGCGAATGTCACCGTACGTAAAAGCCAACCTCAGTAGTTCTTATCATCCCTTACATTGCAATCTTCCAAAGCCTTTGCCTGGTTGAAAATTCCCAGCGTTTGGTGGTTTGACATTTCGTCGGTGATGGTTTGTTGAACTGACACTTGTCACAAGGCATTGAAGTAGTTCTGCAATCAGTTAGGTATGGTGACGTTGCAGGATGTAAGCAGCGATGCTAATGACAAATTAAAAATGACGGATTCCACTGCAAACGAAGAGCAGGTCAACCAATTTGGAGATTTTGATCCGACAAGTATTGTAGGTACAAACAAGCTTATTATCCTTTTGGTTTCATGGTGATTAGGCTATGGAAGCTGAACCTTTGAATGCGCAACAAGATTTAGAGTCTTTGAGCCGTCGGAGGTATGTCAATAGAATGCACTTGATTGCTTGTTGTTAAACCTTCATGCAAGGAGAGTTTTGTTGGAAATCTATCATACCGCACTCCATGGCAAATTCTAAAAGACCATATGAGACAAGCTGGAAACGTTCTCCGAGTCGAAGTTTTTTTTGATAATCTTGGACGTTCTGCAGGCTGTGGAGTAGTAGAATTCGAGACCGAAGAAATGGCAAAGATTGCAATAGCTACTTTAAATGACTCGGTTCTAGAAGGAAGACCTATCTTCGTCCGAGAAGACAGAGAAAATGCCTCTCTTCGGCACGCATCTCCTCAACACAAGTCAGTAGGGAGGAAAGTTGTTGTGTGGAACCTACCGTATTCGACCAGGTGGCAAGACTTGAAAGATTATTTTGCTCAGTATGGTACTGTCTTGAGAGCTGATGTGAAACGTACACGAGATGGAAGACAATCAAAGATGGGAACAGTTTTATTCTCGACCGAGGCTGAAGCAACAAAGGCCGTCGAAGAAGTGGACGGCAAAACGTTCAATGGAAATGTTATTCAACTTCGTTTGGATAGATTTACTCAGTAGATTGAAAACTTTTTGTCCTCAAGTGTTCTTTATCTCGAGACCATTTTAAATTTTATTAGCATGCATTTACCGATTATCGTTACTACGTCATGAAAAGGTTTTCTAACTTGAGTGTATTTTTCGACTTGAGTGTGGAATGTTTTGTAGAAATAAATGTGACACTGTTGATCAACGCTTGTTCTTTAACGAAATGGCTATTGGTGCAGATAGATGGTTATGTTGGCTTTGTAAATCATCAGAGTCGTGAACGATAATTGTGGTTGGATTGTTTCTTTATTACTTGTAGATGGATCGTTCAAGCACTAGTGTGGCTATGAACTGGAAACAACTGACAAAGTTTTGTTTTGGCTACGTTATTCTAGTTCGATTGTGTATTGCTCTATTTCCGTATTCGGGTAAGTCTGCAAAAAACTTTAGCTGAATATACTCATGAGGATGAAAGGACAAGCAACTCCTCCTCTGTATGGGGACCTTGAGGCACAGAGACACTGGATGGAAATAACGCTTGCTTTACCTATCAGGGATTGGTATCGTCAAACAGTTGATAATGACCTTGAATATTGGGGTATTGATTATCCTCCTTTGTCTGCTTACTATAGCTGGATATGTGGAAAGTTTATTCAGTTATTTGATCCTAGTATAGTACAGTTGCATATCTCACGTGGCATAGAAACTGTGACTTGCAAATGTCTCCTGCGAATGTCGGTTATCTTTAGTGATATTATATTTTTGCTTCCATCTTGTTGGCATCTTTGCAAAAAATTGACAAGAGGCAGATATGAGCAGACACTGTGGCTCTTCGTTTTGGTAACTCTTGAACCCTGTTTAGTGTTAATTGATCATGGCCACTTTCAGTATAACGGAGTAAGCATGTGTTTAATTATATGGTCAATAGTGGCCTTGATTGAAGATCGATTGGCAATTGCATGTGTGTGTTATTTATGTGCAATCCATTTCAAGCAAATTTGTCTGTATTATTCTCTTGCCTTTGCTTCTTTTTTCTTTGCTAGACTAAGAGTGCATTACAGACCACTTTTGAAGTTGTTGAGTTGTATTAGTGTAACGGTACTTTGTTTGATATTTATTTGGTGGCCTTGGTTGAATAGTTGGAATGACATTTATGACGTTTTGAGAAGAATCTTCCCATTTTCTAGGGGTCTCTATGAAGACAAGGTTGCCAATCTGTGGTGTTCGCTATCTCCAATCGTGAAGGTTCAACGTTACTTGAAGTTTCATTCGATGGTTTTTCTGTGTATAATGTTAACCGTTGGTAACTGTGTACCATTTATATGGAAAAATTGGAAACATGCAGTTCCATCTACACTTATCTTATCTTTTGTAGGAACTTCTCTTTCTTTTTATCTATTTTCTTTTCAAGTTCATGAAAAGCATATTATCTTACCAGTATTGATGGCACAATTTTTAGCATTGGAACATCCCTATTTCAGTTCTTTGTTGTCCTTTACGGGTTTACTCTCAATGTTTCCCTTACTAAATAGAGAGCATCTGGATATTGCCTACTTGGCATGTTGTTTGCAGAAATGTTGGCTGCTGACAATCATTCCAGCAGATAAACGAGAAAGAACGAAATGCAACGTTATTGGAACTTTCATTTATGTATGCATTTATTTAGGTTTGCACTTGATCCTGCTGTTTGGAAAGCCTCCAATGAGATATCCTCATCTGTTTATTTTGTTTATTACCAATAGTTGTTGTGGATACTTTTTATTGACTCTTTTTTATTGTGTGGTTTTAGTTTCAAAACAAGAGAAAGTAACTTTGAAAACTTCGTAATGAATATATTGTCTTGGACATTTGTGTTGTCGGGTTGGAATTTTGAACAGACCCATAGAAGGATAAATGACGAAGGCACCAAGCATTTCCTACCTTCTTCCAGAAAGACTTGCTGAATGGTTGCGACAAGGAGAACTGAATTCTGGTAAGCTAGTGGTGGTTGACGTTCGTGACGAAGACCGAGGCCTAGAACATATCAGAGGATCGGAGTGGTTGCCTAGTGAAAGATTTGTGCAGGATGTGACAAACAGTACACAGCTTCTTTTACAGTCACATCCAAGAGCCCAAAAATTTGTTTTCCACTGTCAGTTATGTAAAGTAAGGGGTCCATCTTGTGCTCGTTTGTTCCGTAAGGAAGCTGCGGAAAATAAAGAGGCAAATGCTAGTAATTTGGAGATATATGTTTTAGACGGCGGGTTTCAATCTTTTATTGAAAAATATGGTCACGACGAAGAAATTATTGAAAGTTCTGCTCCCCATTCTACTTAACTTGTGTTTAACAGACAAAGTAGTAGTGTGTAATGATTTCCTTCCTTTAAAAATATCCTTGAGTTATCAACAAGTACAAGGTAATGACTGACAAGTTTTGTTCTGAAGAAACAGCATATCGTTTTCTTGAACTTGCAGGAATCTTTAACCAATACGCAGACATCGTTTCCGTTTCAGAGATAATATGTCATGATAGCAGAATAATGGAACACTCGGGTAGACCTTGCATAACATCACTTGAGCATAATTTTTTTATTTCAAGTATCTATGCACATTGATTATCTACTGTCTCTTTCCAATAGGAGAAACGGAAACGATAAGTTTGATATTACCTCAAACCAGGTGACTGGGTAATATTCAGATGCCAAGTAAGAAAGATGCAATAAAAGAGTTGAATTTTGGAAGTGTTCTTCGTTTCAGAGAAATGAATAGTGTTTTGGAAAGTTAATTTAAAACGGGTTTCTCTCCATAGAATCTTTCCTGAATCCTCTGTCTTGTAGGAATAGTTATGGATAAGTCGTCCCTTTAAACCTAAGTTACTCGGTTAGTAGATTTGTGTTTCCACTGCGTTTTGCTTTACACCCCGATAGCAGAGTCAGCTCTAAAGGCAAAGTGTACAATAGTCAGATTTCTAAACGGAAATTCCGTCCGGTTTAATCAAATTTTGGCGGGCAATTTTGGAAGAAAAAAAGGCGTTTCTTAGTTGTGTCTCTCGACCACTGCTTTGGAAACGGAAGACTTGAAGTACAAAGGGTTTTTCATATTATTTGTGATATATTTTGAATAACATCAAAAACTGTGTAGTTTGATAAGAATTTTCAATTTACTTGCCTCAAAGGTTAGGAATTTCAACGGACACTAGTCCTATCAAGAAATGGGGTACAAAGGTTGCAAAGAGTGTCAAAAACAATTTCAAAGAGAGGATAAGCTTGGACAAGTAAACTATTCTCGACTGTGCTTCTGTTCCTTTGAGTCTGATACTCAACAGGGATTTAGAAGTAAGAAAACTTCTCTTACCAGTATAAGTGAGCAAGATTCGACTTCATACTTCAATGTGAGACCGCTTAAAAATATCACTTACGTTGAGACATACTAATCAGAAGATAGGATGAGATGACTTCTTTCCCATTTGCAACTCGGCAATCATCAAGCAAGGAATTATTTCAAACCAAAGAGAGACTTGAACGATTGCAAGCAAGAACAAGACATTTACATCAACTCATAAAGAACTCTATTACAGAGATACAGTATGTCAAGAACCAAACACGTACTTTAGAACCACCAGCTCCAACATTGATTGCCGGTACTTCTTCATTTGACAAGGCTGAGAAACAGAGTGTCCGAGTTTGCGATAACGGAACTTGCCAGTTTGAATACACTCAAGAAAGCTTTTTGAAGTTCGACCTCTTACTTTTGACCTTTTCTTTGCTTGGATTTCAAATCTTCTTGACATCTCTATGTTTTTGGATTCGAACTGTATTATTACGTTCAAAGGTACTGCACAGGCCAGAAATTGTTCGTCAGCGACAGCCATTCTCTCCTATACGGCATCCTATAGAATTTAGACTGTTCAGCAAACCAAGTTCCCCATCATGGGGTTTGTGTTTTGTACCTCCTCCTTGTGCATTTCGAGGCAGCCACGTTCAAGAAACTGTTAACAAGAGGCATTGTTCAAAAATACTTTTCAAATGTGAACTGCAAAATGATGCTGTAAATATGAGCCAAAGTGAAAATATTCCCTCAAAAGATAAGTCTCCTGACACAAGTATACAGAAAGAAATTTTGACAGAGTTGCCTGTGGAGATAATGGACACTCTAACTGAAGAGCATGCCCGATGTTTTCTATCTGGACTAACGACAAAGTGGAAAGATTCTGTCTCTTCCATTGCACCAGAACTGGGAGCTCCTTCTTCAATAGCCTGGTACGAATGTTACTGTTCCGATCTTCCCTATCATCCATTAAACGAAGCCTTGTTTATGCTGTTTCGTGAAAATTTACTGCAATTAGAAGTGAACCGCCAACAAGCCCAATTGAAAGGAGGTATAGAGAAACTTCGATGGACATTATTTTCTGAAAAAGAAAAATTTGACCAACTGTATACCAACGTCATGAACAAGATTTGTTTTTACAAAACAGAAGAGCAATATTGCAGAGGTATGCTATCGGATAGAGAGGTCGTTGATAAGCTTATTTGCCAAGAGTGTAAGTGGTTGGCAGATAGTCTGCTTGGTGAAATTCCCCAACTGATAAGTATGGAGCAAAAAAGGCTTTATTCACAGTAGCATTTAATTAATAGAGAGCTTTTTGCAGTCATTCTTATTTTAAAATTCAAAACACAATCTTAGAAACACTACAGTCACGGCATTTTCATTAAAATGAATTCTTTTTGATAGCAAATTTGTAGTGATGACATCGTGTGCCGATGCATAGTTGGCTTCGTTTCTACCAACGCGCACTATTTTTGACAAAGCAGAAATACTCAGGTTCTTTGAAGCAGGCGTTCCCTTCTCTCCTTGTGGAAAAAAGCTGTGTATATTCCAGTTCACTTTCGAGTCGACGCGCTTTAGCGAGCTTTAGCACCTTGTTGGAAGGCTCTAGTTTTCGTAGACAGTTTACCACCAGCAAAACCGAGAAGCAAGAAGAAAACGTTGTTAATTCCAACTGTAGAACACATTTTGAACGAAGACTTGTTCCGTAGGAACTTTTTCACCCGAAAATATTACTTTACTAACTCAACCTTAGGTATACCCGAGAATACCTTTATGAGGTGGTTAAGAATGTCGATGACTACAAATACTTCGTCCCATGGTGCGAAGACTCACGAGTTTTGTGGCGTAGAGGTAATGAGATGGCAGCAGAGTTGACTGTTGGCTTCAAAATTCTTTCAGAAAAGTACACAAGTCACATCATTCTTGATCCGCCTAACTCCGTTCGTGTTAGAAGTCCAGAAACACGTCTTTTTGAATATCTTATTAACGAGTGGTATTTTAAACCTGGACCCGATGCACATTCGACCTGGTTGGAGTTTTATGTCAGCTTTAAATTTCGATCGTTTTTGTATCAACATGTGGTTGATATGTTTTTTGAAGATGTGGTGAAGAAAATGGTTAGTGCTTTTGAAAATCGTGCAAAGTTTGTCGAAAGTGAAAAGATATTAAAGCAAAGACGCGTGCCATGGTCCAAATAAAGAAGGAAATTGTTTTATCCCATTGCGAAATAGAACCAAGTGCACATTGATCGTTTTGAGTGCCAGCAAGGATTCATTTGCACATTATGAGTATAGAGAGGAAACAGTCGCTGCATACTGAGAGCCGAAAACATGGAACATCCGAAGGAAGGGACACATCTCTGGGAGTTTCGTCTGCCACAAACACTCAGCCAGAGGCCGATAGGTCAACACCAAAAAGAGCCAAATACATGGTTCCTCTTACAAAAAATGAAAGGAGAAAACCTTACCTTACACGTGACGTTTCCTGTTTTGAAAGAATAGAGCAAATTGGAGAAGGAACATATGGACAGGTCTGGTCTGCAAGAGAAATAGCCACTGGAGAATGGGTTGCTTTGAAAAAGGTTCGCATGGACAACGAGAAGGAAGGTGTAAGTAAAAATTCTTTCTGCTTCGAGAATATAGCTTTATATTTCTGTACTTCGTAGTTTCCACTTACTGCTATTCGCGAGATTAAGCTATTAAAAACTTTACCGCATCAGAAAAACATTGTCAACCTGAAAGAGATAGTGACAGAGAGTGCCAAGAATTTGCAAGCAAGTGGAAAATTGAAAAAGAAGTCTAGCATATATCTCGTTTTTGAGTACATGGAACACGACTTAGCAGGTTTGATGGATACACCTTCAGTCCATTTCACTGAAGCACAAGTCAAATGCTTACTTTATCAACTTATTGAAGGTCTTAAACACTGTCATGATAATAGAGTAATCCATCGTGATATAAAAGGTAAGTTAGTTTATTGTGTAAAGTGGAATTGTTGTTTTGACTATATTGTTTGTAGCTTCTAACCTCTTAACAAACAACAAGGGTTTATTAAAGTTGGGTGACTTTGGTTTGGCAAGACATTTAGGAGACGAAGGTCGAAAGTACACCAATAGAGTAGTCACACTGTGGTATCGAGCTCCCGAACTATTATTAGGCACTAATGACTATTCATGGCCGATCGATATGTGGTCTGTAGGCTGTTTAATGGCCGAAATGCTTATGAGAAAACCCGTGAGTGCATTTTATATGCATTTGATTTCTTTATTAAATCAAAGCATAGCCATTTGCTGGAAGGGACGAAATCGAACAGTTAGATTTGATATTTCGTGTTCTCGGAACTCCAACAGAAGAAATATGGCCTGGATGGATGACGCTTCCTAACGCGGAAATGTTTAGTCAAAGAAAATATCCTCAAAGGTTTCAGTTGGTCTTCGGACACTTATCGAGCGTTTGTCGAGATTTGTTACAGAAGCTACTTCATTTGAATCCAAAATGGTAGGAGAAGTTTTTGATTATTTCTTGTACTTTTCTAAGATATCGTAGTCGACTTTCTGCTGCGGATGCACTGAAACATCCTTGGTTCATGGCAGAACCAAAAATGGCAGAACTTCATCAAATGCCTCATTTTGAATCTACTCATGAGTTTCAAGCCAAACGGAGGCGCAATGAGCGATTGCAACAGCAGCAACACAAAGAAAACGTCGGGAATTATGTGAGTCTAACGGGACCTTCAGTGGACATGCAGTCTCACACGAGCCATTTAGCGAAAACTCACGCAACTGCCGATTCAAGGCAAGATTCTAAGAGGTCATCTCGTAGAAGCAGTATGGAATCTTCAGAAGTATTAGGAGGGGACTCTTTTAGAAGACCAACTTCTAATGGAGAATTTTCAAAGTCGTCACTATCAAGAGATGCTTCACATCGACACAATCCCTCATCACAGTTTTTATCAAGCTCCAAAGACAAAGAGAGACATCCATGACAACGTCCCATTCAGTCTGCCTCTGTTCATTCTGTACAAGAGAACGAAGAGAGAAACCAGAAAGGTAACAATATATCCAGATAATGAGTTTCATTTCGATGAATGTAATAATTTTTGCTTCTTAAACAATCTGTGACAGCACTATGAAACCCATTTTGTTTTCCTGTGTTGACGAAAACTTCCGTTTTTATGATGACTTAAGGAAATTGGGTTTTGAACGATTTTGAATTGGCTGTTGATTTGTGGGTTGGAAGTATGGAGTCATCGGCAGCAAAAGAAACACTTAGAGAGAGAAAACATGAAGAACATATAAAGTCACCAAATAAAAACCTCTCTAGTGTTAAAAGAGAAACAGACAGTGATGAGTCCCTTTATACTGCTTCAAGACCCTCTATATATCCTTCAGGGCCTCACGCGCCAACAGTCCGAAGAGCTCCTCTGGAAGAAAATAAGGAGCTCCTTCCAGAGTTAAAGTCACACAATTTGGAAGGTTTATACAACTTGAGTTTTTTCTTGCTATTTTTCACTTTGGTAAGAATTCACCCGCACTAGTTGCATTGTCAAACTGATATCTTCTAAGTGTTATAATGTCCTTCGAAATGTGAGAGAAAAAGGGTGGCAGGCAGATTTAAGATTGCTACTATGTCCAGAAGTATTTCGAGATATCCAGTTTGTTGCGACTGCCTATGCGCTGTTAGCTGTGTATTGTTATACCTCTTTTTTCATTGTTAAATTATCTGCGTGGCTCAAGAAGTGGAATTTCATCACTGGTATTCTGTATTGGTTCTCACAGTTGGGTTTATATGCAGTATTAACCAAAGAGATGTTTTCTCGTCCACTTTCACCTATCTTTGGTTGCATGTTGGCAATGGGAGTATTGGTGTTTTCCCTAAAAATGCACTCCTATTACGCTACTAATATGCTGTTGCTTCAGGAGTTTTTGACGCAGGCAAAGAATCATACTTCTTTAAAAGAAAAGAAGCAATCTCAGTTAAAAGGATGTTTTCCTTATTCTGTGAATATACAAGACTTCACATATTTCCTCTTTGCTGCCCCAACACTTGTGTATGAAACCAGTTATCCAAGGACTAATGAAATTAGAGTAAAGTATATTCTTTGGAACTTGTTGCAGTTGGTCGTTTGCTTTTTTTTGCAATTCTTCCTTCTCTGTCAGTTGATGTTGCCAGTCTTGAAACGAGATAGTGGTTCGCTATTATTTGATGTTATGAAACTGGCTATTCCTAGTATTTTCTTTTGGTTGCTAGGATTCTATGCTTTATTTCATTGTTGGTTGAATGCTTGGGCCGAGTTATGGAAGTTTGGAGACAGAGGTTTCTATCGTGATTGGTGGAATTCAACAACCTTAGATTCATTCTGGTCAAAATGGAATGTTCCTGTTCATGAATGGTGCCTTCGACATGTATTTGTGGAATCCATGCACAAATATCATGTGAATCGCATGTCAGCAACGATTGCAACGTTTCTTATGTCAGCTGTTCTTCATGAATTCATTTTTATCGTTTCATTCAAAACATTACGTCCTTTTATGTTTTTTGGTATTCTGTTTCAAGTTCCTTTGATTCGACTGAGTCAAATTGCTAGCTTGGGTGGTCATCGCAGGGGTAACTTACTGATGTGGTTGAATCTGTTTATGGGACATCCGCTCATTGAACTATTCTATTTCAGAAGCTTCTTCCAAGTGAACCACTCTTTGTTCTGTGTTCAATGATAGCAAGTATTATTATCTTTGTTACAACATGTTTTGTAAATTATACTGGTCATCTACAAGATAGTGTACTGCTGCAACAATAACTTTCTAACTTCAAAGTAGTCAGGGCACAAAGGACCTTCTATTACAGCCATTTGAGCAGAAGTCTTTTTTATCATGATATATGCTCCTGTTTCTCTATCTTCAACAACAAGCACACCTCCAATAAAATCAGAAGGAATTCCTGCTCTACTAAGGGCAGACCGCAAATCCGATAACTTTCCTTCTCCTACAAATACAGTAGGATGCCCACTTTCCACAACAGATCGTTGTTCTAAAACATATTCTTGATTCTGCCCAACACCTTTTTCAGATGATGAATCTTCTTCTACACGAATGGTTCCATCCAAGAAAGTCAACTCGTATTCTCCAACTTTTTTCCATATGGCACCAGACAGTAATCGATCTCTTAAAGTTAGTCGGAAGATAGAAGTGTCTGTAGTGATGTCCAATGTTTCCATTGCTTTAGGACAATAAACATCTTTGGTCAATCCTCTTTCACAAAACTCCTAAGCAACAAGAATATCATATTAGACAAGCAACAAAAGTAATTAATTGACCACCTTAATAGCCGCTGTTTCTTTACGTGTCCCATGCACAATAATCACTCTTCTTGGTGAAATTGCAGTCAGTAATTGCCGAAGTGACCGTCCATCTGATAAACCTGCCATGCCAACATATCGAACTTCACAAGCAACATCCAAAATCATATTCATTTCAATACATTTTGTTGGAACTTGTTCATCTTCTTGAAAGAAATTACGAAAGTCTGCAGCATTGTATATCATCTTTTCTGAAGATGCTTGTGAGTCTTCACTGTCTCCTTCCATTTCACCAGGATCTTCACCAATCATGAAGCATTTGGTGTCAATGACCAAACCATAATCATCCCATATCTCTTCTGGTCCTTTCCGTAAATTTGAGAAAGCCAATCTGTTGGCAAAGTCCTCTGTCTGTTGTTCTTTGGTGTGTAGCACATCTTCCAGTTCAACATGATCCATGTCATTTTCATCACTCATCGAACTTAACTCATCGTCTCCTTCCTCCATAGTCTTTGCATTGGAATGCACATTGCTGTTTTCCACAACTTGTTCTTCCCCTGTCATTCCTTCAGAGCTCATCATATCTTTTGTCTTCATGTTGGAATAGTATTCCTCCAATTCTTGACCTTGCAAAGGAACTCTTCTCTGTAAAAGCATTTCAATACGAATATGTTTTGATTGATTTTGTTCTTGCTTCTCCAAATAATCATACAAAGTTTGAGCAAGGGTATTGGGTTCCAAACGGTCTACTAAAATTAACTTGTTCGCTCTGACTGCAGCCATTTCAACAAACAACTCTCTAGAAAACCCACACTCCAAAGATGCTAAAGATGCCAATACAACTTTCGGAGAAGACAGAGCATTCAACTCAGAACGACTATGACACAAATGAATATGTCTCAAATTAAACGGATTTTCTCTTGTACTATCAAACTTATTGATAGCTGCATCTGACATCCACTCCATCATACTTTTTGCAAAATCAATGGTATTAAAAGAAACATGTTGGATAAGAGCTACCGGATAGCTCGAACCTAACCTATTACTAGACCAATATTCATCTATTCCTAAGGCTAGCTCCAATACTCTTCCAGCAGTGTCTACAGGGATAATAACATCTCCTCCTTGTCGAAGGGTATAGAGTGCTTCTTCACAAAGATCAGCACAAGGGTTTGCTCTCGAATATGTTGGTGAACCTTTAGCAGGCTGCTGATTAGAAGAAGATGAAGATGGACGAACAAGTGCTTGTGAAGCTCCAATAATCAGGTGACTGGGTCTTGTCAAATATTGCAATGTTGTTGGGTTCAAATGTCGTTCTCTCTTATGATTGAAATCGTTGGCATAGATTATTTCATCAGCTTCACTTTGAATTTTCCAATTGTTCCTCCTATGGTATGTCCTGCAGGATGTGGAGTGATAGAGATTCCTGTGCCTTTCTCAGAAAAATTGACAATTTGCTGATATTTTAGTTGTACGAATTTATCAAAGGCGGCATCAACGTCGTCCAAGTCAAACGTTTGAAAGTCTTCTTGCATAACTCTACTTTGATGGGCGTCATACATGAAGAGCTGCCCCATTCTCCAAACTGGTAGTGTTGCGTAGGTTGTTGCTCTTAATCCAAGTTTTCCAACCGCATAAGGCAGTGCACCCAAGTGGTGAATATCTGAATGGGAAATAAGCACTGCATCAACTCTAGGAGCAATTCTTTTTAAAGGTTCCAATAGTGTTTCGTCAAACCTATCATTCCATCCACAATCCAGTAAGATACGAAAGTCATCAACTTCTAGTAAATAGCAAACTGCCAAGTCTTCCGTCTTTACTCCATACAAAGGAGTCAATCTTAAGAGAGAGGAAGACATAATTATTCTTCCAATCAATGAAACGCCAAATGGTCAACTTATTCTTGCAATCATTGAATATTTGTCGGATTGTCAATAATATAAATAGTTTATCATATAAAAGCCCATATACCGAAAAATATAATTATTCAGTTGTATGAAGTGAAGTATATAATATAACAGCGCCTTGTCGTTGAATTGCAAGCAAAAAGGCAATTGGTGTTGAGTTTTTTACAAGATGAATTTTTACCTCTCTTTCTCTCTCTCTCTCTCTATCTATTTATCTATATATATATATATATGTGTGTGTGTGTATGTATGTATAGATAATAGATAAGAGAGAGAGAGAGATGTGGATAAGTATAAATGCAAGTGAAAAGGTCAACTGTACCAACTAAATATTAGCGCATGTTGTTATTCATTGGTTTACGAATTTCAGTTTGGACTTGGCAGCACAAAGCTCCAAGGGAATATTTAGAAAGCAACATGATGCAAACAGGTCGTCGTTGGATAGAAAAGTTGAAAATCCAAAAAATACCTTATCAACCTTTGGCAAACGGTGTCTCATCTTCCCTGGAGTCTTCTCAGAGTCAGCCAAACGGACAAGTATCCATCGAGTTGAATAGCAACTTGGAGTCTACCAGTACAGATGACCACGTTACATATAAGCAAATTGCCAGTTATATTTTGCCTCATATGTGGCCACAAGGATTACAACTGAAGTTTCGTGTCATGTTATGTCTGTTCCTTGTGGTATCCTCAAAAGCTGCCAATTTTGTGACACCTTTAGCACTTCGGAGTGCTGTTGACTTTCTTGGTGGAGACAGTCCTGAAAAAAGTAGTTCATCCTTTCTATTTTCTTTTGTAAAGTTCCCAAGTGTACAAACTGCAGTAGTTGCTTATGCAGCACTTCGATTCTTATCCACTGGGTTAGGTGAACTTCGACAATCTTTATGGCAACGTGTTTCACAGGCTACCACTAGAAGCTTAGCCGTTCGGTCATTTGCCCATATACTCGATCTTTCATATGAATTTCATCTGAGTCGAAAGACGGGTGACATAGTCAGTACTTTGGATAGAGGCATCAACTCTATTAGCACACTTTTGGGTTTATTTGTTTTTACTTTGGGACCAACAATAATAGAATTGTTTTTTGTTTGTGGAGTGTTTGTTTCTTTGGGTTCTTTCCTTGTTGCTGTTATCACTGCACTTTCTGTCATTGCATATGGAGTATGGAGTATATGGTTAAGTGAATGGAGAAGAGAGATTAAAAGAATGGTTAATACAAAGGACAACCAAGTAAGAACGAAAACTGTGGAAGCGTTTTCAAACTTTGAAACAGTCAAATATTTTTGTGCAGAGAAGTTTGAAACAGATCGATATCTTCAAGCGGTGGATGAGTATTTTGATGCCTCACGTCGCTCACAATGGTCACTTTCACTTTTGAATAGTGGACAGAGTCTGTGGATTTGCTTAGGACTTGGTTCAGCAATGTTCTTAGCTGCCTTGCGTGTTATGGCTGGAGAAGAATCTGTTGGTACATTTGTGATGGTCAATGCCTATGTATTACAATTGTATCAACCTCTAAGTTTTTTGGGTACGGCCTATCGACTGATAAGCTCAGCCTTTACGGACTTGGAGAAGTTGATTCTTCTTTTGAGAGAACAACCAAATATTCGAGATGAGGCATTTGCTCCTGCTCTCTATTGCAAAGGAGGCGAAGTCAGTCTCTCTTTTCAAATAATTTTGACCATATTAATCTCTTTTTTAGGTATCATTTGAGCACGTGTTCTTCCATTACAAGAACAATTCTCGTGGCATTGAAGATATCACATTTCATGTGCCAGCAGGTAAAACATTGGCTATTGTAGGCGTGAGTGGAGCTGGAAAAAGTACCATTACGAAGCTTCTTTATCGACTGTATGATCCTGACTCTGGTTGTATCAAAATTGATGGTCAGGTAATTAGCCAAGTAAAACAGGTAACGGACAATATTTTGTTGCATATTTGTTTTATATTGATGGGTGTAAAGGAATCAGTTCGTCAAGGTATTGGTATTGTTGCTCAAGACACGGGTCTTTTTCATGATACCATTGGATTCAATATAAGTTATTCCATGCCGAATGCCACCGATGAACAAATTATAAAAGCAGCAAAAATTGCACAGTAAGCGAATGAATGCAGTCTTATTGTATAAATTATTTATTTGATGTGTTTTAGGATTCATGACTTTATATGTTCACTTCCTCATGGTTATGACACCATTGTTGGAGAAAGAGGATTACGTTTAAGTGGTGGTGAAAAACAACGAGTTGCTGTTGCCAGGGCTGTTTTAAAGGATCCAGTTGTTTTAGTTTTAGATGAAGCAACATCGGCATTGGATACAGAAACTGAACGTGCTATTCAGTCTTCGTTGACAAAAGTGTCGAAGAATAGGACGACAATTATTATTGCTCATCGACTGAGTACAGTTATTCATGCTGACAATATTTTGGTGTTACAAGATGGTTATTGTGTAGAACGAGGCACTCACGAAGAGTTGTTATCAGGAAATAAGAATGATGGTGTCTATCGTAGAATGTGGATGTCACAAATAGAAAAAGGTGAAATCACTAACGAAATGAAAGAAGCACATCAGTAGTGATCAATTTTTTAAAGACGAGATAACAATCATTGATCATTTCTCAATAATAAAAAATATCTATTCAATTAGATAGGCAAATAGAAATGGCACACCAATCTGGAAAAACGCCTCAAAGCCTATGATTTCTTCTTGGGAAAAGATTGCCAATGGTTGGCTTGCAATTGGCAGCCAATGATAAGCAACAAATAGAAGAGAAAGTGTGCAACTCTCCACATTTACAGCCCAAACAAAAAGAATACTTTATACACTTGTTACAAAAAAACTCTATTTCGCATAAAAAATTGGTAGAAATAGTAGCCGCTTTAAGGAAAACTGAAGACAACATTCCTACCATTCGTCAACTGGTTGTCAATAGTGTCTGGCAGTTTCCAATCGTTAAGGGAACTTGTGATAGCTATGAACGACCTCCTGAACTTGAAAAGCGACTAGAAATGCTACGTACACAACAGGAATCTAAAAGATATAGGGAAATGGTAAAAGATGTGGATCCTCGTATTCGTCAAGAGACGGCAGACTCCTCACAACTACCCTTTCATTCGTTTCGTGAACAACTGGCTTTAGGATTGCAAGTAATGATATCCATGGCAACGGGATTCATCTTTGGCTATTATATTGGTTGGAAAATAACAAAGAGCAACACTTGGGCACTAATTAATGGTTTGGTCTTTTTTATATTGGCCATGTTTGTTGATGTTATTCTAATTATTACTGGTATTGTATCTAAAGAAATGATGAATTCTAAACAGTCACGATACAGAAAAAAATAAAACTGTAAAAGTTACTAGGCATGCGGTTCTGTTTTCGAATCTGCTGATTGTTTTCCCTTGTTGAGGAACTGAAACTGATTTCTCGTAGTTTCTGAATATAATTCTTGAATGAGAACTTTATGTCGAGACCACGTACGATAAAGTAACAATCCTGAAAGCATGAGAACCAATAAAAGGATCCATGAACTTGTATGCTTTTAAAAATAAAGTACATAAGACACTACAAACCGTAGAAAATACAAACAACGCTTCTTACTCCATAAACAGAAAAAGTTGTTTGACTTTGTGGCAACTGCTTACCCCATGCTCCAAAATCTGCACAACTTGCGAGTTCTGACTCTTCAACCAAAATACGAGCCATTGACAAATATATGCAAGTAGCCAGGCTGAACAAGTATTTTCTAAAATACAAAAAATAACGAACAATACAAATAGTCAGTCCAAACAAACAAAACTGTTGCTCTTCTAGGAATATCTTTATTGTTCCAGAGGACTTTACCAACCAAACATTGCAGTTTGCTTCAACGAACGGATGATTACTAAATTGTGGAACCTGTGGCTGCAGTTGCGACTATCACTGGCTACAAAGTGCCGAGCTTTAAGAATTTGCAAAAAAACAAGTTGTATATTTAAGAATAAAAGAATGCTATACCATCAATGGTCAATGAAGTATGCAGTGACTGAACGCATGGGATATGCATTAAAAAAGTTATTACTCGAATATATATAGACAGAGAGACGACAAGGAAATGATAGTGTTCTTTTGGAGTTTACAGTTTGTGGATAGCACAAGTGAACCTTGTCAACCTTGTTACAGGTCTATCCGTTCTTGAGAAGCATCTAATTTCCCAATTGCCTTATATGCCTATGAATCTTTTGTATATTTATTAAAAATGGATATGAAATGAATGAAAATTAATTATTGCAACAAGCTGAAATGACCGACAAGTCAATTAGTTTGTTTTCGTTAGTTGCATCTTTGTAAAGAATGATATCAACAATATATAATGTTCCGTATAAAACTATTCAGTTATAACTACTAAAATGACCTCCACTATTTTCATTGTTATTATTTTCCTTGTAGAAGAGCTACTTTCCCTTAAACAAGACTTTTGAGAACTAGATGCTTCATTCATAATAATCAACAAGCACACCGTTTTTATTTTTCTTTGTTCGTAGGCAAACTTGGCCATTGGATCCACAGGATGACAAAAACTCGGCTTGTAGAAAAGCCTTGTTGCTTTAGTCTTCCTTCCTTCGTTTATCCACAGAAAATCAACAGCAGGTGTTTCAAAGAATATAATCTTTTAAACAAGTGTATTTTAGGTTGGAAGAGACAGTGCTTTAGGCAGAAACAGCATATTGGTTTGAAGCGTTCGTTCAAAGTAGTTTGGACCTATCGGATAGCCTGTTGTAAGGAAGATACTCATGTTTCTAGAGAAGATAATTAGAGAAAAGTGTTTATGAACTTTCAAGAGAGGAACTTCCGACAGAAAAGCTATCTTGGGAGGAAGTGGAACGTATTACTTCCAGTTTGGTGAAAAAGATAAAGTTGCAAAGTGATTCTTTCGATTCTATTCTAGCGGTCACCAGGGTGGGTTGATTCCTGCAACATTAATTGCAGAAGCCTTAGAATTGAGAACCATGTTTGTTGCAACGGTAATATTTTATGGGGATAAGGGAGATCCGTTTTATGGGTTAACTGAACCTCGAATATTATATTTTCCTGAGAATTCTTTTTTGAAAGACAGAAAAATTCTAATTGTAGACGATGTATGGGATACTGGACGAACTTGTAAAATGGTTACTGAAAGGTGTCAGCGAGCAGGAGCAGCCTGCAAAACTGCAGTATTACACTACAAACCTTTCGAAGTCACTTTCCAGATTATTTGCCTGAATACTATTCTGTTACTACTGAAAAGTGGATTATATATCCATGGGAACTTCAGTCTCCTATTACTCGGAGTCTGTTGTCTGTGTAATGAGTTCTATTATAGAGACTGCTACTTGGACCATGGGAAACGATAACTGCTGTGATAAAGACATTTGCAGTAATGAAAAAATTGAAATATTTATTCTTAGTGAATGGCTAAAGCAATCGTTGAATGTTCTAAAGTCATGTTTTGATGATTTTGAATGAATTTGAAGGTGTCAAGAAAAGCTTTAGTAGCGTTGAGAGTGAAATTATCCATTTATCACTGTCCTTTTAGAAACTGTTGATATAGTAGAAATATTTTTTTCTTGTTTTTCACAACAAGTCCTATTTCGGTCTTTAGAAGGAAACCTTTTGAAGTGTATGAAAATGGACCAATCTTCAAGAGGAAATGATTATGGAGGAAGGTTGGCCAAAGGACGAGCAACAACCCAAACTTGACTCTAACGATAAACCTTATGATAACGACAATAGTAAAAAACAAACTGCACAATTAGCTCGTATAAAGGCAATTGCTGAACTCGTTACTGAGATAACCAACCTATACCAAGCTGGAGACAAAATTCACGTTCAGAAACTTATTTCTCAAATTTCCAAGAAATATGCTTTAGAAGAGTTCCCAAAGCTTATGGAAATTCTTGCAGCAGTTCCAAACGAAATGAGAGATAAATTATATCCAATATTGAAAGCAAAGCCTGTTCGAACGGCTTCAGGAATCGCTATTGTAGCCGTCATGAGCAAACCACATCGCTGCCCTCATATAGCGACTACTGGAAATATTTGTATTTATTGTCCAGGAGGGCCAGATTCAGATTTTGAATATTCAACCCAAAGTTATACTGGCTATGAACCAACAAGTATGCGAGCCATTCGTGCCAGATATGACCCATATTTGCAGGTAAAGAACAGAATAGAACAACTTCGAGGATTGGGGCACTCTGTGGATAAAGTAGAATTTATTCTTATGGGAGGCACATTTATGTCTCTTGATTCTGAATATAGAGACTATTTCATACGCAATCTTCACGACGCCCTATCTGGTCATACATCTCGAGACGTTAATGAAGCAGTGAGTTTTGCTGAACAAAGTAATAAGAAATGTATTGGTCTTACTATTGAGACCCGTCCAGACTTCTGTCATCGTCTTCATTTGAGTGCAATGCTATCTTATGGCTGTACGCGCCTAGAGATTGGAGTTCAAAGTGTTTTCGAAGATATAGCTAGGGATACCAATCGTGGTCACTCAGTTCAAGCAGTATGTGACTGTTTCTCTTTGTCGAAAGATGCTGGCTTCAAAGTAGTTGCTCATATGATGCCTGATTTGCCAAAGATGGGATTCGAAAGAGATATGGAGAGTTTCCGAGAATTCTTTGAAAATCCAGCCTTTCGTGCAGACGGATTGAAAATTTATCCTACTCTTGTTATTCGAGGAACAGGTCTTTATGAATTATGGAAAGTTGGAAAATATAAGAATTATCCTCCAGGTGTTTTAGTGGAATTGATTTCCAGAGTATTAGCAATGGTTCCCCCTTGGGTTCGTGTGTATCGTATTCAAAGAGATATTCCAATGCCTTTGGTTTCTTCGGGTGTGGAAGTTGGCAATCTTCGGGAGTTAGCACTTGCGAGGTTGCGTGAGTTGGGTTTATCTTGTAGAGATGTAAGGACACGGGAAGTTGGAATTCAACAAACCCATTTTCAGATTCTTCCTGAAGATATTGAGCTTGTTCGTCGAGATTACGTTGCCAATGGAGGCTGGGAAACCTTTCTTTCCTATGAAGACGTTACTCAAGACATTCTTGTGGGTTTGCTACGATTGCGTAAATGCAGTTCTTTAACATTTCGTCCAGAACTGTTGGAGAAACCAGCATCTATAGTTCGTGAGTTGCATGTTTATGGCACAGTCGTCCTGGTTCATGATAGAGATCCTACTAAATTTCAGCATCAAGGGTTTGGAAAGTTACTCATGGAAGAAGCAGAAGAATAGTATATGAAGAACATGGTTCAGAAAAACTTGCAGTCATATCAGGCATAGGTACTCGTAATTATTATCGCAAATTAGGATATCATTTGGAAGGTCCTTATATGGTAAAATATTTGTCATAATAAATAACATTGTATAATCTTTTGAGAGCTGTCCAAGAAGGTCCTTTCGACATTTCGTTTGGACCAACATGAAACATGCACAACCATTGTGTTCCTTGGAAGCATGTTCTTCTTTACTGACATATTAAGGAAGTTCGAAGAAGAAAGGTATTTATGTTCTATAGACTATTCAGTATTGTCTTAAACCACACTAGTTTCTTAATATATGGACACTTGTTGGTGGACAAACAGAAGGGTTCTTTAGAAGGAAAGTGGTGGGTTGACAGTTGGCCCGAACCACGAGTTGTTGTTTGTTTTCGAAGAGGAGCACGCAAGTGAGGAAGCGTAGTTGATGTTTGTAACGAATTCGATAACTTTGTTTTAGTTCTCTTGTGATATTCTCAAGAGATTCACAAGTTGCAAAAGATCTTCTTTCTTCCATCGAACTTGTTCCGGGCTTTCTTTTCTTTGCAGTTCCTGATCATATTGTTCCATCTATTGAAGAATTAGCTGCTAACCAAAGTGTTTCATTGAAATACGAAACTTGTTATATGTATATATTGAAAAATAGAAAAGGTAGATTGTCATTGGTATAGGCGATTAATGTTGTTCTCAGTCCGTTATTCTGCCATAGTTATATCCACATTAGAGAATGATGAAAGTGAGGGTTTTGTTTTGGACCGTCTAACAAGGGAAGACGCTTTTGTGGTGTGTAAATGCCACTTGACTTTCACATGATATGTTGTATCCTCATATTTAGTTTATTTCAGGTGAATGAGCATTGGGCATATGCAGATCGATCGGGAAATACCACTTTATATTATATTCAATACTTGATTGAGAATTTCCCAACTGCATGTATTCGTTCCACTAGTGCTGATACTACAAGTCCAATTGGTTGGGTTCTTTATAATGATTATGGTGCGATTGGAATGCTCTATGTACTTGAAAAGGTAACCTGTTTTCTTTCTCTCCTATGTTCACATTTTTTGATTAATTTATTATCTATGCAGTTTCGAGGAAAAGGATTTGCAAAGCGGATGGTTCAAAAACTAACCAAAGATATTCTTCAGTGGCATAATAATAACCCTAAGGAAAGAAATTATCCTTCTCCTTTTTGTTATATTGTAACGACTAACAAAAGTTCACAAAGAGTGTTTGAAGCCTGTCATTATGAACGAACTGGTATCGTTCACTGGATTTCGGTGCAAAACAAATCATAAACGATGAAATACAATTATTGGTGTATCCCTTGCTCGAGACAGCATGCTTCTCATCCTCAAAGCACTTTGATATGGTCAAGGGTTTCTTGCTCTACCACTGGAATATATTCCTTATGAAAATGCAACTTGTTTCATAAGCAAAAATTAAAATCCAATGGGAAATAGGTTGTCTCTGTTCATGTGTCTTCGCAATCTAAAAATCTCTCATGCACATGATGTTCTTATCTAATCTCAAAATACTAACTTCATACAACGCTATTTGCTGTTGTAACTTGCGGACTTGCTCAAGAAATTCTGGATTGGAAGCATTCACATTAGTTCCTGTCAACAAATGCGTGTCTGATTGATGCGATATCAAAAACGTTTCTGAAGCTTCAAGTATTCCATAATATCCATGAAAGCCAACCAGTGCACCAAAGTTGTCATACAATTCAATAAGCCGAGTTAACATATTAAGCGTTGCCTTGTAGGCATGACCCAGAACATGTTCGTGTACTTGAGAAATGTCAATACTCCACAGGAAAAAGGAACGTGATGATTTATAATCAGAAGATGAAGGGATTTCATTTACAACAACGTAACCATCTCGTAACATTGCATACAATCTTTCACGTCCTGAATTACCCGGAAGCATTGCGTACTCTAAAAGTTGCCTTTGTTCTACTGAGCCTTTATCCAATAAAAGTCGAAATATGCGTAGTCCAGATGTACCATATCTCTTCAAAATGAGTTGTTCGGTTGCCCTCTGTTTCAATGTAGAGCTCATCTTACCCAAGTCTGCAACATAAGATGAAGTGCCAATGGGAGTAATAAAGCCATAACGTTCCTCTCTTAGAAGACTTAGTACTTCACTTAGTTGGTCACTGGTTACAAGATCTGATGAAGAAGTTTTATGATTTCTTAATTCTTCCAATATCGATTCCTTCTGAACAGGGACCGAATGGTTGCTTTCTAAATATTCATCTTCTCGTCTAGTCAATGAAAGAAGAGCTCGCATACAACTAGCTGCCATTCGTGAATTCTCTCGAACAATGTGTACAATAAGATCTATAAATGCCTCGTGCTTTAATATGCGATTGAGACTGTGTGTTGACAGTCGATAGACTTCTAAACGGTTCTGACTGAAAGTCTTTTCTGAATTGTTGTCGTCTTCCATTGATTCTATTTCTGTCTTTACACTCTGCTCTATGTCTTCTCGTCTACGCTTAGAACCACTTGTCACAAATTTACTTTTTACACTTGGTTCCGTTAGCTCATATCCAACCAGCTGAACCACTCTGTCTTCAATCATGTGTCGAAGAACCGAATCGGCAGCAGCACTACTTTTAAGCCTTCCCTTTGATATCCCAACCTCAATAATATCGTTAAAAGGAAGACAGCCACGTTCCAATAAAACTTGAGCTAAAATTTCTCCTGTTTCTCCGTAGTAATCTCTTGCTAACTGAGTAAACCTTGGGTATCTCAATCGAAGAAGCACTTCAGTTTCTTTTGCTTCGAAAAGAACATCACTTTCCTCATAGTCTGGTAAGTTCCAGGGCCTTTTCAAACAAGGTTGAGCACCAACTTTCTCGAATGCACAGGCAGCGTCATGTTGCAACAAGACTGCTACCGCGGTTCTGACTTTTACAGTGGGAAGATTAGATCGTTTCACAAGTTCTCTAAAGGAACAAGCTCCGTGAGTACAAAGCTGCCAGAATACTTGAGCATAAAGGTCTCCAAAATGAAACTGTATTATATCTCTTGCTAATGTAAACTTTTCCATAGCTAGTAGAAAATGGCACATGGGGCGGTGAAAGCCATTCTTGACAAGGTCTCTGGGAGAAGTGACAATGATAGGTTAGATTGTCATTTAGGGTCTGAATGTTTGACAAGTCATCATCCACTTAAACAACTATCACGTCCCTTCCTCAACCTTTGGTGATTCGATTCTTTGTATTTCTTACTCATCAGTTCCTCTCCCTTAACATTTGCAGAGTACTTGCACTGTGCTATGTTGTTCATTGACATAAAAACTCAGTTGTATATGACTGACCATTATTGAAACTTGGAAATTCTCGTAGATTTATAAAGTTAGAAACATTAATGCTTATCCAAAATGCATGGGTTTCAAGCTCTTGTAGAAAAAAACAAGCTTCAAATTCTTCTCATGTGCTGAATATTCCTGTTAATAAAATTCTCAGTTTAACAGGCAGGGGTTGTGTTTGAAAACGTTACTACTGGCAAAGGACGCACTTCTCTACATAAAATCAGCAAACTGAAATAATGAGAGGACATTCACCACTCAAAAAAGTTTCTTTTAAAAAAATTAGGTCATTGTCCAATTTCCTTTCCTTATAAAGAAGAATTTGCAGTTAGCATAATTGTTGATTGAATAGCAAAGCCCTTTATGACATGATATGGAAAGAGTCAAGTCTCACTGTCTTTAGATTCAACTAGAAAATATAAAATGGAAAGCCAAGAGTATATAGAGTATCAAAGAACCTTTTTAAATCACCTGGACACATTGATTGTGCTTCATTTGGCGCCTTTTCCAGTGACAAAAAATGCTAAATTTGGTAACCATTCGTTGGCATCCTCCTAAGCTTCCACGTGACATTATTTTTTTGTGTTCGGCCAATGGCACTGAAATCTTCGGGCGCCAATTTTCTTGGTTGAGTCAAAAATGTTTACCAAAGTTCATTACAGAATTTCAAAATTAAGTATGTTGAAACAGAGATTTTTATTGACTACCATCATCTGTCTGGTGATTTTTGTTTTGAATATCTCTCGCGTCCTTTTTAAAGCCACTCAAGAAGCTCCTGTCGATTCTGCTCAGCAGATAACCTCTTGGGAGGCAGAATATCGGCCTAGCTTGGACCAATCTTTAAGAGAACTCTTTAATGAGACAAGTTCTGTAGCTCAAAGGTTAGGTTGCAGTTCGTTTGCAAGTTACACGGATATTGCAGAGCAAAATAGGGAGAAATTCGAGTACGCTTATACAAGGCAACGCTCCCTTAGATATCCTGACTTGAAACCAACTACTCCTCAAGAGTTGACTAGCAAAAGTACAAACTGGAAAAAACAACTCTGGAAACGGATTATTGGAGAGAAGGATATTGGTGTGAGGCAATCTCTACCAACCAAAAATGTTGCTTTCTCTATTCAAGTATCATCGGGAAATATCAATCTTATTCCACGTCTCATGCGTGCCATTTACCATCCAAATAATGTATATGCTGTTCATTTTGATGCAAAGATACCTTCGGAAAGCGTTCAAAATTGCTTAGTAGAACTGGCAAGGCAACACTTTTTTCGTTTGGATGGCAGTGGACAACCAGCGCAGAATGTCACTGATCAAATGCTTTTGAATCAGACGCAATATTTTCCAGATAATATTCACTTTGTTCCTCGTGAGCCTATTACTTATTCTGGAATTACTGTAGTTTTGAATACCATTAGACTGATGACTTACCTGCTACAAAAGGAAGAATCATGGGAGTATTTTATTAACCTTTCAGGATCAGACTATCCTCTTGTTTCACCACATTTTTTAAGACAGTTATTAGGGAGAATTCCTATGCAAGAGAAATTTAATTTCCTATGGACAGACCCGAACCCGTCTCAGTATCAGTACCGTTTCAAACCAGTAGGCTCGTGTTCTTGTATTATGTTTCGCTTGTTTTTAATTCTTGATGCAACAGGTTATCATTGACCCTAGTCTATTTAGTTTCAATCCTCCAGTTAATGGAACTCCTTCCACTGCAGACCTGCGTTGGCTTCAGTGTGAGGTTTGTACAACTGCTGAGGAGAAACGAAAGCAAGACGTCCAACATCCATTTGGATCAAATAGATACTTTCGAACACACAAGAGTGAAGCATGGATGGTATTATCAAGAGAATTCTGTCGATTTGTCGTTACGTCATGGGAAGCAAAACAGTTACTAGCAAGACTCACAAATGCTTGGATGACAGACGAACATTATTTCATCACATTATTGCTTAACAGTCCACTGTTTAAGAATACTCATGTAGATGATAGTTTAAGAAGTGTGACATGGTATCACCCTCGCAAAAGCAGAGGAGCAACCACACATCCGCACAATGTTGATGATGTGGATCTTTTTTGGTCAAACATTAGATGTTCGAGAGCACTTTTTGCAAGGAAATTTTCTATTCCCAATGGACCTATGCTAGACATCATTGATAGAGAGCTCATTGGTGGAGAAGACGATGAATACCGAAAGGAAGTGGTTCAAAAATTTGACTATATTATCGTCAAAGCAATATTACAAAGAGAAGAACACGTTAATACAACAGGAATAGGAGTGCTTAAATAATTGGACAAACGCATGTCCGCAAAGAAGAACTAGTACAGATCCTCAGTACACAGGAGGTAATGGAAATGGCCTCACAACACAAACATTGCCTGATTGTCTGAAAAAAGGACCGGGCACCCGTTTAACATTTCTTTATAGTAACCAGAAATTACTGCTTGTGACTAGAAACTTCAGCTTACGCTTTTTGTAAACTCAAACGATGCGACGCAATAATATCCGCAAACTCTGGCTTTAAAGATGCTCCACCAACAAGAAAACCATCAACATCTCTTTGTGCTGCAAGATCATCACAGTTCTGACCAGTAACTGAACCTCCATAAATGATCTGAATAGTTTCAGCTACCTGTAGCAAGTTGAGCGATTAAAAAGGTACAATGAGAAGTTGATAAGGTACAAACCTGCGGTGAAACATTTTGCACAAACCACTGTCGAACTGTTTCATGAACCTCCTGTGCCTAAATGACATTCAGCTAGAGTTTTGAATGCCTACCAACAAACAATCACCTGCTGTGGGGTTGCTACCTTTCCAGTACCGATGGCCCAAACCGGTTCATAAGCAATCACAACTGAGGACCAATCTTCGATTTCTTTTGCAACGGCTTGCAATTGTCTTTCACAAACCTCAAAGGTCTTACCAGCTTCTCGTTCACTCAACTGCTCACCAATACATAGAATGACACGCAGTCCCGCAGTCAGCGCACTTTTGGTCTTCTGTCCAACAACCTGGTCAGTTTCCCGTATTTCAGGAAGATGTCTTCTTTCCGAATGCCCAAGAATGACCCATTCAATACCCAGATCCTTCAACATACCCGGACACACTTCTCCAGTAAAGGCACCATACCCATTAACCCAGCAATCTTGTGCAGCCACCGAGAAGTCTTTTCTCAGCAGTGACCGAGTCAGATCCAGATAGGGGAACGGAGGAGCACAGATGACTTGTACTTTATTGGACTCTTCTATACTGACATTGTTCAGAAGTCTCACAAGATCTCGGATGCTTTGCTTCGTGCCATTGCACTTCCAGTTTCCCCCTATAAAAAAATTGCGACCTTGCATAGTTACGGTCAAGCCTTTAGGAGACCTTGTTGAACGCACATATGAACGGTTCCAACAGGAAAACTTTTTAAGTTTCTCTACTGGTGTTGTGTTCCACAAAACGTTGCTACTATTGAGGAATAACGTGAATGCCATTCCGCTTGGTGATCTACAACTGACCAAACAAATATTTCGTGTACAAAATTTGCTGTCATATTGTCTCATTCTTAATAAAACAAAATGGTTAGGAAACATTTGAAAGTTGCTCAATTTCTAGTTCTAGTCTATTACAGGCCTCAAGAATTTGTCTGTTTTTTTCCACCAGACCTTTCCACTTCCTATCCAATTCCTGCAGCTTGTGATACGCTACTTCCTGTTGACGTTTACGCCGAATGTTTATCTCATCTAGCGTCTCTTTATATTGTTGGATGAGCTTTCTTTGTCTTTGAACAATTCTTTCCAATTGATTGCCTACCAATAAGCAAGACTGTGACCCATACCGCTTCAACAACTCTAGATTGGTCAACTGTAGCAAATCGTGTTCCAAAACCGTCTTCTCTCGTTGAACAATTCTATTCCAAGCTTGCACGTCCTCCCTTGCAGTTTCCATCAACAACTTCGTTTCATATCTCGAAAATGGGTCTTCGTACTCAGAAGGCAGTCCTTCCTCAATCCTTTGTAGTTCTAAAGCAGCCAGAGTCTTTGAAAACCCGGTAGAATAGGACGTTGACTCTATAAAAGCCTGTCGTCGTGGTTTTCGGCCTTTTAATTCGTCTTTTATTAGACTATCTACATCATAAGAGTTCTCCTGAAGTAAATTTTCATCTACGTAAGGCAGCAAGTCCACCAAGTGTTCTTCCTCTTTCCCTTGAAAAGTTTCCAAGGCAAAGGAAGAGTGCTGTTCCTCCATCAAAAGTGACTCGAATGGAAAATCCAATTCATCGCTTGAGCTGCAAGACATGTCACATTTCGTACAGAATTTAACCATCAGATACATTTGGAAACTAAAGTACAACACTTTTTTCATTTTATAGGAAGCTTTAAGAGCATCAAGGTAAATGATTTCAGACCAAGTATACAGTAGCAACCGTATCAAAAGACAAATAGACCGAGTTACTAGCGTTCTCAATAGAAATACAATCTATCTACCTTCTTCAAGTTCATGAACCAAAACAATACCAATTAATTGTTTCCAATATGAGAATGAAATGTTTCCAAACTAGGAGTGGAGCTCAAGACCATTCCACTCTCTTCAACAGGTATTTTCCATATATAAAAGCATCCAAGCATAGATAGTAAACTTCCCACTACTAACGTTCCAGACACACTGCCAAAGAATACCATTAGAGCACCATCAAACAATGCACATAACAAAAAAGGAACAACAATATAAACGTTCAAGATTCCAAGTACCACTGCACGATCATATTGACTTGAAAAGACACATGCAAGACTATACGGGACCTAGAAAAGAAACTGGGATATCAATGATGATTATATAAATGAAAAAAAAGTACCGTCATGGTTATTGCCCAAGGAAATCCAAGAAAACTTATTAAAAATACAGCACCCCACTTATTATGTATAAACGGCGTTGACAAGAGAGAAATACCAAGTGCAGCATTTCCTAAGAACCACAACATGCGTAAACCCAAATAACTAACCAGCCAAGGGGCTAAAGCAGATACAAAGACTGAAATGACCGAATTAAAAAGCAGTCCTATTGTGCCAGCTCGTACTCCTTCATCGTACAAAGCGTCTTCTGTCAAAACATTGCTTCCCATGATGTCTTTACCAACCCAGTCGGTAATATGAATGAAAATCATAGAATATCCAAACCAAGAGAAAAATATGACCATACAGACACGTTGAATAGGACTTGGTAAATGAAACAAGAACTTCAATGCCATTTTTAATGGATTAGGTGTCGTCATATGTTGCATCGTATATCGATTGTTTTGTGGCTCTTCCTCAGCAAAATATACACTTGTTGCTATACAGAGCACAAGTATAATTAAAGAGACTAGGCCTGTAACCTATAACATTATTAGGAAATCATAATCTTTCTATCATAGCACTACTAACCTTCAGATTGACACAAGTTTGATGACAGGCTTCACTCTCCAGTCTATGAACAAACAAAAGAGAGTCTGTCCAATCTATAGAACCTGCCAGGTATCCTGTGGCTTGCCCTATTCCTAACCAAAAGGCAAACATGGCATTGCCGAATTCTAATTGTCGTTCAGTCTCGACGATATCTGTTATTAAAGCTCTTGAAGGTCCCTACAAGGAAATGAAAAACTTTTATGCTTTCTTGATTTTTCTTACTTGTATGGCATTATGTGCGAAACTAAGACAAGAGAATCCCAAAAATGCTAAGAATACTGACACGTAGTTGGTATGCTCAGATCCTGACTTGAAGGAGATTTTGCGAAATGGCCTTCCAAGATCTCCAGAAAATATGAGTAAAAGCATTCCAATGACTTCAAATGCTGCTCCAAGTATGATAAAAGGTCTTCTTCTTCCCCAAGGGTTTTCACAACGATCCGATAATACTCCAATGACTGGTTGTACTACGAGACCACCAACAGGACCAACCAGCCAGAACATGGAGAGAAACATATCAGTAACTCCCATTTCACGGAAAAGAGGTGTTGCTTTTGCAATGACTATTGACCATGTACATTCCACTCCAGCAAACGCAAGTGTTACTAAAACAACTGATCGGTCTGTAGTTCTCTTTCTTCTACGATGCAAAACAGAAGCTGATTGGCTATTGGAAAGCAGCCAATCCTGTTCTTGATGGACTCCAATATAGGAATACTGGTTCTGTGGTGCTTGTGGGTGCTGGTTAGGGGTAGCTACTTTCTTTTGTTCTCGTTCGTTGTTATTGTTCATGCTATAACAAAAAAGTTCTAACAGCAGTTTCAACACCTACCAATCTTGTACACCTCCTCAAAGTTACTTTCAGATCATCCACAAAGTTCTGTTTTCACACAAATCCCTTTTGCTTTGTGAAGGCATCCACGAAATTATTTGCTTGCGTATTGATTGGCTCAACATGAGTTCCTTTTTACCATTACAAAACCTTCTTAACAATGGAGAATACAAACTTGTTGTACAAAAAAGTAAGAAACTTTTGGATCGTTTAGTAAAGGATACCTGGAATGGCACAAGTGTGTTGTCTAAACAAGTCTTGGAAAAGCAACAAGTGCTTATCAAGCAAGCTCGCTGTTACGCATTGTTGAAAGTGGGAAGAATAGAAGAAGCGCTTATTGAGTTGGATGTACTATTAAGCCTTCCTTTAGAAAGTATATTTTCTAAGGACAAAAAAGTGGAAATACTTTATTACAAAGCATATGCTCAGTATCAACTATACAGGCTGGAAGACGCTTTGGAAACGTGTCACCTCGTAGCAGAGTTGTCAGAAAAAGTTTTCTTTCTTCAGGCACAAGTTCTGTTTCGTCTAGCAAGGTAAGTAGAAAGAATGCTATTTGCTATAAGACTAATGGGGCGTTTTCAAGATATGAAGAAGCAAATAATGTGTTTGCAGCACTCGTTCAGACCAATCCAACAATAGAATTGCTATGTAATACTGCAGCTACCAAATTACTTGCAGGAAAACTTCAGGAAGCTTTGTCTATCTGTCAGAATTCTCAAGACTGTTATGAAATGTTATTTGTCGAATCTTGTGCATGTTGTGAAATTGGCGACTTACAACGAGCACAGGAAGCAATATCTTCAGCCATAAGTATTTGCACGAATTTGGTTACTCAGGAACAAGCGAGTGAAGAAGAACTCACACCTTTGGAAACCCAATTAGCTTATATTTATCAACTGAATGGAAAAGAGTCTGACGCCGAAAAACTATACAGAAAAACACTTTGTAGACACACCAATGATTGGAATGCTTATTCAACTGCGGTGATTAATCTTGTTGCTCTTCGCGGTTATAATCAATTGCATGATTCCTTGAAACTTCTCAAGTCTGTTATGGCCAAGAAGAATCGTAGTAAATTGACTCCCAAGCAACAAATTTCTCTTGTTGTGAACCACATACTTATTTTGTTACAAGTTGGCAATTTTGAGGTTTGCAAGTCTGAAATTGACAATTTAATGAATCTCTCCGAATATTGGAAGCTTGGAGTGTTACTGAGGTGTTGTCTCTTTAGTAGACAACGGCAATGGAAAGAAGCGATGATATTTTTGGAAGAGTTGCAGCAAACGTATTCAGACAAGTCTCTTGAATGGGATGCTTTAAAGATACAATTGTGTCTTGAGCGCAAGGACATTCGAGATGGTTTGGAACACTTGTCCAAGTCCAAATCTTTTGAAGGCTACCCTGGCACTGCATGCACCATTGCATTGTTACAGAGTGTGTTAGGAAATACAGAATCAGCAATCCAAGTTTTATTGAATTTATTAGGTGAATATCAAAGACAACGAAACTATTCAGTTTGCAACAAGTTAATTCGAATGATGGCCTCCTTAACCAGAAAGAAGAATTTACATATGCAATTTAAAAATATTTTGGAAGACTATTTAAAAGAGAATCCTTCTCAAATGGAAGCTGTTGCAGAAAATGTGATTGCTTATTGTCATATTGATTTGGATTCGGCTATTGAATGGTCCAAACAACTTCCTTCACTTCCCAATGAATCTATCATGTCCTTTGATGAATTGGAATCTTCTTCCTTATTATTGACTCATAGTTCTCGATGGAAGAAACAGCGTATGAATGTTTTAAATAATCGACCACAAGGGCTGGAAAACCTTAACAAGAAGAAGAAGAAGCGTAGACATCGTGGAAAGAAACCTTTTCCAAAGCATTATCGAGCTGACTTTCCACCACCAGACCCTGAAAAGTGGTTACCCAAGTCTTTACGTTCATCACATAAGAAGAAGAAGAAAAGCAGTAGACATCAAGAGGCAGCCAAAATGCAAGGAGCGGATGCTTCCAAAGTCAATGGCATGGAAATGCAAAGTGCTTCAGGAATGGTTGATAACACTGGAGTTGATCGACTAAAGGGAAGTCGTCGAAGAGTACCGAGAAAGAAAAGATAACAACATTCGGACAGACTTTATCTGTAAATGAAACAAACTGCAAGGACAATCTCTAATTGGAAACTTTCTGTTGCTTAGCGTTCATGAAGTTTTCTTTAATCCATTGAGTCGTCACACTTTTTGGACGTTCAATGGGCAAACCCAACGCTCTGTCCCAAACCAAATTAGACAGTGTTCCCAATGCTCGGCTAACACCAAACAGAACAGTATAAAATGTCATCTCTTTCACTCCATAATAACGAAGTAGTGTTCCACTGTGTGCATCAACATTAGGCCACGGATTGCTAACTTTACCCTACAAAGAAAATGAATGACTTGCTATGCCATGGAAAACACTCAATCATTACCTGTTCCGTCAATACTTTAGGAACCACTTCATATAAGAGAGATACCAACTGGAATAGTTCATCATTTGGAAGATGCTTCAGAGCAAATTCTCGTTGACAAATATAACGAGGATCAGTTCTTCTCAAAACAGCATGACCGAATCCAGGAATAACATTTCCTGAGTTTAAGGTCTCCCAACAAATCTTTGTAAGATTCTCTTTGGTAGGCTTTTGACCTCCTAACTTTTCTTGCACTTGGAGCAACCACATAAGAACCTTTGAAATGGGTCAACCATTGGAAGAACCAACTGACTAATTGGACTTACATTCTGATTGGCCAAACCATGCAATGGACCTGCTAAACCATTCATCCCTGCAGAAAAAGCTAAATAAGGATCAGAAAGTGCTGAGCCAACGAGACGAACGCCATGAGCAGACACATTGCCACCTTCATGATCGGCATGAATGGTAAGATATAATCTCATCAACTCGTCAAATTCAGGATTCTGAAAACCCATCATCCTTGCTAGTCTAGCACCCATGTCCAAACTCTTATCAGCAGATACCTTTTTACCTTGATAATAAGTGTTCCGATAGACAATTGCTGCTACTTCAGGCAATCTGGCAACAAGTGTCAAAGCGTCTTCCAGACAAAACTCCCACAACTTTGTTTTTGGACAACCTTTTTCATATTCCTTTGCAAACACACTCTCAGACTGCATAGAGAGAATACCAATAGAGAATTGAGCCATAGGATGCAAAGAAGACGATAGACCATCCAGTGTTTCCTTCGTCTGATTTGAAAGATTAGCTCTTGAAGAAAGTTCCCTACTTAATGCATCCATTTGTTGTTTATTAGGAATGTCTCCTGTCAATAATAACCATAAAAGAGACTCTGGGAGAGGTTCTCCTCCAGTCTTGGCTGCTGGTAATAACTTTTGACACTCAGGTATAGAATATCCACGAAAACGTATTCCTTCGTTCACATCCAACAACGAAGTCTCATAAGTCATAGCCTTTACTGATCGCATACCACCATAGGCTTGATCAACTGTACAAGTTCCCAACACTTCCTTGCCCACCGCATGCCTTACTTGTTGTACTTCTTCACGCATAACTTCAACTTTTTCAGCAAGCACTTGCTTTAAAGAATTACTCGAAGAAGACTGTAAACGACACCATAAAAGTCCATAAGGATTAGTACTTGACGATTTCGTTAAAGAGTTTTGAATACAAGAAGAAACGGTTTGATAGAAAGCTTTGGACAACGTCATGTTGTCTGTCGGCGAATGGAAAAAACGACAATCTAATTGAAAGTTGTCAGCATGTTTTCATTTGATGACGTTAACAATAAAATAATATCGAATATCAACATGATAAAGCCATAAAACATCAACTTTTTTTTTTATAGTAGGCATCATCAACATCTTGCTTGGGACTGGACTGGATAATAACGGGAGAGCTTGTTAGATGATGTTCATGTTACATAAAGTGTTACAATCTTCTGCCAGCCATCTATGGAAGGAAAGACAAGTTTTATATAATATTCCCGAGATATTACAAAGTACAGCTACTTATCAAATAACCAAAAGAAACTTTTATAGCTCTACTTTCCAGCCTGTTCGTGTGGCACCAGTTGGTTTACGCAAGATTCCTACAAGTTGTTTTGAAAATGGCAACCTTTCCCTTGCCAAAAGAAAATTTTTCTATTCTTCTGCAGCTTTATTTAGTTCTTCTAATATCAATGATATTGCCAGTGTTGCAACTTTAGCTTATGGAGGTCTTATTACCGCTGGAGGGTAAATGGGTTTATTCCTAGAGTTGACACAAACTGATGACCTTTCTATATTTAGAATTTCTGCCTATGTCAGAACTAAAAGTATACCTTCAATTGCTTCAAGTTTGGTTTCTGCAGTTCTGTTGTACGTTGCTTGGCAACAAAAGTCACCACCTTTGGCTTTTGCTGTGTCTTGTGTTTTGACTGGCGCCTTTTTTATGAGATTTCGAAAAACAAGAAAGTTATATCCAGCGGGCATATTAGGTCTCATTAGTGTTTGTGCGGCTTGTCTTTTTGGTTTCGCATCTTTTCAGACATAAAACAAAGATAAAAAAGTCATTCTTTATTATATTTATCTCTTTTGGTTATTGTGACGACTAACAAGAGTTCAATTTTCCTTTTCTGATTTCTGTGACGTTGGATACTGTTCATCCACTATACGCAAACTCGTATGATGAGAATGAATATAATTCATGCAGTAATATTCATAGATGACAAGTAACATCCAAAGTATTAAAAAGCTAAACCTCATCTTGTTCACACCATCTCTTTCCATCATGGCAACCTTGGATGGTCTCAACAACACTAAAATAGGAATAATCACTGAGAAAGCACCTAATGAACCCATGCCATTAAAGAATCCTATCCAAGAAGAACGAACCCAAGTAGGTACTGAATAGGATAACACAAGTTCAATAACTGTCAGTATAATAGGATATAGAATAATGTAGGATATGGCAACCAGCAAGGAAAACATGCGCAGGTTCAATAAAAACTGTGCAACTTCCATTCCAACCAATAACAATGAACAATAGAATAACAGATGAGAATAAGCAAACTTTTCAAGAACAGTGGGTATTATCCAACAAGTCACAAGACGGGAAACTGCAAAGACCAACAAGATAATGAGGAAAAACAAACGCCCCGCTCTTTCTAACCATGAAGTATTCTCTGCTAATAACACAAACCAAAGTGATAGACTATTGGCAGTAAGAACAAGTGGAATCAGACACAACAAAGGAATATATCTCCAGTAGTGTTGTACTACAACAAACATTTCTTTCAACAACTTGAGAAAATTCAACTTATGGGAAGTCATAGAACTCTGGAACAAAGTACTCTCCTTTCCCTCTGAGATAAAAAGAATACTGCCAACATGTAGGCCAAAGGATACAGCAAAAACTAAAAATACTATCCATCTTCGATATTTTTCACCAAATAACAAGTAGGAAAAGATATTCCAAGCACAAACAGTTGAAAAACCAAAATATTCGGAAACTCGAGTAACAACAATAAGCTCTCGGTTACGTTCAAGTCTGATATCCTTTTCAATGCTTTCCAGAATATTCGGCATAGCACAAGCACCGACAGCACAAGAACCAAAGCCTATGAATGAGAAGGCAACGGCATGGATAGGCACTAATTTTAAGGTGAAAGGGATTGTTCCCAAAATAAACAAGTCACCAACAAGAACGGAGATCAATGCAACCATTAAAGTTCTGTTTCGTCCATGTATAGAAGAAATCACACCAAACAGCAAATTTCCAAGGAGCTGAAAAGTATAGAAACACAGAAAAGGTATGGCAAGGTTCCAAAAGAAACTACTATATATAAAGCAAGTCGAACTAGAGCCACACGAAGCAAGGAAACACAAAGTCACTAGAGAACCCATCTGTACACCATTTGAAATAAAAGGAAGTGCAGGTTTCATAAGGGGCTCCAAATATTTCAAAGTGTCGTCAATCTTTTGTTTAGACAACATCACAAGAGAAACCACAAAATGGTTTCCAATCAACTTTGGCATTAACCATTTTTAGCTTTGTGTTTTTTTTTCTTGTGGTTAGATAACGGTTGTCAGATCCCATGTTTGCCAGTAAATCAAATCTTCTTTGGTTGTTTAAACAACATAATTTTGCAAAGCAGTGGACAATGACAAAGAATAGAACGTTACAGACGATGAAGGCTCTAGCGCCGAAAGAAACGGATCCCAAAATTGCAAGAAACATTTCTCCTTTTGAAGGATTCCAAGTAGTGGATGTACCTATTCCTCAAGTACAAGAAGGGCAGGTAGATAATAGCTTTTAAAGATGACTGGCAAGCGCCAAGTTCCTTTTTCAGGTATTGATTCGAGTCCAAACAGTTGCTATCAACAGAGCAGATATTTTACAAAGAAAAGGTTTATATCCACCTCCTGCTGGTGTCACTCCTGTTCCTGGTTTAGAATGTGCTGGTGAAATTGTCCAAATTGGTAATGGTTGTCGTCGACAATGGAAAGAAAGAGATGTTGTGATGGCTATTCTTCCAGGTGGCGGTTATGCTGATTATTGTGCTGTAGATGAGTCTTGTGTCATTCATGTTCCTTCTGTGCTCAATGTTGAGCAAGCAGCTTCCATTCCTGAAGTGTGGATAACAGCTTATCAGTTATTGTATTGGATAACCAAGGCACAAAGAGGAGAATGGGTTCTTGTCCATGCAGGAGCTTCTGGTGTTGGTCTAGCAGCCATTCAACTGGCCAGAAAATGTCTCAGTTGCCAAGTGATTGCAACCGCTGGTTCTCCACGAAAACTAGAAGCTTGCATAGAATATGGTGCTGATGCTGCCTTCAATTATAAGGAATCCGCAATTTCTGAGAATGTTCTTTCTACGTGTCCAAATGGTGTGGAAGTGATACTCGATTGTGTAGGTGCTTCTATGTGGAATGAAAATGTACGTTGCTTGCGAGAAGACGGAAGATGGGTATTATATGGAACATTGGGAGGTGCAAAGTTGAAGGACGGCAATTTGACAGCACTACTGATGAAAAGACTCAGTTTCTTTACTACAACCCTAAGAGGCCGTTCCAATGAGTACAAAGCAAACTTAGTAAAAGTAAGTGATAGGAATGTATCTATCTGCAGAATAGAGAGAATTGAAGAGTTTGTTTAGTCATTTGAACAAGAAATAATTCCTCGAATAATTGATGGAACCTGTGTTCCTGTGATAGATAATGTCTTTGAAGGTGTTGAAGGTATTGCAAAGGCTCATGCATATATCGAATCCAATGCCAATATCGGAAAAGTGGTTGTGAAGTGGACGAATCATTGAGACAACTTTTACTGTTGAGTTGATTCAATTAAATGACTTGTTCATTACTTTCTCTTTTTTGGCGTTGCCTTGAGTCAGTTCAATTAAGTATATGAAACTACTGGAGAAACCATCATACCTTGGTAGACGTTGAAGTCGCTGTTGGAGAAATAACCAAACGAAGAAAAGAAAAGATGGCATAAGCAGGTATCTTAAACAATATTGAGATAGGTGTTGAAGAGAGTATTATGAACTTACTAGCAACAAAATAAACCAGAATTTGTTAGACAAGGTACAAAGGAATTGTGCAAAACAACAGATGTAGATAATATCATGACAATATTCTACCCAACCTTTACCTAAAATATCATATCCACCGTCCAAGAGTTCTCCTATCTTTTCATTAGCCAGGTGTGTTGGGGCACGCAAAGAAGCCACTTTACCTTTACTGAAAACTGGTTTGGAAACTTCATAAAGAGAATAATAACAAACAGCTACTAGAGTATTGCATAAGACCTAGAAGACATTGGAATTTCACTTGTACTTTCTTGTTTCAAAAAACATCAGATACCCATAATACAAACTGTCCCACATTGTACGAGTGGCGCCTGAGTATCATTCGCAGAATAACATAAAATACCTGATACGAACAGTTCAAATACTAAAACACAACCTTCCAATTTTTTTCGTACGTTTGACACTAGTATCAGATTCCTCAGGTATGTTAGTCGAGCACGGTTCTTTTTCAAAGTATTTCTAGCAGAATTTTGAGCCTATTCAAAATAAGTCAAGTTCCAAAGGCGTTCAGAACGCTCACCATGGTGGCCAATTCTCCAAGTCCAATTTTCAAAAATTTTATTTTCAAACTCAATCATCCTCAAAAGCAAAAAAGTAAACAAAACAACAAATATATACCAGTTTACACTTTTTGGAAAATTAGCGTTGAACCCATCGAACAAACTGTAATCCTAAAAGAGTAGCAAAACGAAAGATCCACCAAAAACCTACAAGTGCTCCCAAGTCATCCCACCGTCGCCAATATTGAAGACCAAACTCGCTCAGGACTTGTTTCCTTTGTACAAACTTTAGAGCATAAAACACATATAACTTACAAAAACTCACCCGCTGGTTATTGGACAGTATCTACAACAATGATCATAGGTTTGCCCGTTTTGTGTCAATGAAGGGCAAAGACCAATAGGGGCATTGACATAGGGTGTTGACTGATTATTGGCGTTGAGTCCACAATTAGACCAGCTTGGGGGTTTGGTAAAGTATCGATATTCTGAGGAAGTACAATAGTATGTCTATCCACTTCTAGTTAGCAACGAACTGATAAAGAAGTCCATGACACTTACAAAGTCATATATGGTATTTGTAGATATTGCTTCAAGCAAGTAGCGGTATGGGTCAATCCAGTACAACCATTTAAAATACACTGGAATGGATGGCTCAGGAATAACAAAGCCAGCAAGTGCCGACTGAAGCGAATTCAGAACAGGATTTAACATCTTTCAAACGTTTCAGTTGTAAACTATGCTACTTGTAGAGACATACTTACATAAGCAATCATAGGATTGGGAGAAAAAGTTGCCACTGTTTGCCCCAATGATATTGCAGACCACATGAAAATAAAAAAGTTAAAGTAAAAGAACCCAAACTTTGATGCCGGAAAACCTGAAAGGAAAAATATTATAATTACATATATGGTTCCAGGAACAAGTGAAAATGGCATTTCCACTAGTCCAATGGCACTTGTTACAATCATTTAGAATCTTTATCAACTACTCTATACAAAAGAGTTACTTACATCCAATAAACAACAGGAAAATAAGTGCCCGCAGAAACTTCACGATAAAATGCCTTTGAAAACATAAGAATGATATCCGCTGAGATTCATTCTTTTTCACTTACATCTCTCATTTGAAACATTGGATTGATTGATGAAGTTTGCTGCATGACACCATACATCGCACCCATATAGAGAACTGCAATGCTATTTCTTGCACCCTTTTTTTCAAGAGGTAAGCAAAACTAGAAGCGATGATAATTACCTGCTTACCTCTTGATCATGTGGAAACTTATAAAATGCACTACCAATTAAAAGAGACATGACTATCGCAATCATAAAACGAGACCTGAAACATTTAGTTAAAACTTGAATTATCAATATATTTACGATGACAAACCAATTGTAGGATGGGAAACGCCAATAAGAAATAAAAATCCTTTTCACTACTTCATAAACTTGATCCTTAAAAGATGAGGCAACCGAGCTACGAAATGTTACTTTCTGTACTTGTTCAGGAACCACAGGCTGAACATTCTCTAATGCCTTTCGTTCGTCTTTACTTAAATTTGAACTATCGACCTCTTCCTCTGATTGCACCAAAATTCTTCGATATTCCGGAGAGTTTTTCCAGACATTAGACTAAAAACGATCCATCAGATATTGTTTCAGTCCGATAGAATTCCAAATACTCACCCAATCTGTTGACTGAGCATTTGATATTCCAGCTCCAATAACCTCTAACATCCAATCAGCTGGGTTCCTTCCCTGTGTGATTGGCGTTGCTCCATTTCTCATAAAGTAGTCAATCATTATTTTGGAATGCGTTCCGAGAGGTCCAAAGTAACTGTATCAAAAATAAGATGTATTCAAAAAAGATCTTAAAACCAAAAAATCACTTACACTACGTGACCGCCACGTTGTAATAACAACAAATCATCAAACATCTCAAAGATTTCAGTAGAAGGTTGATGAATAGTACAAACGACAGTGTGTCCTTCATGTGCAACACGACGAATAGCACGCATAACAACCAAAGCAGCTCTGGCATCAAGACCAGAGGTTGGTTCATCTAAGAACAACACCAAAGGATTCGCCACTAGTTCTACGCCAATGGTTACTCGTTTCTTGGTTTCAGGAGGGAGGCCGAACCCAACCATTCGATTTTCTACTTCTCGCAACTCTAAAATATCTAAAATTCTTTCTACTGCCAACTTCTTCTTTTCTTTTGGAACTTGACTTGGAAGTCTCAACATTGCCGAAAAAGTAATCGCCTCTCGCACAGTTGGTTGTGGAACATGAATATCTTCTTGTTCTACATATCCATTGATACGACGAAAAGAGATGTGTACAGGTGCTCGGTTGAGTTCAATAGAGCCAAGGATTTTTCCAAACGTCTTTCTTCTGGCTAGAACATCTAACAATGTTGTTTTGCCCGCACCTATGAAACTTTAAGAACTCCAGAACCCACTGACATACCAAGAAAATACTTACCAGAGGCACCCATCAGTGCAATTAATCGACCAGGAACAGCATAACCTGTCACATCATTCAAGAGAACCAAGTCACCATCGGAATGTTGTTTTTTCGTTCTTGACAAACTCAACTTGTCCTTAATACTTTTCTTTTGAGACTGCTTGGGAATGATGTAATACAGGTGTTTCCAAGTGAAGTATATCTAAAACATTATTCAGCCACTGAAACTAAAGATAACATTTCTAGCTAACCTCCTTTACACTCAAATGTTCATCAGACTGTAAGAATTCACTAACAGAAGTAGATCTTCCTTCAGCCGCTTGTGAAACTCTTCCAGTGCGTGGGGTACGTATACTACTGCTTCGTTCTTCAGTAATCTCGTTGCTTGCTTCCAATGACGTATTTCTGGAGATTTCTTCCATATTGATGCTACTTTCCATACTTTGTCTAAAGGCTTCCAATTCTTCTTCTAATTCTCTGTTTATTTCCAACGATGTGCGCTTTTTTGATGGTTGTCTATTTAGCAACTGTTAGTTCATGTTTCTGTCTTTATGTTTACTCAAACATTACCTTTTACCACCACGACGAGGACTGAATCTCAAAAAGGTTACACATAAAATGCCCAAAGCAGAATACAGGCAATAAAAGCCAACAAGAATCAATACATTATAAAACTTCCATCCGTAAGGATGATCAATTTGGAATTGACGCTGAATATATTCGGCACCAGTGCTCACTGGACAAACTCGAAAGGCTTCCGGAATATATGATACTGACGGCCTGCAAAACAAGACTGTAATCCAATTTCCTTATCAAGTTTTCGCCAATACTTACTCTAATTCTGAGGGCGTGCAAAATAGTTTCAAACCATCGAATTGATTTAGCATGGCAGAAACAAAAGTGTAATGAAATGGCGAGAGATAATATAACCAGATCCTAAATGTTCGAATAATTACAATGGCATTCCTTAGTGTCAGAAATAACATACCACCACGGAGGAATACTTCCTCGAGGTAAAATAAAGCCTGCAAACACAACATTCGTAATAACTACAGCTGGAGAGATGGCAGTTGCTACTTCTACTGCGGGGGTTCCCACAGCAATTAGACGTGTTTGAGAACTCATCACCAAGTCTAATATCCAATAAACAAAAATAAAGAAAAGAAACCTAGTAAATGCATTAAGAGTCAATGTGTCGTAAGGTGATTAGTATATCTACCTTTGACCATTATTCATTGGATTCATTCCAGCCATCCAGTAAAGAGAGCTCGAATATAAAATGACTTCAATAAAATACAATGGAGCCTCTTCCACCATTTGAGCCATAAAGAATGGCTGAGGTTGAATTAAGTTTGCTGAAGTTTGTTTGTATAAAACTGCTCGTTGCTCAAAGATATTAGGAAGGGTTGAGATTGAACCCAGTCCCATTTGCATCAATGATATAAACAATGCACCTAAAAAGAAAGCTTAAGGCTCTGACAAACAAGAGAAACGAAAAAACGAACCGATCAGAGCTATGCTGCCTTTTTTGTCTCTTGGTTCCATCCAGAATAAGGCACCCAGCACTAAGCCCATAAAAATGTAGCGACAGAAACGGAAAATTAAAGTTTCTCTGTTGTTCAAATCCATTCGAAACTGTCGTTCAACACAAAGTTTCAGTTGTACATGCAAAGGTTGAAGAACTCGTCTTTCTAACAACTGTGAAACATCCTTCGGAATAGGTTGCTTACGGGGGATACTTTGATCTGCATAACCATTGCTTAATGCAGTCAAAATTTTCTTGTAATAAGTAGACTCCTTAAATTTCTTTTCAAATCCAGAAACAATACTAGGTGCAGTCTCTTCATGGCCAGGCCGAACAAGAGTGTGTTTCGGATCTGAAACAGAACAAAGAAACTCTGGAACAGAACGTCTAACTGGCTTTCCAATTCCAATGGAATTAAAGTAAGGTATTGCCTCCGATACACGACCAAAGAAAAGTTCTTTTCCTTGATCAAGTACCAGAACTCGATCAAAAAGCCAGTACATATCTTCGGAAGGTTGCTGCATGCTCACAATAAATACTTTCTTATCTCTATCTACTGCCCGTCTCATGCTTCGCACAATATCTAAACTAACGGCACTATCCAATCCTTTTGTAAACTGATCGAATATAAATAATTGGGCACGACTTCCAACTAGCATTTCGCCTATAGTGACACGTTTCTTCTCTCCTCCAGATACTCCTCGAACTCGAGGTCCTCCAACGCGAGTATTTAAAACGCGTTCCAATCCTAAGCCCTTATTTCAACCTACATGTCAGAAAATAAATGAGAAAGATTCAAATCTTTTTCTAACCCTTGCAACCAATTGAATGCGATCCCGTCTAAGACGTTTAGCAAACGGAAAAAAGTCTGGAATAGAACAGTTGGCGGCAAATTCAAACGTGTGCCTAACATTTTTGAATAAAACCGAACGAAAAATAATTCCACTGCATTCTTACCAAACAGATAAGGTAGGAAGATGAATATCATCTTGCCCTACGAGGCGTACCACATGATGAAGTTTTTCATGAGCCTTTATTCCACCATATGATACCTAAAGTAAAAATAAGTAGCTGCATGTTACGTCTTCTGAAGACTAAGCATACTTTTCCAGTGACTTTAAATGTTTCTGGTGCTCTATTTGCCAAAACATTTAACAAAGTGGAAGTGCCAGAACCCGGAGGTCCTAGCACCAGAAGCATTTCTCCTGGAAGGACATAACCTGAAACCTGTGACAAAATTTCTGCCACTGGGTCATCTTTTTTGAAAAGCTTCCGCTCAACCTAGCAAAAATAAATAACTCAAACAAGAGAGAAGCATCTGAAACGTACAGGTTTAAAAGCTCTTCGCGCAAGATTGGCAAAGAGGTTTACTGTGCCCTTTGCAGCAGTCCATAAGGTTGGAATAACGGGTGCATTAGTTATTGGGACTTGAACACTTATCTACAAGGTCTTTAGAAATATCCAAAAATGTAACAACAGCCACATACGTTGTGAAATGAGACTCCGAAATTTCTCTGGTGGAAACCCATCGTCTCATAAATGGCATCCACAAGATTAGCGTATGCTTCACGGTCAAACTCCTTACTAGTAACATCAAATTTTGGAGTTTTATACCACTCTTCAAGTCTTTGTTCAATTATTCTGGCCCTGTACTCATAGCCTTTTGATTTCTTGCCAAAACATTTTCTCCAGTTCGCTTCATGCGAGGATTCTACAGTGTCTCCCTTATTTTCAAACTCCTCTTGCAATTCTTTTAGAATAAGGAAAGGGTCATTTTTTACAGTTGAAGGCTGACTGGTTGAAGAAGTTTGAGAACCGTCCTTCTTCAAATTTCCCAAAGTACCATTGTTCAAGACATAGTTGTTTTCTGTTCCTAGTGAACGAGAACCAGTTTCTCCACCATGTTGTTGTCTCAAGGTATTCTGACTATGGATGTTTTCCATATGAAAAGTTGTCAAACGCCAGTCACTATCCAATTTCACTCAAGCAGTGGAGGCAAGCTTAAGAAAAGAACAAGAAAGGGAAGGAATGATGTCCGTTAGACAATATTTCTTCTTTCATGGAATCGGTTAAAAGAATTTCTGAGACTTGTACAAGTTAACATCCCTTAGTTATATGAAAGGCAAGTTCAGGAGTTTTCAATGAATGCTCTATTACCTTGAGAAGATAGCTGTTTTCGAAATGTTCCAAGCTCATTTTATTCTGCCAAGGCTAGTAAAACCAAGGGTTCGGTTTTGAGCAAGCAGATCTCGGACTGAGCTTTGTCTAAAGGTATTCATATTCTTCATCAATGGAAAACATACCATTCGTTTGAATCTTTTATTAGAAAAAAATAGAAGGTCTGAACATTACAAGGGATGCCCAGACCTGCCATAAGAAGCCAACCTTGCGTCATTAGAAGTCTTGAATATCGCAACTTGTGTCTTCGAAAGCACACCTAGTTATTACGGAGCATAAACGAATTGATTTCTAGTCACTTTGTTTGTGAAATCTTTGTCTCCAATAGTCTCATTTCAGATTAGGACTTGATAAAGTAAAAAGTTATCAGACCCTACCGTTAGTGCAATTATCTTCTGTTGTCACTCGTATACTAAGTAGGTAAGATAAAGAAATATTCGTGGTTAGGAGATAGCTCTATAGTTTTCCACAACAAGTAATTTCTCAGAAACTATACAGAGCTCTATAGCTATTGAACACACTCCATAAATTTAATAGGTGAACATTCTATTAAATCTAGTCGTTACAAAGCAATTGGCATTATCAATTCCTTAATGCCTGGCCAAGAGAATGAAAATTTTGCTCGAGCCGGAAAGAAGTTGAGCTCCCTTGTAGGTTTTTGTCCTCAGAAAGACCATCAGTCCCAAATAAACATTTAAGAAGTACTATTACTTTTTGTACTTGCAGTTTTCACCAACAAAACAAACAACTTTTAGAGAACCAAAGTAATTGACTTGCAAATCAACTCATCTTTTGATTTTACTTCATCAAGCGTACATAGAAGAGAAATTGAACTTTCATTTCTTAAAATCTTTCTTTACTTTAGGCATAGTAGATGAACCCAAGAACAACTAGGCTTTTTGTGAACTTTTCTAATTCCTCCCTCTACCAACAACGTGCAGAGCATTTACAGGTCGCCATACCAGTAGCTGATAGGGCTGCAATGCACTTTTCGTTTTTGCACAAGTTGCTTCAATTGCTTAACTTACTTTGAAGAAGAAATTTTTTGACAACTCGATAATATTCTAAGTAGTAATATGGCCACAACGACTCGTATGTCGTCTAAAAGGTATCACTCCAAGGGGAAACTGATGACTCTGAAATTGTAACTTGGCCAAATCCTAGTTGGACTGACATTGCTTTCTTTCAGTGGATGACCAGTCTATACATATATGGAGTACCACTATAAAATATATAGTATGAATAGCTGAAATAGACACGACCAACACTTTACTGAAACACAATATAAGACAAAGAAAATGAATTTTGCAATATAGTTTTACAGTCAATAATTAACAAGGAAACCTACTAACAACCTCAATCAAGAGACATAATCAATTTAAAAGCACTTGAAGAAGCTTTCTACAACTTGAAGGTTAGATTAGCGCAAGAGAAGCTATTTGAAATTACTACTGTGACTTGAAAATCCAGAAGACAGAAAGACCCTGGAGCAATCTCTATATAAGCGAAGACGATACACAGTGTTTATTATTATTGAACAAGAGGCACTATTGAAAATGCAACTTTTTCTTCTGCTTTAAAGCTAACCTTGGTTTATCTGGCTTGTCATAGTATATTAGAGTCTATCAGGTTGGGATACACTGATAGAGACTTTAGAATGTTTCACTGAATGGCGCCTAATCACTCTTCGTTGTAATAAAGTTTATGGGACATAGAAAACATGCACTTGATGTCAGTTGAATCAACTTCAATATTATTGTTGAAAGTTGAAAAGATTTAACAACGGATTGTCGCCTTTTATACTAAGCTGGAAGGGTATAACTTTTGAATACTGGGTTCCCAGAATAGTATGGACATTTATTATTAAATTCTCTGGATTCTAAATGCATTTGTCTCTCCTTTGATGAAAAATTGTTTGGGAATTGTATGATATGTATATGGACGGACATGTATTGATTTTACAGGGCGAAAGGGTTAGTATGCTTCTTCAGTAGCAGGTTCCATATTTCTCATTTTGTTGTGAAAAGCAATGTTCAGCAGAAAGAGATACCTCACAAGTCGTTTATTCTTTGGACTTTGAAAATGAAATTGCGCATTGTTCTTCATAAAGATTGGTTTTGAGATTGCAAGCATTCAAAATTTCCAACAATATTGTCCACTTTTCGGAAAATACAATTTGGTTTTCATCTCCTCAAATCTCTGCTTGGAAAGCTCCGATGAACGTTCAATGTACACTTTGTAAATTGAGTTGCAAAAAGTGGAAAGCAATCCTCCATTTAAAATATTTTCAACCGGTACGTATAAAAGTCTAAATGTTGGAATACATCTTTGATTTCCATTAGTTTTTATATAAAAGAGACGACAGTTTTATATTCGAGGACCACTACTTTGAGTTGTTTCCAGGACAAACAAAAAGCATTCTTCTATATGCAAAACCTAAAATCTATAGCTGAACTCCATTAGATTATAGACTCAATTGGATATTTGTAGAATCTTGAAAGGTCCCTAATATTCAAATGTTTACCCTTAACTGTTAGACTATTTTAGCTGTTCGGTAATGAAGAGTGATTTGTGTTAAATTGGTTTTCAGTAAATATCAGTTGGTTCTCGAGGCTTTTCTATTGGCCAGTCTGATCATAATGGCTACGATAACTAATAGAAATAAATCGCAATAGTATGACATGTTCAAGTGACTAGGTGACTATCTTTATATTTTGAAATTGACAACGTCTCAACAACTTGGACTCTGGTGAATACAGTGCAGTAGATATATTGGACTATGTAACATCTTATGTAGAGAACTCACTGTGTTTTTTTCATAAAGGTATTTGAATTCTCTTCAGAAAAGATACGAAATGCTGATAGCATAAATGTATTGAGTGTGTATAAAATATGTCTTGGGTGAGTGCTGCAGTTAAAACGTGTTTGACTGTTGTATATGATTTGAATGACAAGAATTTTAAAAAATCGTCAACGTACTTTAAAGAATTCATCCATTGTATCGATAGTATTGGCAGAAAAACAGAAGGACTTTATTTCAATCCTAGGTAGTCGTTTTTAAGTATTATTAGCCAGCCAGTATAGTATCTACTTTAATCAACAAAATTTTCTTGTTTATGTAGCAAGCTGTAGCCACTCGCAAATATTTGCCGCTAAAGACCTACACAAAGATGAGCACATGCCAAGCAACCATAAAATTCAAAAAGACAAAGTTAGAAAGTTTTTAGTCCACCATGAAACACAAAACACACTGTAAATCATTCTTTGCGTGTGATTGCCCTCCAACCAAGGAGGGAATGTAAAGTTACTGTGCTTCATTTGCAGTTCTTAATAACGTCTTTCAAATAACGAATCAACAACATCTTTAATGTCTAGAATACGTCGTGTAGGCAGCTACAAACTAGGATTGTACATTCTAACTGGTTCCGACTGCAAATTTTGCGATAAGGAGGAGTTGACAACTCAGTTATAATACAGCTAAATGATGTGCTTGCATTATGAAGTATATATATTTCTGCGTTTACATATTCTTTCAAAAATATTCTTAGATTGCAATCAAAGTGCTAAGCTATACATGGAAGAATAGCAATTGCTTCATTGATGTAGAATAACACAACGTTTTCTGGTATGAATACAGTTCAATGTTTTGTATTTAATGGAGATGATATTGAAAACAATACTGTTTGCCTACTTGTCTCAATGCATCATAAAGATTCAGAAACCGTTTGTTCAGAAATACGAAAAACAAATTGTATCCGCTAACCAAGGCATTACAGAGTACTCCATCTCATACGAGACTTTGTTGTGTATCCAGCAACTAGACAAGGATTCACACTTTCAAACTCTTTCAATGCCTCCTTTTAACTTTTTTTTCGGTCCATGACCCAAACGTCCCTGCAAATATTTAGAAAACCAACAGTCGCCATTGTCGTTGGATTCGACATCATGTCAGCCTTGAATGATCTATGTGATAGTGTTGTGGTAGGCCGTGAAGTTGACGTTTGTTTGGTTACCAATAACTTTTATGAACTGTTTTTTAAACAAGAGCAACTCCGTGCAAAAACCGAAAGCCTCAACTACCCTTTAACGATATGTTTTCCGCCTCACTTTTTTGTGAGCGTTAAAACAACGTTCTGTCGCAACTATCTTAAATTTGATACAAAAGTTGAACGAAGGAGCTTTGGAGGATTCTCACGACGACGTGTCGAAGAAGTCGTTTCTAGAAAATCTCATGAAGTCTGCAATTCTCTATGTAGATTTGCAGAAGCTAGAACAGACACCACCAACAGATGAAATAAGAAACTTTAAGTGGGGACTCTACTCTTTGATGATGAAAGCCGCTTGTCTTCAGATGAGAAAGTTCCAAGAGTGGAGCATAAAAAGGCATACAGGAGAGTCGACACGGAAGCCACCAATCTTAATACATTTCTGCGCAGTATTCTAAACTTTCCATCAAGTCAATATCTTGTCCTTGCTTTTGATGAGATAGGTATATTGGAAGCAAATGCAAATAAGTATGATTTTGATATTCATCCTGTTGTTGGTGTTCGGCCCTACAACAACTTTTTCGGTATTATTCGAGAACTGTGCAAGCATGATAATCTTTTCTTTCTAGTTGTTGGTAAAAGCAATGGTTTAAGCAATCAAAACTATGCTACTTCTGTTTCAAGGGTGTTATTGCGATTTAGTCCTTTATCTCCATTGGATTCTCCTAGTATTAAAGAGCATCTTGAGAAAAGTGCTGCAAGATTGCCAAACAAACCTCTGGTTAGTGAATTCTTATGTAGTGCTTCTTTAAGGGTGGAAGCATTGGCTGATGCATTATTGGAATAGACTGGTGGAGTTCCTGGTTTGTTAACACGTGCAGTGAATTTCCTTTTGAACCATGTAAAGAGTCGAAAAGAACCTTTGTCAAAAGAGAAGTGTATTGAATTAATGGAAAACGATAAATTTCAAGAATTTTGTACAAAACCTTTTGAAAGTGGATTGTCTATTACAGACGAAAATACAAGACAGTCGTTGGATATTTTATTAATGATGACATTGTATCACATACCTTTTACATTAGATAGCCGTTTGCCTTCAAGAGCATCTGTCTTTGATGTGGCAACTGAAATGGAATTTATCAACGTCCTCTTGATTGGAATACTTGTCAAGTTTTTATTCCAAAGATGCTTATTCGTTATTGTGAGAACTTGCCTAATATTTCCCGCTTAGGCAAGCAACTTTTTAAAACGTTTCGTATAGAACCAGTGGACTATTTTTTTTATGACGTCTTTTTGAAGGACTTGTTGCCATGCAATTACATCGGACCTATCTTCAAATGCTGTAAATGGGCCATTTAGACAACTTTTTTCTCAGCTATCACCAATATGGAGACAAATGAAATGTACGATGGATTTCGAATCATCTATATGTTATATGAAATCTAGTCATCATAGTGAAGCACTGTCTTTATCAAAACACAGTCGTAATTCTTTTGAAAGTAATGAGTGGAAAAAGATTATACTTGAATCACTGGAGTACGAAAAAATCTTTATTACAGCAAATACAGGTGTTTCTGATATTTTATTCAAGTTACATAGCATGGACTTGGCATCGAGTCTTGTTGTAGGCATTGTCTGTAAAGGTTGTTGGAAGTCAGAAGGAATGGGTTGGTCAGAAATTATAGATGAAGCTGAAAAGTTTCTTGTTCCAATTCGCGATCAAGTACTGTCGGAATCTCTGAAAACCTGTCATTGTATACTTATTATTGTTGGTACAAAATTATCTTCAACGGTTATGAGAGAGTTGAATTATAAGAGCTGTTGTTACTCCAATGGTTCACTTATTGGAGATAACTTTACAATACCTCCAAACTGTGAACTTGCTATTCTTTCTCAAAGTGATGTGGAAATGTTTATCGCAAATGAAATGTTGTATAAACTTGGAGAAGCATTTGCTACGCCTCGTAATTCATTTGAAACGACTGATCAACCCGCTTGGGACCGTATTGGAGTAAACTTATGCAGCAAATTTGTAGTTGGTTAATGTTCTGAGCTTCCTTATTATAGTTGCCGTACTTCTATTGAGATGAGACTTCTCATTTGTTTACCTTCAATCAACCTTTATGTTTCACTTTTTGGGAAAACAGTGTCAAATGTCTTTTATAATACTCCTTTATAGTATTATTTGAATGACTCAAGTTTGCTTTCAATGCAATAAACGTTTGATAGACGATAAGTTCTGATCAATAAGAGTGGGAGAATTGTAAATAGAACATATTCAGTTACCCGACTAGGACTGTGAGATACCACTAGAATAGAAACAACATTAGAGTAGATTAAAAGCTTGTTTTTTCAAATTATTATTGATGCTACTCATTGTATTTGACAAGCCCTTTGTAAAAGCTGTTGTTTGAAAAATGAAGACCAGAATGAGCTTTTTAACGTACACTGCTAGTCCATCACTATTGATATAGTGTATGTAGAATGACGATGATGACTATAAAAACGAAGAAAAGCTATGGAATGTAAATTGCAACATCAAGTTTATTCTTCTTATTTGCCACAAGTGACGTGAGAATGTGCCATTCGCGTTTCTTTGTGTGTAATTCAAGCTGAATGTTTCAAGGTTTCGATTGTATTATGATACTGCACATCCTTTTTGGGTCTTCTTAAACTTGCTCACTAATATTTTCTACGATATACATGTCCATGCTTCAGAATTTTGGAATCTGGTGTGAGGTATATAATGAACTTGTTGTGTTGTCCTCTTGTTGAAGAATGGAAGGCTCCAGTAGTGGATTGAAACTTGGATGGTTGGTTGCCATCGATGGATGGGTCAAGAGCTTGAAAACTTTGCTCTAGTTGGAAACAGGTTGAGCTCCCTTGTAGGTTTTTGTCCTCAAAAAGACCACCAGTCTCAAAGAGACCTTTAAGAAGTACCATTACTTTTTGTACATGCCGTTTTCACCATTAAAGCAAACAACTTTTCGCGTATCAAAGGAATTGACTTGCAAATCAACCGGTCTTTTGATTCTACTTCATCAAGCGTACATAGAAGGGAAATTGAACTTTCAATTCTTACAGTCTTTCTTTATTTTAAGCAAAGCAGATGAACCCAAGAATAACTAGTTCTTTTTATGAACTTTTCTAATTCCTCCTTTTACCAACAAAGGGCAGAGCATTTACCGGTCGCCATACCATTAATTGAGGGGCTGCACTACACTTTTCATTTTTGCACAAGTTGTTTCAACTGCCTTAAATTAATTTCAAGAAGAAATTTTTTGACAACTCGATATTATTCCAAGTGGCACTATGACCACAAAGACTTGTTCCAGTCGACTAAAGAGTGTCAAAGGGAAAACTGAAGACTGAAATTGTGTTTCGGCCAAGGTGAACAAATTTAGTGGGATGGACATTGGCTTTCTTTCAGTGGATGACCAGGCTATACAATATATGGAGTACCATTATAAAATATATAGAATAAGTAGTTGAAAGAGACATGACCAACAGTACAATGAAACCAGAATATAAGAGAACGAAATGAATTTTGCAACATTGTCTTCAATTAAAATCAAAACGGAACTTGCCAATTCCTAACAAACAAAGGAAACAATTTCAAATGGTAAACGGCCTAAGAGTAATGATAAAGTACATTAAATATGATATATTTCTAGAAGCTATCTTATTTAGAGGTACAAAGCACGTGAAGCACTGCAAATGTATTGATCTTTTAACTTTATAGGTAATTATTCAAAATGGTCTTTGAAACTTGAAAAGATTTACTGACAGATGATTCTATCAAATAGTAAACTTGAAGGATGCAACTTTTGAATGTTGTAGTTAAAGAACAAAGTTTAAGAAGTATCATTCGAATCACAAGGTTCTAACCGAATGTCAAGAAGGTGGACCTGCATAACCAATTGAAAGTCGAGAAACCTTCCTAAAGAAATTTAAATTTCCCACCCAATACAAGTCTGATAAGTACACAGAACTTGAGGAGTAACTCTGTGCAAACTTCCAGCCACTTTAGCACAGTAACAAAAAGGAGAACAATCATGTTGAAGGCGTGTTGAGGGTAATGGACGCCTAACCTTGAGTAGTCCAATGGGAAGGTTCATGAGGCATAGGAGTTGACCTTGAAAGAGAAACATTCACTTTCAAAGTAGCTAGAGAACAACCGATATAGAGGAAGATATAAAAATAATCTCCGTGTATGTGATGACTTAACAGAATCAGTTAACCATTAACAAGGAAACGTACTGACAACATGAACCAAGGTTAACAGAATGGTATTTAATAGCACTTGACGAACCTTTTTACTACTTGAATGTCAGAAAGGCGTTTGATACTAACTTTTTGGAGGAAAGGAAGAAGAAGAGAGACAAGTTGGAGTGTACGTTGCAGAAGAGCGCGCTTGGGTCAAGTGAAGTGCATCTTAAGAAGAGATAGGGCAGCTTTAGTGGCATTGTTGCTAAAGAAAAAGGTCCAGTGACTTTTATAATGCATATATAACACGCAAGTTTTTGTTGTACGTCGACATCATCCTCGTTTGACGGCAGTTTATCGTGGCTTGTTCGGTTTGAATATAGGTAATTGGGGTCGAAGGAAAAGGGTGTGTCAGTTGCGTACGAGACAGGACGTTAATCTTGTTTTATTTATAAAATAATAAAATTTATACTAACTGCGGGACAAAATTGTGCAGTTTTATCACTTCTTACAACAACTTTGACACCAGAGCAGAATTTAAATTTGATTGGTATGTGTATGGAATCTCGTTCGTTGGCTTGATTGTATAAATTTAGAGATGAGACGTTGGTCTACATTTGAAGGTTGTTTCTGTGGTGACAACATTTACTATGCGCTTTCAAAAGTTGGTTGATATGGGTTGACCCAATACGGCTGTGGAGAACGCAACCTTCTCTAGCATTTACTGAACTGTGACAGCCAAATGTCCTGTTGTTTTTATTCATATATGAGGCAAGATATCCACACTTGTTTATATTATGTTTTTGTAGGAGGCTGTATTGTTTGAATAACTTGATGATCCCATAAAAGGATCTTTGGGTATTTGAACAGTAAAAGAATAGTATCGGAAGAAGCTAATGCTGAACTTCCTTTGTCAAAGATGTCTAGTATAGGAATATACTCTAATATGAATGATTTGTTGTGTACTATTAAGACAGCCACTTTTCCTTTTGTATTAACCTGTGCCTTCTTATATGGCAATGTCTTTTGAATCCAAGCTTTAATAACAGCTAAACTGTTATTTCAATGGGATGAATTTAGGATTATCTTTGTGTTGCTGTTTCCCATTGCTCATTCCATCCGTGTTGATACTAAAAGAACACTACCTATGCCACTGTCACCATTTCAACATTTTGCCAATTGAAAACAATTGAGTAATAAGGAGAAATTTATAGTGTATATGAAAGTATAAACAGTTTCATGAGACGGTCGACATCTCAAATTAGTATACTAGAAGAGTCTAATTGAGACAGTTTATACTCAAGAAAACAAGATGACCGTACTATGAGCAACTTGTATATGCTCAAGAATACTGTTTCATAGCAAGCGATACGTGCATGCTAAAAGAAATTATGAAATTTAGGTAGTATATCCACAAGAAGGAACGATTGAGGTTCCATTCTCGGATGAGTCTTTTCACTTGTCAATTGTTCAGTAAGCTGTTTTTTTCTTGAATATTTGCAATGGTTTTGTATCTACATTTTATGTTGTATTCAGAAAGAACTACTCGTTGCATTTGGTCGTGTTTTCATTAAATTCTACTGTTGACAATGCAGCTTTAATTGATAGTAAGTTGAAGACCTCTTTGACACAGCCGTGACGTGACCTCAGTCATTGTGTACTAAGAAATCTACTGATGGTTGAATCATTCTTGAGATATCTTGTTAAATTACCTGATCATAATTTCATTAATTTTGTCAGCAGGTATTTATAGTTGCAAGTGATAACTTTACACTTTGGCTTTGATAAGACAGACGACATGACGTCCAAAAAAAGATCAAAAGACATTGGAAAGATAACACAAAGAGACATGTGTAATCAGTTAAACTAATTATACTTGTGTATCATAATTGCGTTTTTACGTTCTGATGACTCTGTTGTGTATTATATGGAGTGTCAAACAATATAGTGAGAGCTTCCTTGCTGTTAGTTGACATGTTGATGTACGACATTGAAAGAATATTACTAATGAGTGCCATTATCATTGGACTATGGATTCTTGTTTAATAAGACTACTATAAATCAGGAAAATAATTTTTTCAACAACAAGAGAATGGCATAAAATTTGTAGTATAAGAAAAAAGGAGCCTTGTCCTATTACTGTAAGACTATTTTAATGTCTTGAGGATTGATTTGGAAGTTGAACGATGATCTGGAACACTGATGAGTGTTGATTCATGAAACCTCTTCACTAGTACAGAAGTTAGAATCATTGACGTTCACATGGAACATGAATATAGATATTGTTCTTTATGACTGCTTTGAAACATCTTTTATGAGCATTAGGATACTGTAGGTTGTAATTTACAGCCTGGACTATAGCTTCTACGTTTTTATTATTGGTATAATCAAATCCAACCTGGATAGACCACATCAAATTGGACAGAGGATGCTTACGTCTACTTGTTACACAACTTTTTTTGTATCGGTTTTGAACGGCCTCATTGTTCTGTTTATCAGAAACAATTGAAGATTCATTGGTCCTACTTAATATTTAATAATTGACTTTCTTTCTACTGACCTTTGTGTAACTTGTTTTTCAAACAATTTACATAGCTCTTCTATCATCAAAAGATGATTAAACTGTTAATATGCAAACGAAGAAGCCAGTTAACAGGCGGTACTTGCTTTCGGAAACAAGCCTTAATTTGGATATATTCTAACATTAACATGTAACTAAATAAAAGTTAGGATTATTTCCAAACGTCACAGAAGAGACGTTATCAGACCATAAGGTATATTGTTGATTTCGTCTTACGACAAATAGTTTGACTGTTTTGGAGTAATTTATAGCATAGAGCACTCCAAAAGCGGCTTGAAAGGATGAACTGCGATTGTAGCAAAGTTGCTTTGAAACATACAAGTCAGAACACCATTGAGTTCTGTTCCAAAGTGTATTTATCTGTTGTACGCTCAGAATTCTAAAATGTGTCATTTTGCTACCAGTGCTTATATGGAATCAGAAAGAAACACTCAATATTACGAAAATTCTAACTTCAATGTTACTAAAAATAGTTACATCTGTAACCATCTTTTGCAAATTCGCATAATACTAGAATATATTAATATTACGTTATTGTAATCAAATATATTCAAAAGGCATAGAAAAACCAAATATTTAATGGAGAGGCTGTAGACAAGTAAGAATAGCCAACTGTAGACTGGGTATGGTGAAACTGCATTCATTGTGAATATGGCAATAAATTATGCCTTTAACCTATTGTAACTTTCTTCAATATTCAAGCTATATGCTACTACTACTTGTGTAGATATCAACAACATTTTTCTTACCATACTGTTAGTTGTGGTTGGTATTAACAGATGTACCGCAAGCTCAAATATGAAAAACATTGTGTTCTGAACCTCAATTGCAGAATCGAGACTAATTCTCAGTAAGAAACAAGTGCAGAAAGCATGTAGTGAGTCTACACTACAAGAACACTTTAAAGGTATTGAAGCTCAATTAAGCATATAGAGAGAAACGAACGTCTCAAATGATATCAAACTAGAAGATACAACAATATAAGAGCACTTCGATGGGATTGCTGGTTTATTACCCTAAAAGATAGGTTTTTGCAATTTTATTATTTGTGTAATCATATCGCATGCTGACAAACGATACCAAAAGAACCAAGCACACTTACTTTTCATTGTTGAATTACTTTTTGTCATCTTTGTTGAGCAGAGACGGATATTAGGAAAATATTTTCTCTTTTTGACACAAAATTGCCTCAAAAACTATTAGGTAGTGTATTGTGTTGCAATGTTGCTCAGTAAAGAAATAACTTTCCAAGGGTAGCAGCTTTCATTTCGTCGTTGGAAACTTGCTTGTTCTTTTTGCTAAAATCAAACAATTTACATTAGCCAACATTTAACTGGTAGTGAACGACTTGTACATTAGTCTTCAGAACCAAGCTTTAAAATGGTATGTATTATAACAACACCTGATAAGTGCATAAAAGTAGACACTGTTCCTGAACTTCAAAGAAGACAGGTTATTAAGCCATAGGATAAATATTTTATTTGGTTTGACAACGCATGCTTTGATTGTTTTAAAGTAATTATCTGCAAAGAAAACTTTAGTGGTTGGTTAAAAGAATGAAATGCGACTATAGCAAAGTAGCCTTGCAAACATGAAACTCATAACTCGATTGATTTCTGTTGCAACACACATATATATAAATTGTGAACTAAGGATTCAGAACGTGTCATTTTGTTGCAGTTTCTATATGGATTCAAAATGGAACTATCTTCAATACAATAATCAACCTTGAGTATTAAAAAGATTACATCCGTTAATCATCATGGTTAATAAATAGACGCAAAATTTGTATATATTAATATTACGTTATTGTAATGAACTATGCTGCAAGTGACCTTCCAAAAAAGCACTTGACAAAAATACTGTAGGTAACCAACGATATCTAACATCAGGTACTGTGTGGGGTTTAGTTAACTTGCCGGGTATTGGCAGCAATGCATCTTCTCTGTAGTGATAATTTTTCTGCATTTTATCAAAACATGTTACGTCAAACACCGACATTAATCGATGAAGAAACATTGCTGTCATTGGTTTCAGTGACCGACATTCTTGGTCTGCCCATCCTAAATAACAATACAGTTTCGACGTAAAATGTACAAGTGTAAAAAAAATCGTACTAAAAAATGAAAAGTCATCACATGAAAAACTGATATTAGAGCACAAAGATATTGTTTCCAAAATAATTGGTTTCCTGGCAAGATGTGATGAGAACCATACCATTGAGATTTTGGTTTTGGTATCTATACCTGTTTAACAAGGTTTGCTTGTAAAACTTTAGAGGTTATTTTGTTTCATCAATGCTTGTACAAGTATGGAAACAAGATACTGCTCGAATATTGTGATTTGCTCTTCACACTTGTATTTAGCACTGGAATAAAGTTGGGAACTCAAGTGATACTCTTGGTGTACTCAAGTTGTTGTGACTTTTTAGCAGCATTTTCACTCACTATGGATAAAGAGTGTTTGTAAGAGTACTTTTATGGAGCCATCAATCGCACACTCAACACTATTCAACCTTTTTTCCTCTTCAATGTTGACGTTATATGACATGAGGGTGCGTATATTCAATGGACTAACCAACCACTTTGTGTATAAACATCAAGTTTGTGCCTGTTATTGGCCACAAGTAAAGTAAAATTACTTTTTTTTGATGTTTATTTTGAATGTTTGTCGGATTCAAATTTTTCTGATATAAAGAATCAGGTACACAATTACTCAATATTATTGTTGAAAACTGAAATGATTTGGTACTGAATTGTCATTTTGTATACTCGGTTTGAAGGTACAACTTTTGAATACTAGATTTCAAAAACAACAGATGGGTCATTATTATTCAAGCCACCAGATTCTAATAACTAGTCAAGAGACTCAGCACTCGATGCAAAAGACAAGGCCCTCCCTCTTCAATTGTAAAGGGCTGAAATTTCGGAGTTGGGAGAGTAAACCACACTAACATTGTTTTATGTATATGACAATCAAAGTTGTAGTAATTGAGTGACAACAGTTATCCAATGTAGGCGAGCCTTACAGAACTTTTTGATGAAATATCATTTCTTTATTAGATCTTATAAATTTAGAGAAGAGGCTTTGGCTTATATCTTATAGTTATGTCTAACATGTCAACATTGACTATATGCGTTAAAAGATTGGTTGATATGGTTGACTAAATGCTTCCATTGAGGAAGCAATCATCCCCAACGTTTCCACATTTGGGAAAAGTCCTGTTGTCTTTATTTGTATATGCAACAAGACATTCACACTTGTTTGTATTTCTAATGAGCCCTTCTTATGTTGTTTGGCTAATTGAGTACTCAAAGAATAAATAAAAAGAAATTAATGGTAACGTTACTTTGTCAACGATGACGTTAATATACACGATTATACCTTGATATTTGTCATTTCATACTGTCATATTCAAATAACTTTATAGTAATTTTGCCTTGTTATACAATGTCGACTATATCCAAGGTTCATTCCAAATTGAATTATTTCAGTACATAAAAATAACCAAGCTTGAGAAGACTGATGCTCTATAAAGAAAGATATTCGATAAACCACTGGGACAGAAGGACTACTTGGTTGCAATTCGTTTGTGATATGCTTCTCCTGTATCATTTGTGCAAACTTACCAATTTCCGGAATTTGAGGCATTTTGAAAACAGTTATTTGTTTAAGATACTCAGACAATATTTCTAATCTGAAATTTCTAGTCCGAAGAGAACTGACATTTTGGAAAATAAAGTGGTCTGAATAAAAGATCTATTCACAGGAACAGACATTCGACAGTAAAAAACGAACATTATGATGCTCAAGTCAGACTGTTTGAACATTCTTTCATAACAACATTCAAGTAGAAACAAGAGCGAAGCAACCAGTCAGTGGCTGCCAGTCTTTACCTGTACACCAGCAATCAGCACTATAGCCATATGGCATTGCAATCTTCAACATTGACAAACAACAGAAAATATTCAATCTTGCCATAAACAATCATCTGAATAGTCATCTAAAAATATCTTCTTTCGAGTATCTCAGTCATCTGTAGATAAGAAAATTTGAAAGTTTTCGGGAAATCCTTCTCGACAAAGAAATTCCACATACTTCGGAACCGAAGAAACACCTTTTGCCTTTTCATATGGTAACGGTGTAACATAAACAATGGACACGTGCTCTCGACAATCAACACCATGAGTATCTAACAATTGAAAGTCTATGATTCGACTGTTGGTGTCCTTGTCTAAAACAACAGTAAACTCTTCATCCAAAATTCTTTTCAATAAACTTGCCAACTGAGTTTTTCCTGATTGGCTTTTGTTTCCATGTCCTTTTTCTTCCTTACGTTTCCCTTTACGTCCTTTGCGACTTTGTGAAGCAGAAGGTTGTTCAACTTCTACCTGATTAGTAGTTGCAATTGTATCTAAAAGAGCATGGGATTCTTGTTTCTCTTCCGGTACTATAGATGACACCAAGGCATTCTCAATGGCAGCAGAGCCTCGGTTATGCTGATAAAACGAAGAAACAGAGACTTGGATAAAGTATACATGCCATTTAGGAGTATCCATATCAACATAGATATAGTCAAATCGAGGATACTGTTCAGATAACAATATCCAACAAGCATGAGTAAATTTCGATATAGCAGGATCAAATCTCTCTTTATCCAATCTTACCCAACTGCGACTTGATAACTTCAGATTCTTATTAGGATTCGTATCAGAGCGGAGCATAACTTCTTTTCTGCCGTCAATGAACCAAAGAAAAAACAATTCTTCAAATAAAAGACCTCTGTCACTCTTTGACTGACGAAAACGTTTTATAAGGTCTTCCATGTACTTTCCCGAACCAAATCTGTCAATGAAAGAAGACAGCAACACATCACGAGCTACACTGTTGTAGAATTGTAAATACATATCGTCCTTTACAATTAACAAACCTCGATCTCGATATGAACCATTAGCTATATTGATATTGGGGACCTCGCGGTCCATGAACAGTTTATATAACATCTTGTCGAAACGATTCCTTGCCATATCAGATGGAAGACTTTCTACATATTCATCATGTTTTGACTCCATTTCTGGATAGATCTTTGTGGTAAATTGAGTCTTTAAAGGACCGAAATCTTCACTAGTATAGTCCTTCGCAAGGGAGACCATTATAGCTATCATTCTAGGTACTGCTCCAGTGACTTCAAGGACATCTGCAGCATATCTTTTCAAGATCCCAGGATAGTCTTGCAGTGCTATCCATATATTGTATTCTTCGAGACTTAACGGCTCAAGATAACGAACACAGTCACGATAGCCACTAGGCAAACGCTGTTCAAACATGTGATGTTGTGAGCCTGCAATTAAAACACCACAAGAGTTCTAGAACAATATATGTAAATACTGAGAATATGTCCAAAAAAACAGTTTCTTACCATAGACATAAACTGAATATTACTGTACAACCTAAAAAAAGGTGGCCACGATGTTGATGGCGGCTCAAGTTCCCTCCAAAGGGCATTGTGTTCATCAAGTATGAGCAGATTGCCGGGAGACAACCGCATCATTGCGTCTCGAATATCCCCACACAGGTCCATGTCTCCCTTCTCCAGGCCGAAATACATTACTTTCTTCAATGGAAGACCTCTTAAGGACCTATATTTGGACAAGCCGGGAACGTAGCCTTCCTTAATATTATCCAAAACATCGGCATTCATAAATAACAGCATTTTCAAGAAGTGGAGTGCCACAAAGCTATCATCTTGTGGATCTCTCAGAATGGCAGAAGTATTTCCAAAATATTGTACAGGTATCTTACAATGTCTCGCAAACACTGCAGCGAGATAGAGGTCAATACTTTTGCCCAAACCACTTGCTGCCGACAGAATAATCCACTTTGGATATCGAACAACTTTTTGGTTCCCTAGACTGCGTATTTGGCCATTCCATCTTTCAATAAATTCTTGTCGAAGGAGAATCCTGGAAATACCGGATGAAGTGATATCTAAAGGAAAGTCACCGGGAAGGAATTTCGGAGTCAACAGTTCAGCAACTTCTTCAAAGTTTCTGTCTTGTTGACTTGAAAAGTTTCTCCAGCTATATCTATCTCTTCTCCAACCACTGAGGAAAGGGTTGTTGCTTCGCACTCTTGACTAAGATTGGGAATACCCTTCAACCAGTGGCCTTTAAATCGCTCATCGATCTCTGCCGTGCCTTGTTTGAATATGTTCCTAAAGCTGACCATTTCTTTAGGCCTTCTTAGGCTTTGTTGAGTACGTACTGAAGCAGTGTCTTGTGAATCCATCACGCCGCCCTTTGCTAATCTCTCTACCTTCAAATGTTCAATTTCTGATGATGGCATGAATGAATAATTCTGTTCAGTAACTGTGAAGAATATTAATGTACATATTGAAGCAGTATGTTCATATTTCAATTTCATGTTTTGAAGGATAGTTCGAGTATTCAATACCTTTAAAACCATTGTTCCTGAGAATCTCTTTCTTTTTACTATTTTTCAGTACTGACCTGGTCCTTGACCCTATACTAGCCACAAGGGTAACTAGCCTATTTTGTGTCTTTTAAGGGAATACTTGAGAGAAGTTCAAATGTTCTCGTTTATTGTGCTTTTTATTCATAGATTAACTTTTCTTTTTTGAGAAGACACTGTTCTTGAATTGGTTGAAACGAGTTGAGTTCCCATAATATAATTTTGCTTCTAGTACGTCTGCATTGTATTGTAATGAAAAATAAACCATTTCCATGAGGCCTATCCATAACATCAACATGAATACAATTCAGCTTTTTATATTCAATGGAATTAACATTAAAAACAGTACTGTTTGTTGTTCTACTGAACAAATTGCAATTCAAAAGTATCCAAAACAAATTGTGCATTTGCTAACCACGGCATTACCACCAAATGTACTCCACCAAACAAGCAACCTTGTCATTGTACATTCAGTAAATAGAAACTGTCCACATTTCTAAACATTTCTGCTTCTTCTTCTAGCTCTCTTTGTTTGTTTCATTACCGAAAGTCGCTGCAAAGGTTCCAAATAATTTTCAAATGTAACAAAACCAACAAATTTTGGAGCATAGGATATACCAGCATCACTTTCATATAGTGGTGTAACATAGAAGATTGATATTCTGTTCCTACATGAGATACCATCAGGGTCTAATACTTCAAAGTCTACTACTTGATATGACTCTTCTCGAGTAACGGAAACTTGAAAACCGGTTTCACCAAAATGCTTTCAAGCAAGGACGCCAACTGTGGTTCTTCGGAGGATAGAACAGACATTCTATGTCAGTTGAACTCTATTATGCTGTGGAAACGAATAAATGGAAAGTTGTAAAAGAAGTAACATCCAGTTATCATCTTCTATATCTACATAAGCCAAATCCAATGGGGCATAATCTTTGGTGAATCTCAACCAACAAGAACTTGTGATTCCTGAACAAATGGGACCAAAATATTTCCCATCAAGGCGCAACCACTTTCTGCCTTCGAAACCAACAGCATTCAAGAAAGCATCTTGTAACTGTGGCTCAAAAATTGTCCATCCGGAAAAACACCACGAAAGAATGAGTTCTTTAAATGCATCATTTCTTTCTTCTCCGGACAAGGTCTGAACCTTTGTGATAATTCTAAAAGACGTTCTTCAGAAAGCATGCGACATTTGAAAGTAAAAAACAAAATATCTCCTGCTATATTGTTATAAAACCTCAGAGTTCTATTCTTCATAACAATGAATAGACCTCGAGCTAGATAAGCACTGTTACAAATGTCCATTGATGGGGTACAGTCACCTAGAAATAAGGCACGCAGTATTTCAAGGAAATCATCGTCTACATCACCAGTCTTCAACGACTCGATGTATTGAACATGTTTTCTCTCCATAAAAGGCTGAATATTGCAAGCAAAGGACTTTCCAGTCCTCAAAGCTAGATACTGGTTCACTATATAGTAAGACCATTATGGCAATCATTCCAGGTGCCATTACAGTAGGTTCTACAACTTGTGGCGAATGATGACGTAAAATTGAGGGATAATCTTGTAACTCTATCCGCAAGTTATATTCTTCGTTATTCAAAGGTTCCAAATAGTCTCGATAACTATCAAAAGTACATGGTAAAGGACCACCATCTCCATAATGTTCTGAACCTGCAATGAGAAGGCCACAATTGTTCTAGAACAATATATAAGAATACAGAGACATTCTGAGTAAAAGAATTCCTTACTGTACACATCAGTTCAATATCACTGTAAAGCTTGAAAAAAGTAGGCCACAAGCTTATATCATTGGATAGTATTCTCCAGAAAACATTATGATTGTCACTGGTAAGGAGGTTCCGAGGAGACAGGTTATCATGATGTCTCGAATTTGCATACAGATATCAATATCACCTGGTTCTTTCCATCATGGCAATATATTGAATAACTCATTTTGTGATTTAGGACATATTACAATGCACAAACTAAAAGCATTGGTCTGAAAGACAACAATGCTAAGAAAGGCGTTCTATTACAGGCCAAGTTTATTAAGGTTGTGTTATTACTTAGGGAACTAGCAAGTCTTTAAGTTCTTCGTATTTTCTGAATGAACAATGTCACAGTTAGTTTTCAAAGCAGCCTGTTATAATTAAAAATATTCAGCTTTTTAGAAGAGATTTTTATTTAGAAGAATTTGCTAGTGATTGATATCATTGGTCTATGTCCCTCCGCTTGGTTCAGCCATTTTTGCTTACAAAAACGAAATCATTTATACCACTTTTATAATATGAATGTTGTGTTCGATACCCCAGGTCCGAAATATTCATGATCATTGCACATAACATTCATATGCAAATGTAGAAAACAAAATATGTTTTATTAAACAATTACAAAACCGTAAACCTGCAACCTTCATCACTAGTTCGATAAGCGAAATAAAAGACTTCAAGTGATGGGACAGATTACCTACAAATAAAGTATCAAGTATCGCATGAACATCTTCATTTTCAAAAGATTCCAATAGGCATGACACATTACATGTAGCCATTTTCTCAATACCAATTACCTTTTCTGTTTGATAGCTTAAGGATATGACATCCATAATCCTAAATATCTTGTGGCCAAAGGATGATTTGAAATACCGTTTGCAATGGAGCTGACGATGGTTGAGAATTATAATACAAAGCTAACCAAAATAGTATCTTTTGTTTTCTAAAGCAAATTTGAGCATCTTGGCTATTAAGTTTGTAAGAGAATCAGTCTTTCAACAAGGGGTGACAGAGTTGCTAACCAGACTATATTTCCTTCTGTTAGAGAGGGATGCTTTCCATTTTGTTTTAAAGGAATACAGGCTTCTTTAATGGCAAATATATCGTGAAACAGACTCTTTATTCTTTTAATAGAAACAGTTATGAGGTAGTCGCAACCATAATGTTCCACCATTGCCTACAGAGTGCGTGAATCATAAAAGTAGATAACCCTTTCAAACAGTTTTTCCTATGCTTGTTTGTAAAAATACAGGTTAGATTGACAACAATGACATGAAACCAAGGTAAAGTAAAAATTAAAATTTTATAAATTAAAGAAAGACCTACAAGCTACTGAATGACGAGAACGGAGATTACAAACCACTTGAAGAAATATGAATGTTTGATCAATGTTGTCATGCCTATAGAAATATTATGGGAAACATTTTCCATCTGGTTCTCTCCACCTTATAATTCAACAGCGTTAGAGGTTCTCAATATATTATACTAATCTTATAAACAGCCATTTTGAAAGCTGTTGTTTTCATAAGAACGTTTTTCTATTGTGGGGCATGAAGAAAGCATACCGAAGAGTCGGCACTGAAGCGAATAGTTTTAATACATTTTTACGTAGTATTCTAAACATTCCACCAAGTGATGGGATACGTGCGTTGGAAGCAAAGGCAAATAAATATGATTTTGTTATTTCAGTAGTGAGATTTGTCTTTTTTTATTTTGAGATAGCACGCGACAAAACTTTTTGCAACGAAATGATCAAGAAAATTGATGTTCATTAGAATAAACTCTTAACATAAATCGTACAAGTATTCTCTATTTTTTACTTGAAAAGCATTCAAGTTACAAGCATCAGGTATTGGTACCAATCTTGTGCAAGTTTGATAAGGAACAAGTTGACTATTTGGACAACACTTCATAGCAGCCACATATGCAAACAACAATGATTGTTGTACCTGAGCACATTATTTACTCTTCACAAATGACACATATATTAGAGCTTCTTAAACGAGTACTAAGGAATATACAGGGTTGTGAGGTACACAAGGCGTGTATGCACTTTGAGGCTAACAGAAAGCAAAAACTTGATGAAAAAGAAAATGCATCTTTAAAGATAGTACAAAGTAAAGGAGAGAAAAGATGCAAACTTCTCAAAGACAACTACTGTCCTAAAACTTTCCGTACTCCCAACATGATTCTTAATCTTAGGGCAGAATCGTCAATGCCGCAATTGAAAAGAAAATCTGTTGTAATACCATCCAAATCTCTTTTTTGTATAAAAGACACTTTAGGTAGGCAGTAACTGACTTCTTGTTCTGTAAAACCACAATAGACTCTTAAGAAAGTTTTCCAATCAAATGAAGAATCCATCGAACTGGATGCACCTGCGCTTTGTGCTTCTCTTGTGTACTCCACTTGCATGCATTGGCATCAGACCTCATTTCCATTCCAATCCACCTCCTCGTTTTTGTCTTGGTTCATCTCTCAACATTCCTTGTAACCAACTGGTCAATGCAGAACTTAGTGGAATCAATTTGGAATCTGTCTGAATAGCATCCTCATTTCTAAAGACTTGTTCTAGTTGACTGTATGCTTCTGGACCTAAAAATGATTGCAAGCTAGTTGTTGAACAAACAACTAGTTGACAACGTGACGGAATTCTTAGCCACTTATTCGTTGAACCAGAGACAGGGGCAGACGATAAAGATTGATGATAAATATGACCATTATCATTTTCATAAGTTCCACTATTCAATACCCAATTCTGATGATCTGTAAACTGCCTTGTCACTTCAATGGAGTACTTTGTACTGATAATAACCTGAATAGCAACTATATTCTTAGATTCCAAGTCTACTTGTTGTGCTACTGAATAAGAACTTTTCTGTTTCATTCTTAATATGAGAACGACCAACTCCTGGTCCGTCTAGGTGATAGCATTTCAATGGAAATGCCAATGAGATATACAATTGGCTCCTTTTGTGAAGAAAAGGTTACAAGTTGGGTTGAGTCTGCCATTTGACTCGAGGTAGTTGTCTCCTCCGATACTATTTCGGATAAACGAATGATTAAATCAGGTCCCCTCGAGTGTTGGGATGAAGGCATGAAAAATACCATCCTTTTTGGAAAGAAATGTATCATAGAATAGATTCCATGGCATTCGGATGATAGGTTGAGCCTGCAGCACTAACTTCTGTAGCAACACGGGAACTCAAAGAGGCAACATATTCAGGAAGAGGAACAGACTTTCTCGATTGAACGCCATCAACCTTAACCAGTAAAATAATCCTCCACAAAAGTCTTTTGAAATATACCCATTTCACCCAATTTTGAACAAAAACAAAGTTTAAGATACAAAACAAGTGAAAATAATATTTCAAACTTCCATCCACGACTCACAGGACTATCTGATTGGGTTATCATAGAAAACAAGTGAGAGATAAAACGAAGCACTGGAATCTGCTTGTAATGAGTCTCAAGATACTTCAAAACAATCTTTGGATAAACCAATGTGAAAGTGCTTGACGCTTCATCAGAAGTATATAGAACCCAAAATGACTGGCAATATCCAAAACATATTCTGAGTGACTACCCAATTCTATCCCACCGAAATATGTCTCATTTGTGCTGATAGGAAATTTAAAACACTAGCAAGTAGCATGGAAGAAAACACACCAACTACCCTCGGTTCCATCCTATCAACATGAACAAAAAGAGAATCAATCATATGAATAGTTTCCACTTTCTCTTTTAGGTCTTTAACTGAAAGATCTCTCCATTTAGCATTGGATACACACATCTTTGCCAACTCGGTTAAGACATGATGGACATAGATAGGCACACACCACCTGTATAATCCCATACTATTTCAGATAACCAGTCATTTCCTTGTGGTGTTTTTGGAAATATTATTTCTCGGAGAGTCTCTTCACCATATCTTGACAGCTGTACAATATCATTTACGATGTCACTTGAAAATGGATCGAGTCGTAGAAATCTCAAACTAATTCGTGATGGCATAGCATCCTCTTGTCTACGCACAATAGCATCACATCTTCCAACTACAATACACAATACAAAAGGTTCGACAAGTAAAGGTCGCAGCAGTCGAAAAAAACAAACGATATACGTTAGACGAGGATTGGCCACGAGAAGGACTCTTCAAATCTTTAAATTGGAAGAAGTCTTCGTCTCCGACAAAACCAATTTCGTCAATGCAGACGAAAAGAAACCTTTTGTTTGTAACTTGAAAAAGTTTTGCTAACCATTGAGAAGGGCCTTGAGGAACCAGAGGAAGCACTTCAGATAGCAACTGACTACCATTTGGAAAATTAGACAAGGCAGTTTCACAAATTTTCTGATACAAGACATATTCAAAACGGTGTCCTTCTTTAGGGAACCTCCCAAGCTCCAAGTATACATACAAGGTCTGGTTGTAAAGTGCATCCAAACTCTCTTCTGGTGTTGCACAACCTGGAAGACGTTGTTTCGATCTTGCTTGCCAAATATATTCCTTGTTCATGACGAGAAAGTTATGAAATCGTTTGCCAAAGGTCGTCTTGCCAGCGCCATACATATGCCCGCAAAGCAAACGACGGGACGCGCTGCTGGGCCTGGTGTTGGGTCACTCTTATCGTAAGAGTCAGAGAAGGCCTCTAATACTTGTAAAACAGCTTGTTGACGATTGACCAAGGGAGAAGCTAGGTCAGACCGGTCGCAATAAAACAAAGGCGAGTCCATTGTCGTCAACCAGTTAAAATTAACCCATGAAGAGTGGTCGTTACTCATTGGTGATGGTTGGTGAGAAGCTTCTGCATTGAGTTCTTCTACCGCATTCCTATTGAAGGAAGTAATAAATATTGAATTGTTCTTTTTGAGGTTCAACTTACCAAGCTGCTGTAGCTTCCTTAGAGTCCTTGCCAAACTTTTTAGTTGCTTCTTCTGCTTTTCTTACACTTTCCTATTGAAATATTCAAACTTGGTTGCAACAAGACAGTTCAACTACTTACTTGTAACTGCTCTTTCAAATGATCTGAAAGACTCATATTTAGTCTCCCGTTTGCTGTCATTCCTTTACCAGAGGTGGGCATACAGCGCAACAAAATACCCTACGAAAAGTCAACAAGCTTCAAAGGCTCTTCTTATCCAATCTACTTGCCTTTTGTTTGAAACACCCCTGTCTAAGGTCATGATGTTGAAACAAAAGTTGATGACTCAAAGAAAGGTGAACAAAGGAGCAAGCCATGGTCTGCTTGGAGTTTCTGACAGGCAGATAGCACTTGACTTCTGGGCACCCACTATTATTGTTGAAGTTGAGAAGATTTGACAATCGTTTGTCAACTTGTAAGCTTGAAGGATATGAATTTTGAGTAATATACTCCAAGAATAGCATATGGACTTTTATGATTAAAATCACCAGTTTGTGACGAGTAGTCAACAGCACTTCACTTCTAACTCAGTTGTCTTACCACTTTGGACGAAGTTCTTTAAAGTCAAACATGAAGCGTCGAATTTAGAGCCTAGAGTTTTGGAAAAGTACAACTGAGAATAGTACTTCATCACTTGAAGAAAAACAGAACCCAAACTTTTACTCACTTTAACAGAGTAATGAATTATAGACTAACTAGGTAGAAAAGTTGAAGAGCACACTGGAGGGTTTACTTTGAGTACTGGAGTGTAACGGTTTACGAAGGACAAGAGTCAAAAAGGAACATTTAAAAGGACAGAATTCAGACGTCAATGAGTTAACTAACAAAAGAATAGAACGAACGAAAGGTTTCCGCACACATATAACAATTTTGAAGAGAATCAGCAAACATGTGACAACGCAGTCTAGCTACCTTCAAGGACCTTAGTGGCAGAGTAGTTTAGAAAGGCATTCGCTGTATCTTTTCACAACTCGAATGTAAAAGGAAACCAAAAATAACCTGTTTAAAAACTATCCTTTGGAAAAAAGTTACGAACAAGGGAAGCCAGTTGAAGGATAGTTTAGAGAAGAGCGCATTTGACTCAAATTGCTTGCATCTCAAGAAAGGATAGGGTAACATTACTGGTCATTGTTGCTAAAGAAGAAGGTCTAGTGACTTTTATAAAGTACTTGTAGCATGCTTGTTCTTGTTATATGCGAGATCACCTTGTTTGAC